>JAZDUA010000698.1:22500-462500 GCA_038098605.1 Gryllus longicercus
AATTTGCCTTCATTATTTTTTCTGAAAACATGACTGTAAGAATCAACATCCTTAAATTTGACTGGTTCATTTAATTGAAGGTTACAAAGGCATCGTCCTTTCGCTTCCCTGAAAAAGGATAGAGAATATTAAAAATTCAATAACATATAATCACCTTAAATACCTTAGAAGGAATCTGATCAAATCCCTACAGATCTTAGGCATTTGATTAATAGAAAGACAACAACTAGATTACATTAGTCAACTACGTTTTTAGTTCCTACAAACAAGACGACATAGTCTAGAAGTATTTTTTATGCTGAATCCAGAATTGTAATCTGTTTTGTGCTATCATGTATGGTATAGCAGAAATATTTAAAATTCATTGGTTGAATGTAAGATGCTTTGTGAAACACGAGTAGTACAACCATTCATAAATTGTGTAACTCTTGTTTCCTTCTATAAGTTGTTGTTAAACACATCTTAACAAAAGAAAACACCTCTGTAACCATCCTGCCTCATTGTTAGAAGGCCTTTCCTTCTTGGAAAGTGAATTTCTTGTGCGTACTGTACAGTCAATGATTTTAGTTGTGTTCATAGTACACTCTTCACCCCGGTTTTACAGTGAGTGCACATATTTCTTGAATAGGCAGATCTATAAAAATGTCAAGTAAATGTTCGAATGTATTATGATTGTATTATATTTTATTGTAATATAAATATAATACAATTGTATAATACAATATAATAAGTATAATTGTATTATAATTTCAGTTACGTATGTGGAACATTTACTGCAAAGCATCAGGGGAGTCGCATCACCACCTATAAAAAGAGCAAACCACCAGAAATTTGGGTGCAGTTTTTGCAATCACAAACAAAAGGTCAACAAATTACGTTTGCTGTGTATCTTATGCAAACAATATGTCAGTGACTTAAAGGGCTCTCATTCATATATGCCTTTACCAATGTAGCAACACTGTACAATGATTTAATTGAGGGAGCAACAGAATCATTTAAATGATTGCTATTTTTGTGTCACCAACATTGCAATATTTCTCTGCAGAGTAAGAAAGTAATTGTTCCTGCAATGTGACCAGGTTCTCATGGTCCCTATCTTTCTTATCCTGCTCGCCCAGAATAATATGTTTAAGAGCATCATGAAGACGATGAAGAAAAAGGTGAAGAAGAAGGCAAAGCAGAAGGTAAAGGTGAAGAAGAAAGCGAAGCAGAAGAAGACAAAGGTGAAGAAGAAGCAGAAGTACATTCAGAAGACAATGACCATTTCAATGTTTCTAACTGAATTTCTAATTGTTTCCAATTCTTTCTTGGATGAGTCTTACGAAACAATGGAATTCCTATTAAATAACATCAACTACAATTCTTTCATGTGGAAACTACATGAGGATCTAAAAGCGATCGCTATTCTTTTGGGAATGCAACAGGGTTACACAAAATACTATTGTTTGTGGTGTATATGGGACAGTTGAGTCAGATCCAAATATTATAGTCTGTGATTGGCCTGTAACATGTCACGAAATGGGGCACAAAAATGTGTTGCATTTAAATCTCTGTTAAATCTTACAATATTTCCCTTCCAGCCTTTCACATAAAGCTGGGGCTAACAAAGAACTTTGTGAAGGGCATGGATAGAAATGGTAGAGTATTCCAATATCTAAAAGATAAGTTTTCAAATCTTAGAGAGGCAAAAATCAAAGAAGGAATTTTGGACTCCAGATACTGTAGATTAGTGTGACTCTGATACCTCTTTGACACAGTATATTTATGTGATGATGCAGCTACTACTCTTGACTTGATACATTTCTTGGTCGACAGTTCTATATTCTGGAGGTCTATAAGTGCCAATAGACATATTACTGTGTCATAAGATTCATAGCTGTGGCTGTGTTTTGTTTTAAAATTCGTGTACTATATTTAGAATAAATTTATGTGGTGGAAAATTTCCAAGCTGAGACCAAGGCATATATTTTATTGAATTATCTAACAAATTAGTAGTAAGTAGGACTCTTTGTGAGAAAAATAGTGAATAGAAGAATATTCTAACTTAAAATGTCAGAGTGCTTTGTAATAGTTTGGTGACTTGATAACAGTCGAGGGATGACTTTCATTAGTATTTTTGTCAAATAAATCATGTAATATGGGTATTAAACAACAATATTTTTACTACATGTAACATTATTTAACATATAACAACTGGCATTGCACCTTTCAATCCTGCCAAATTTATGACCAAACTTCCTGATGCTCAATTAGACCACAATTTTGAAAATGTTATGCAGGACTCTGATTACATATTTGAAGGATAAAAGATTTGCTAACATTGGTGCTAAGGAAGTAGGAAAGAGGAAGAGACTTGCCATTGAACCAGGAAAAAGTATCACTTCTGCCAAAAACAATGAAACATCTGAGATGGATGATGATGTTTCGCAAACAAATGGAGAATTGTTGTTAACTGACAAGCTCTCACATAGCAGTGAGAAAGACACAAATGAAGTATTATTGCCAACACCAACTTCACAAGCGCTTAAGCCAAGAGTGTATGTCTTAGTGACGGTGGTGTCAGGAAAGCGGAAATGCACAATCTACAGAGACGTTGGTGTGATCTGCAAAATACTGAGCGAGTGGGAATGTAGAATAATTGATTTGAAGAGTGTGGATACCACTCATTAGATATTCAAGCTTGTGGGAAAGGATGTCTTTCACGCTGATTTTGGCCATTTTGCCACAGAGGAAAAAAATGAAGGAAGAATGACTTACAAATTTAATAGTTCTGTAGATGGGTAAAGGAAATCTAGGTAAGAGATTACTTACATAAAAGGTGCATCTTTTCTAGAAATGTTCATAAAAATTATCATAATATAAAAGTAATTCCTTGTTGCCTATTATTTCAAATGTAGAAGTTCAGGCATCCCTATTAAAGTCACTCCTTATATTTAAGACTAAATAAAGAGAAAACTGTCCATCCAATTTCAATGAGGTTTGAAATTGACACTATTATCAATAAAACAACCCTCTTAATGATCTTCAATTTAGGGTAACAGTCATCCCAAAACAAGGGTAACTTTAACAGGGTGTTTTATTAAATATTTTAGATTTTAATCATATTATCTATATCATTTTGTTATGAAAAGTAACCTATAACATCCACACTGCTGCTACAATTCTCAAAACCAAAGATGCAGTTTTTTCAAAACAAATGTAAAAGTTATCAAAGTCATCCCAATCTACGGTTATCGATCGAGATATTGAATTCAATGCAGTCTTTGAAGAAATATATGCCTGGAAATGCTTTAAGGAGGTCACGAAGTACTTCTTAGGGAACAGGAAATACGAAGACTAAAAATTATGTGGAAAACTTTGTCTTTAAAGCATAATTTCTTGACTTCCCACTTGATTTTTTTCCTGACAATTTGGAAAATGACAATAATGAACATTGAGAAGAAGAGATGACATTTTGGCTATAGAAAATGCTATCAGGGAAGACAAAACTCAGCCACGTTTGCACATTATTATTGGTTAGCAGCAAGGAGTCATCATCCTTATCATATAAATGGAAAAGGACCAAAGCATCCTTGCAGTAAGGTAAGTGTTCTGTAATGTGTACTTTAATGTAACCATGAATCACCAAAATGTATAAATCATATGGTGTCAATTTTCCAAAAACTATATTGTGATAGGAAATAACTGAATACAAATGAAGATCATTCCATTTTCTGTAAAAAGCGCCTACTTTCATCTAGGAACCAGAAAAAAGTTTAAATTTGTTGTTGTTTTATCCACAACCCCCACGAACAGACAAGAGGATAGTAATACTCTAAAATACCACAGGACACATTAAAATGAGGCAGCGTCTTCAATCTGTGGGAGAACATCACAGCACAAATGAGAAAACTGAAGATGAAATGTGCGAGAAGACTCAAATTTTATTGTGATGATTGTAAATTAGGGCTGTGTGTGCTTCCAAATATTCTATCTTGGAATTAAAAGCAAATATTGCAGTGCTCAAGAAAACAGAACTTACGTAAAACAAACTTCAAAATATTTTGAATGTTCTAGCTGAGTTTAATGATAGAAAACGTTTGAAGAACATTGTACAGTTGATTCTGGATATAGTGAACCTAAGTCACTGGTCCTGACCCACATACATAATTGATACACACTAAATTTCATTGTAGTGAACATAGTAAATAGAACGTCCTGGAAAAAACATTTTGTCTCAATACTATGAATTCATAAAACACTACGGGTTTCCAGGAAGAGATTCTCGTGAGTTATTTTTGTAACTTTAATGGTAAATGTAAGGGACTGAGGGAACCGTGCCACTGAAGAAATATCTTCAGCTTAACAACCAATATTATGTTATTGCAGAAGAGAATCACGGTACTGGCTAAAACAAAATCCGTGGGACCTGATGGAATTCTCAGGGAAATTCTATGATTGGGAGGGGAAGCCATTATTCCGTACCTTGTGAGAATTCTTGAAGTTACTATTAACAATGGTAAAGTCCCTAATGACTAGAAAAGAGCTATAGTGGTTCCTATTTACAAAGGCAGAGATTGGTCATGAATGCCCAACTATACACCAATTAGCTTAACATCGGTAGTATGTAAACTATTAGAACATCAAATTGCTAACTACTTGTGACAAAGTATGTACCGAAACATAAGACAACGTTTTTTTCCAAAACATCTCAGTCGAAAAATGTGAGGTCGCAGATTAAGTCAGATTGGATTTAAGTTTTTACATTGCCAATCCACGACACGAATTCATAAATGTTGACGTAACAATAAACTGCAAAGATAGTAAAAATATCGCGCGTATTTACAAGGTAATTTATATTTGCGATCATGTTCTTGGCATATATTGTGAATTTGTCAGGTATTTCAGACTGATATTTATGAATAGGCCAGTAAAGAGAATCTCTAAACAAATGGCATTGTACCAAATAAAACGTAATGTGAAAATGAAAGCAGAAAGTTTGTTACATGACGAGACTGCGCAGAATCTCAGTTCGATGCCCTTTAAATGCGAATCTGCATTTTCAACAGAAACAGAGGCCATCAACAAGTGCAGGATGGATAGAAAATCTGGCGACAGAAGGCAATGTTCTTGGATGGCATCTGATAAAGATTATGAACAACGCAAATTTAGTGTGCAAACCTTTCAAGAGGGGCCTAAAAAATCAGATGTTACAGCATGGAAGGAGGGCCAAAAGAAAGAAACATTGATACATGTGAAGATGATGAGGGTAGTGACAAAAACCATGATTATGATGATATTAAGAAACTAGAAAATAATAGTTCAGCAATAAGTCTTAACATTCTCATCAAAAAGGCAATTTTCTAGTCAATAAGACATTTTGCAATTTTATTTTGATTAAATAGTAAAAATTTGTTAAAAATTCCCAGGTCTCTTCAAAATTAGGGGATCGTCTTATAATCAAGATCAACTTATATTGGGGTAAATACAGTATACGGAACAAAAATAACTTCATAGTTCAACACCAACTTGGCTTTAGACCAGGACATTCTAGCGAAAGTCAGCTAGCTTAACATTCATCAAAATATTGCTGTTTCATTCGACAAGGAGAAAGAATTCATATAATCATTATACACTTTTCTAAAGCGTTCAATTTAGTTCCTAACAGAGGGAAAAAAAATTATCAAATTGGAAGTACATTTGCTGAGTCATTTGGTTTAGGAAATGTCTCCAGAGTGAGCCACAGTAAGTTTGAATTGAGGAGTTTCTATCCAACGAGGTTTATGTTATGTCCGGCATCCCTCAGGGAAATGGGTTAGGACTAATTTTAGAAATTGCATAAATTTCAAACATAATTACGCGAAAACTTTTCTCAAAACACTATACATGACTTTTTCTATTGCACTGATTTTTTAGAACAGACCGTGTCTGAGGCAAAAGTCTGTATCTTCAATTTTGTAGTTTGAAATGTTAAATTTTTGAAAATTTTGAAAATACAGAGTGTTTGCCAAAATTGGCACTAGCACAATATTTTTTACCACTTTATGATACATAAGAGGAGAAATTTTAAGAAAAAATTTGGTGCTGTTTTGGACAGAATTTTTACTCCTTTTAATTTAAAAATTGCGTATATTTTGCACAAAATTTCGGGAAAACTACTCATAATTCTGAAAAACTGTACATTACCTTATTTCTAGACCTGTCTTCAAAGAACAGATTTTATTAAGGAAAAAATTTCTATTTTCGATGTCGTAATTGTAGGAAGACACCGAAAACAGATTGAACATTTGCGATTTTCGAAGAAACAGGACTTTAACAAAAATTAGACCTGCACCATTCTCTGAAGGGTTTTTTATGCTATCAAAAGACGAATAAAAAAAAAATTAGGTGCCATTTTTGACAAATGTTTGAAGATGTTGAGGTTTCATGTAAAGTACCCTCAAAAATCAAAATATACATTTGAAACTCCCACTGCCTCAAGTTCATTCAGATCGATCAGGAATATCAATTTTGGAGAAAACTGGCTGAACTGTTTCGGCACCAGTATTGACCACAGACGGACAGACACATTTTGCTGTCAATTGATTTTTCAGTACCAAGGACCCACAAAACATGGATTCTGGCTGCACTACATGTAGGAATAAGTAATTTACTATACATAGGAACATGATAGATCCACTTTTCCATTAGCAGGGCCCAACATTAAGAGTATTTCTAATGTAATTTGGCCATTTTCTAGCGCATGATTATGATACTGTCTCTTCTTATGTAATAAGAGCAAGAAAGTTTGAGAGGAAATAATAAAGGGCATCCTCATCAAACAGAAATTTACTAGTTCATAATAGACACAAAACTATGTATTGTTTATTTACATTTTTAGTTAATACATGAAACTTTTCAATATATGTAAGATTGCGAGGTGGCTAAGCGATTGCTGTTCAGAATCTAGAATTACTTTGCCACTGAATCCAACGCAACCTGCAGCAAGTAATTGATTTGCATTACTTGGAATCTAATGAAAAAACTATTACTAGACATACACATGGCGGCTTGATGAGGTAGTTGACTCCTATGCAGCAAAAGCAATTTTTTACAAATAGGCAGCTAATCTGTCACTGGCACGAGCACTTGAATGATAAATTGGTACAAACTGTCACATGCACAGACTTATTCCTGTCATATTAAATTTTTAAAATCTTAAAAACTTGGCAAGAAACAACTACGCAGTCTGGGTGCATTATGTAAGACAGGGTTACACAACTCCTATGGAAGGCAGAAACAATTTTTAGTCATTCAATAATTTGTGAAGTCACGGCTACAAACACTATGACAAAATCTCATTACAAAGGTTTTTGGAGCATTTAAACTATAGTGCTCACAATGAAGTTTGGGCAATGCCATTTGATTACTAAAACAATACTACAATGTGCATTTTCACAAGGGAATGCTTTACAAAAATGTAATACATAATCAGTAGAAACATTTTTGTCAGATATACTGAATTGTCCTTCATATACAATTCCTTGGACCTGTAAAACTATTGGCTGCAAGAGCATAAAGATTTACAACAACTTCAAACAAATATATTTCAAATAATATTTTTACCGTTTTTCAGCTGGAACGCTCCAGAGATCTGTTAAGGTATTTCTTGATTTGTCTTTCTCCTCTAACCACAGTAAATTACTCCAATGTACTACATAATTTAAATGTTCATGTGACAAATGTTTAATACATGCACTACGTAAATCTTGAGCTGAGGACTTTGTCAGGTCTCCTCCAGAAGTACTAGAAAGAAAAGACAAATTATTACGTTACAAACATATGTACTGCGTTTCTCAATGGTTGAAACAACTCAAAAAATACAAATCAAAAGTACAGGCAGGTTAGATGTCCAACTAACTTTCTTTAATGAATTCTATTATTAACAAATTTGATACCAGCATATAAATAATAATTATACTTTAAAATAAATATTTATTGATTCTGTAAACTATCACATATTTACTAACATTCAGAAGCATGGCATGAGTGTTGCTATATTCATACCAACCTAACTTGCAATGGAACACTTTAGACAAGAATACAATATCATCATAGTATATACTTAGAAACTGTGGAGTAATGGATGAAAATATATTAGCTTCTTAACAGCTTATAAGGTATTGACTAAAAAATTTTATCTTTGCTTGAGTGGCTTATGAGTGCAATTGCTTGCATTGTTTAGTAAAGTACAAACTAACTTCTCAAGTTAACACTTTCTTACATAGCAATCCAACTCATATTTCTATGGGAATGACAGCTACTGAGCTACAAAGGTTCAGACTTAGTTATCCAAACACAAAATCCAATTTTTGATGTCAGGTCAGAAATTTCAAAGCTCAATAACGAACAAGCTGTACACATGTCAGAGCTAGATGAAAGTCATCTTAAACTTTACTCCTGTGATAGGATGTAGTATCCTCCAGTTGTATCTGCATTTTAATATCTGTATTCATTGCATTTTGTTAATTTTTTTGGTGTGTGTGTGTTTTTGTTGTCACTAATACTTCTGTTACTTTTAAGATTGGTTTTGTTAATGTTGTTATGTAAATTAACAGTAGCAATGTAATTAGATATGTAATATTTATATAGCAGCATTCAGCAAAATTTTAATAAGTATTTTCTATCCTTCTATAATATTACGTATGGCAGATTAAAGCTGAATGAATAGCAACCCATGTCATAACTGAATGACCATGAATGTTGTGTCTGGGGCCTAGGCTGGGCTGCTGTGGCCATCACATGATTGTGTGGCAGCGGATTTCCATGACAAGCCCATCCTTTAGCAATTTTACTTGCACTACATCAATAAAAGCTCTAATGAATTAATACATTTTGATCTGTTGCTCTGCAATTATTTAAGCACAAGTTGGTAAAACCATTCACGAGACAGTCAATACATCATTATTGTGGTATGATGATTGTTTCAAATTTTTGTTACAGGTACTGAAACTATCTTGTTCCTTTTCAGGCTTGTGAATGTAAACAAGAAGTACATAATCATCTTCCCTCTAATCCAATTAACAGTAGAGAGACAAATTTCCTAAATGCTGGTAAAAAAACAAGTTGTAGACCATGCAAAGTAGGTCTTATGTTACTACTAGCTTTGGCCAGACTTTCAAGAAGGGCATTTCTTTTCCCTTTTTAAGTCAATGTCTTTTGCACAATAACTTAAATGTTGGAAGAAGTCTTGGGAAATCATCATGCACCACAGGTTATAGGTATATCACGTGTTTCTGTTTCACAGATCCGGTGGCAAATTTTCCAAGCGTTCCTAATTTATGGAGTCCTCACATTTTTGACTTATTGGCTCATATCAGAATACTACACTAGGCAGTCTTTTCTTCTTTATTGCATTAATCTGATATTGGCACTTCTTTTGGCTCTCCTTCATCTCTCTTACCATAATCTTTGCCTTAGTTATCTTTTTGATGCATTCACTTATTTGCCAATACATCATATTTATTTCATTTTACAACAGCAATAAAGCACCCACACGTGTATAAATAATGAGAATTTTCTTCCATCCATAGTTGTTAGCTGTTTACAATAATTGTTTTAAAGTACAAAAATTTCAATTATTCATTTTTAATTTTATTTGCGAGTCTGAGTAGAGATTTTGAATTTCGTTATTTTTTCAGGTATATTACATTCTTTCATTAATTTTCATATTACATGGTGGTAACAGTTACGTAGGCATATTATAAACAGTAAGGACATTAGTAAATTTACTCTGTTCTTCTTCCGTGAATGTCGCAATGTATTTGGTGTCATTTTTTAATATGTTGACAAATAGTTTGATACTGTTGAGCATAAAAGCAATATTCTGCTACTGTTATCGTAGTTTGTTTTGATTCCTTGTGATTGTTACTATACCTGTCATTTTTGGGGGACCGAGAATGCTTCCCAAACCTTGTTAAACAGCTCTAATATATATTCTCAAGAACTTTATTCCAATATTTTAGGAATTACACGGTAATTCCATCTACTCGTGGACTTTTCCCATTCTTAGCTTTCATTAGAACAAATTCCAGTTCTTCTATTGATGTATATGTCATGGTCACTTGTTCTTCAATTATTGTGTCGTCCATTCTCAAGTATAAATGTCATCCTTGTTTTATATGTAGCATCCACTTCAACTCAAGAATAAGATCCATACAGAATTTTTTTCGTGCCATCTTTGAGAATTCTTATGATTTTGAAGTTTATTCTTAAGGGACTTGTGACATTTCACAAATCTCTGCTAGTTATCTCTTAATTTTTGCCATGTTTATCTTCTTGTTTGTGCTCTTCATCTTTTATATTCTATGTAATTTTTGATTGTGTGATTGCAGGTACTTTTCTTTTTCTTTCTTTCTGGTCCTCAGCTGTTTCTCCATTTTTGGAGATTACAGCTTTGAGCAGCTGAAAACTCTACTCTAGCAATTTCTCATTGAGCTCTCTTTCATAGATAACCAACATGGTTTTCTTCTATTGAAGATGGTTTCAGCTTTGGCATTTGTACTTGGGAACTGTTGGGAGTATTTAGAATCATGAATCTTACTCTACACAACATGTTAAGATCTATATGTAAATGTTGGTAGCAATAAAGTATTAAATCTAGCATTACATTTTAATAAAATACAAACTTAAATATAAATTAATTGCCTCATATTTTTGTAAGGTCACCAGCAGCAACAATAACATTCACTTCTGAGTAAACATATACAATAATGATCTCAAGTGCACACATCCCTTCCAGGCCTTTTATCAAACAAATAAACTTTATTGATAAAAATACAAAAATGTATTTCTTGTTTAAGTAATCTTTGTTAAAAACCGTTGTTGAGGTCAGTAAGCCATTACCATATGGTCTCATTTTTAATACTTCAAATCAAATTGATAATTTGACATGTAAGGATTCTGAACATGTTATTTCTACCTGTGATTCTGCATCATCAATTTTTAACATAATACATTTTTGAAAGAAATTAGTATACAGCAAGCAAATTATTGTATTACAGATAGATCATAATTCCAAAAAGTTAATGGTTCTGGCATTTGCATATGCATTTCTTGTAATCTTCCATCTTGTTTTGTTTTAAAACTTATCCAATAATAAGGTATTTAAAAAGAATTTGGAGTCACATGCTTGCTTTAGAGAATCAAGAAATAAAATCATAACAAAGTTGCCACTGCAATTGATACAAGATACCCAAACTAATTCGATTTTTGAATTTGTTATCTGAGAAATAATGCATGAAACGTAACTCCTGTCATACGATTTAATTTCTAAGAATGTTTCAAGAGGTCTTCTAGTTGCAACTTGTTGATCAGTAAAAGTATCAAGAAACAGAAATCTTTACAGTTGTCCTAAGCAAACTTTAAATCATGCATCACCATACCTGAGAAATGCAGAACACACTAACTTCTGAGGACACCACTCGCATACACGAGAGTTATTGGTTGGACGAGGTAAAGGAAATTCTTTATCGTTTGATTCTTGCTGGGATGAATAAAATGGAGCAATATATCGAGCTAATCTATTTCGAAGCATAACAATATCTCTCTGTTCTGGACGGCCCACCTCAACTTTTCTTGCAAATCCTTCCCTGAAAAAATTCAATTATTAGTCATTAATAATAGAAAAACAAGAGTGAACACTGTACTAAACTCGGTTCTAAACAGAAATAGTAAATTAAAATGCAACACAAGAAACCCAATCCTCTGTTGATACAAAATATATTATTATACATTTCATATAAATTTTTGAAAATTTTTCAAAGAAAATGAAATATTATTTTTGCATAGGCACTTCCGCATCTCTCACAAAGGCTCATTCTTTCTTATTAATCACATTGCATTCTTTCTCTTCTACCTCCAATCTCCTTTGCTTTGCTTTCCCTTTTGTAATATTTCACTTTATAAATTGCAATATATTCAACTATACCTGCATTAAATAACTATTAACAAAGCCAAAAATTTGATGAAAAATTACACACCTCAAGTATACCAACAATCCTCCACTAACATTAGGACTAACTTGAGCTGCCATCAAACAGTATAAAATCACTTGTCCTCTATGTTCAACAGAGTTTTTGGCAGCACCAGTCTTCAGCTCAATGGGCATTACCTACAAAAATTTCAATTGTATTACAGTATCAAACATATAAAATGATCTATAGTAACATCTCGTAACATTAACTGTAATACTTGAAACTTAACAAGAAAAAATTGTAAACAATGTAGTTAGGCTTTTAATAAAACATATAATGGGTTTGAGAACAAATATTTCAATTTTATATCTCTAAAACTTCCTTTGTTTATAATTAGAAAAAATCTTCAAAATGATGATAAAATAATTTTATTTAAAATGCATATCAAGTTAAAATAAAATTTGTTATTACACACAAGTCAAGAGACAATCCTGATGTATTTAACAAGGTGAAGCACTACAAAGAATGTTCATTAGTGGCCAATTAAATTCGAACCTGAAATCTAAGCCAAATGATGGGCACACATGTTATTTTGTTGGCGATTGTGAGTTCATCAATGCTGTGCAAAAGGAATGTAGTGATTTTTACAATACTTTTATTAAAATCATTTATTTATTTCATGTATGCTACATTTATATGATAAATGATTTTAATTCTTTTATTAAGCTATTGGGGAACAGTATCAATATTTAATGTATTGAATTATATTTTTAAGAAACAAAACGTAGATCAATAAATCCATGTAATGCAGTCTCTCACATTGAAGATATTTAAATAATAATGAATTTATTATTATAATTTTATAAATAGGGTTTAAAGTTATTACAACATTGATAGCAGCGGTCTTAAAAGAAATGACTAATAAATTGTGCATATCAGTGATTGGGAGGTCACAGGTTCAATCCCAGCAAGGTCTCAGAAATTTACTTCAGGTGTTCAACATTGGTTAGTTTGTGGCACCTGCCGCAGTCTAATTTGCCAGTCCACAGTACTGATCAACGGTTTTCCTGATCACTTCCAAGCTGATGCAGAAACAGAACCCTAGAATACAAGCCATGGATCAAGTGCAATCCTTCCTTTCCTATTCTGTCCTGAATTCCATCCTCCACCGATCACCTTTCTCAAATGATCCATCCCATTGATTCAGAAAATTTCTGACAAGTTAAGAAGATTCAGAAAGAAGCAACAAGCTGTGCATCCTCTAAGGCCCCTAATATGTCTAGGGAAGAAATGAAATAGAAAAACATGTGGTGCTTCAACAGAACAGCCTATCACGTATTTTTTTGTAACGGTTACATAAAATTATAATATTGCAACTTCCATCTAATAATACTTCAGCCACTCCTTAAAAATGCTTAATGAAAAGAAATCTCTTTGAAATTAGAGGGTAGTTTTATTGATAAATAAACTTGGTATTCCGTACCTGATTTTGAGATTGATGTTTTTCTTTTGCTTTAACTGTAATGTCCACCTTTCCTTTTAAACCCAACTCTGGTATCCAATAATTGTCTTCAACAGCAATAACAGATTTAATCTCCCCTTCCCAAGCATCTTTATCAGTAGATTGTGGCATTGTAGAGTTTTTCTCCATATTACCCACAGTTCTTTCTCCAAATGAATAACGTTGGCAGAACTTCTGTATGCTAGGAACAACTTTCAATAATTCTTCACGAGCTTCATGTAAAGACATTTTACTTGCATACAGAAGTCGAACATTATATGAGGAAGATATTATTTCTTCCACTAATGCAGCAATACATTCAGGAGAGTCTGTGCCTTGGGACATAATCTGAAACAAGAAGCCATTTTAATTATTAACATAATATATAATTGATTGATGAAACATATTTTTAACTGTAACTTGAAATTTACATTCCAAAGTTAAAATAAACAAATACTAAACATTGTATAAAATTTAAAGCCCAGTTACGAATTTTATGTCCATAAAAAATTAAATAAAAAGAAAAATAATAATATTTGTATGTAGCAATAATTAGTTTCCTCCAATTCTCCAAATTCCTAAAATTCTCCAAATTTTGCATACGTTGAAACAATAAAAACGATATTCATTTAAAAGAATAGCCCTGTAGGATATTACCTGCTGAAGTAGCTCGTGTACAAGACTCCCAGTAGCTAAAAGTTTAGAATTTTCATCAACGCTATGTGAATTTCTGCTGTATAAGAAATTAAGTACGCCTTGGCGTAAGCAAGATACAGATCCCACAATGCTAGTTGGAGATATTAAGATGTCAGAAAATTCAACAATAAATCCTCCATCATTATCAATAGTCCATGCACATAGGGAACTATCAAAGTGAGCTTTCACACTAACAATGGAACCAGGTTTGATGCTGTTGGATGTCCTGCAAAGAAACAAATCTACTATAACTTCACAGCTAAATTTCTTTCTTGAAATTAAGCAAAACAGACATAAGCAATATACAATTTTAACACTAAATCAGTAAAGAAAAAAGAAAGAAAAAAAAAATTGAATTTGTAAAATAAAAACGGTATAATTGAAGAAGTAATGAGTAATGGGAATTTAATATTTAATGAATATTACAGATTGAAATACATGCAAAATATTTTATCCAAATGTTTTGTCACAGTCAAATCTACTGGAAGTGATTGCAGTTGTGAGATGTTCTAGTTTGAGTAATGTTTTGCTTTAACCTCTCCCTGTCATGCATTCCGATCACACTGCTGAAAGTTCTGGTTACAACTCTAGCACTGTTCAAGGTGCCATTTCAGTTTTACACCTGATATACACTACAGAAATGAATACCCGAATCAGAAACCATTCAAGTACGAAGAGAACAAGAAGGAATATGCTCAAACCAGAAAATCTGGAGATAATATTTCTAGAAAATAATCTAATTTGATTTTGAGAAGCAACAATTTTTTAAGGTTAATCACCACACACATCTTTCACACCAAAGTTTTTCTAAGGTAGTAAAAGGCTTTAACTTGTGACATTGAAGTCTTTGAGAATAATTAAGTTCCTAAAATCTCAGCAAGAATTGACACAATTATAATATTTTCTGTAGACTACTTATACAAAAGTAAAATTAGAAGAATAACAGTACAAAAATTGAAAACAAAACACATTAAAGAGCATTACCATGCACATACAAATTAGTTAAATGTCAAAACATTGACCCCATTACAATTCATGTGACAAAAGAACAGTGCAGTAATTATTTTCATTACTAATTCACTCAATCTAATAAGTCTTACCCATTTGCATTAAAATATTTCTGATAACACAGCTAAATTCAACATCTCAAAATCAGATCATTTATTTGTGACACAATTAACGAAGACATATGATTTAATTCATTGTGCTCTGTGATCTATGCTCTGTGTGCCCTTAAGAACTCTCTTTAAATTCTGCTAACTGCGGTTGACTGAGTTAATGATTCGATTGAAGTTTGGTATATCATTAACGTGTTTAATTAAAAACAAATACTCAATTCTTTGAATGTGTTGTTATTTTCTATGGTTTTGCATGTTAAAAATTTTAATTTCTTCTATGTACGATATCTATTCAAGCATTCTTTCAAGTGCAATGCTGGCTGCCTGGAATACGTTTCTGAGAAAAATGCAGTTTCTTTCCTGTCTAAACACATAGCATAGTCCATATGCTTATTTTCTTAAAATTTGTTTATTACATATAATATTCCACTGAAGCATTCTTCACCATCAGAAGTTGATCACTGGCCTTGTATCTCACTTCCCCTTCGCTCTTCCCCCACCAAGTCTCTGATAACAATTCTGTGAAACAATTTGTGTGAAAAACTATTGATACTGTTGGTGCTGGAATAATCTTTGTTCAATGTATCTGTTTACTACTGCAACTTCTAACAACTTTCAAAGCATTAGGAACAGAAAGGCTGTGTCAAGTAGGACTTGACATCAGACCGCACAACAAAAATCTTGATGCAGAGTCACACCTGACATAGGAGCTCAAGCCCCAAAACTATTTAAGAATTGAGACATCTATAATTCACACTGATTGAAAAGTGACCTTTACATTATTGTGCCTGTTCCATGTGTGCTGGGTAGCATTATACAGACACTAATAATGTGCTCAATTACATCCAAGACAATTCAGTTCATAAATAAAAAATGAAGAGTTTTAACTCCAAGCGTGGAATTTAATTAAATATGAAAAAGACTAGTTCTTACACTACATGGAATAAAAAATTATTTCAGTGCATTGTATTATTATATTGCTTTCCAGTTTGTAAAGTCAGGAAGCCTCGAAACTAATTATCTTCTATGACTTACGATAAAACTAGTAAACATACAATTTTTTAGCACTAAAATTTTTCCAAATACACACATTTACAAAATGCAATTACTTTCATCATGTAGAAAGTAGAGAGATAGTAACCATAAAAACAATATCCTCAGAAGAAGAAAAAAACTGTAAGTAACATATGGGAGGAATAACAGTTAAATTCAGTGTTCAGAAAAAAAGGAATATTCATTTGCTAAATAGGTCAAAGGAATGTGAACTATAAACTCAAATGAAGATGGATCATTGACTAAGAAGGAAATTACATGACTTTTAAAAGCATAATCAGCTTTTTAGAATTATAAGATACAATACAAAACTAACTATTGCATTAAGATCACTATTAATTTAACTATATATTTATTTATTATTAACTATATATCTATCACTATTAACTAAATATTTATTAATTTTAGTTTCAAGGTATCAAGATTCCACTTCGCTGTAAAATACATGCATTACCAAAAAAAGTAACTACCCCTCTCACTCTTGAGCACACACAATCTAACTGTGAAATACAGGCATTAGATACTTTCAAATAACTGAAAGATGCCCCTGTCTATCCAGTTGAAATTCCTTGTACCATCTTATGGTTAATTTCTAAGTAATCCTGAGTCATGCATTTCAACAAGTTTTCATGGAAAGCTCTGAACAAGCTATAATTTATTCGCAGTGTTGTGCAGTGTCTAATAGATACAACGTGTGATCTTGTGTCAATAATTTTGTTGCAAAGCATCCTGTAAGTTGTTAAAAAAAAATTTCCCAGAATATCTTGAAGTTAAACTTGAATATCAAGTTAATGCTGAGAACAATTCAATTTTTTATTTACTCTCCTACAAACTGTGTTGTGAGAAAAAGCAGTTACACTGACAAATATCAATCAGTTACAGTCTGACATATACACTGAGTATACTGTCATTACATTTTAAATGGGAGTTCTCTCAGGTTAACCAAAGAATTATTTCCAATATAGTATTTTCATCACATGATTAGTTTTCTCTATGGAGCTCTCAAAATTATATTTTACGTTGTTAATAAAACATACAGGTTTCCAATAGGCATTAAAGATCAGAAATCACAAAAAAAAAAAAAAAAACTAAATAAAATAAATTAACAAAATTTCAGTGTTAGGGTGTGGTTAATAATAAATTATACTTGGAAGTAAAATTCTGGACATATACGATATATTCATTATGTATCAAGCAACAAAGCTACATAAATTACAACGAAAATTGAAACACTGAAAGGAAATCAGAAAGGTGCTATTAATGATACATAATATACAATAATTCTTTTTTATGAGTTTTTAAAACCTCTATCAAATCTGATTATATTTGCATTAAAATAAAGATTTGATGTTCAATTGTTGGCTACATCGTTAAAATGAGCAAGTTCTTACCAAACTCCTCGCAGGACACATTTTGTAACAGCATTTGTATTTACTGATCGAAGTTGTAGAATGGTATTGCGACTAGGAACCTCTTCATGCACTTCCACTATTTCACAACGTTGCCATTCGTCTAAACTTAAATCTCCTACATTGTTTGCAGAGAATGCCCTGAAAGAAGAGTGACATTTAAATAAGAAAAATAACAACACTGTTTCTGGTAAATTCCTTTACTGCACTTACAATTTTTTCAAACATTTCTATGCTTCAGTAAAAATAATAAATACTTTTCTTTAAAATAATTAAAAACTAGGATACTTTTTGCTTTCAGATACAGTAAAAATACTAATCAAAACCAGCAAAGAAAGGTGCACACTCACACTTCTAAACTTTTTTCTGACTTTCTATTCTTTCAAGATTTATTTGATTTTTCTTTAAATCCATTTGTTTTAAAAGAACTGTCAAAGTATTGTAGGTAAGGATCCAGCAATACTGGAAACACCTCTCGAAACAAAAATTTTTGGTTTGGATTTAAAACACTTCATTGCAAAATCACACAGAAAGCCTCAAAATTCATTCAAAACAAAAACTGGATGTTGACCATTATGAAATATGACAAGATTTCTGAACAAAATTTCCACTTCTTTTCACGCACGTACACTCAGTGTCCAAACACAGCCGGTACAATGAACTCAGACAAAAAAGAAATGCTACGATGTTGAAAAGTACTCCAAACACATAGTTATAACACCCTCAATTTTAATGTGTGATAATTCTTGGGAATTATACATTAGTTTCATTCCATTAAAATAATTTAATGTAATTTCACTTATAATTATTCAAACCAGGTACTTCCTTTCTCCAACTTCCTAATTACACACTGTATTATCAGTGCAGCAAAAGAAAAATCATACATACTGCAGGAACAATGGATCTTGTTTTGAATAGGTACAACAATATTAACCAGTATTTGCATCATGAAATGGTTTCAGTACAATTTTATTTATTGTTATTATAGCATAGCACCTTTACTTTATTTCTAGAGGAGGAATCAGTATGATAATGACCTATATAACATCCCTGGTTGAAATAATTTTAAGTTTCTTTAAGTGTCAAAAATCTTACTCTTCCAAATCCCAATCATCTAAGAGGCCATCAAATTCATTAGATAGAGGTTGATGAGAATTATCAATCTTATCAGCAGTCACATTTTTAATTCTATTTTCATCATTACTTTCAGTAATAGACGGGCACTCTTGCAAAATCTGCAAACATTAAATAAAATGTATAAATCATCAGAACTTCCAATTCTGTGTAATTCATATTAGAATCTTTTTCACAACCAAGAATTCACCTTTTCTTTTTCATTAGTAACTTTTGAACTAATCTCTTTGTCGTCACTTTCCACTTTCACGACCTTTAATCTCTTATTGTTAGAAGAAACAATTTCAGTATTTCTTGCAGTAAAATGAAGTGTTTTAGGTTTATGGATCATTTGTAAGAATTCATCAGAAGAATTCACTTTATCACAATTATTTGAAAGCGCACTCACAGATGTCCTGCCAATATTCACACAGCCACTACAATTCTCTTTGCTTTCACACTGCGTTCCACACAAGTTACAAATTTTTGGGACGTTGGGTGGTGAAATGCGAGTGCTAAACTTCGATATATGTAATTTTTTCCTTTGAAAGCCGTTCTCTTCAGACAATTTTCTTTTTTTGGTACAGATTGTATCCTCTATGTCCACATTTTCATATTTTGAACCACTGTTTTTCGAAGTTGATTCTTCCATAATGCTCAGGACAAGAAGACATTAACTCGACTCAAATTCACGTAATTCCACAGCCAACAATAACGTACAATAATGAATGTAAAGAGCAATACTGAAGTTGACAGCAAGTATTTATCAACAAACATTCAACCATGAGTTAGCGATCACAATAAACGCACATCACCCTCAAACCGGATTATGGTCTACGACAATGATGTCAGGACAAACTATAAATATTGCTCACTGAATATCTCATGATTGTTTCTTTTTACAATTACATCTGTCAACAAACAACATGCATTCCTCGATCATTTAATGCTTCCTACTAAACCCGCCAAATTCCACCATGCCACCAAAACGCTGTGATTGGTTCTAGAGTACAAGGCAAAAACAACTTTTATACTCAATGATTTTAATTTTTTTTTAAATTGTTTTTGATAGACGAGGCAATAAAATGCATATTAATAATACACTACTACATTTTACACTATTGTAATTACTTCAGTCTAATGCAAAAATTCCCGTTACATATTGACAGTTCGATGCGCTGTTGCCTCACGCACATGGCGGCACATAACGGCAGATAGATGAACAACAGATGACAACGTGTCTTGGCATCATGTTCATAGTTTCTGACGCATAATCTCTTTTCGCCACCCAAACCCATGCGTTCAAAACTGATACTGTTGATGACATTTATATGTGCGCTTCTCGAGCGATTCCGTGAGAATGCGACAAGCGGCAACGCTGAGCTGTGGCAAAGTAAATAAATCTTCGCAATCTGATTGCTTCAGATCAGATCACATGACGTACCACACGTACGAGAGAATTGTCAGAGATACTCATACACTGGCGGTATGATAGTCATAGGGACGGGTCTATATTGTAGTGTGATGTTATATTTGGTACAAGATCACACTTTAATTCTACCAGTGGCAACACTGAACTCTTCACAATGTAACCCAATACTGCCAACGCGTCATGCAATATTACGCACATCTACTATCACACTGTCATACGTTTTCCCGAAAAAACGGTTAGTATTAAATTTTATTTTGTAGTACGTACATTACTTCACAATAATTACAACTATGTAGCATTGTGCAAATCATACTCTTTTGTTCTTTGATATGTTCTGTAATAGTTTATTTTGTGTCTTTGTAAAATGAATCCCTCCACTTCCACATAACATGAAATAGTACAAAATGATAAATACCAAATTCCCAATGTTTCAGTAAATAAAATTTGATATAATATGCAATGTGAAAATTATTCATAATTTCATATGCAGAGTACCTGTTAATACAGTAAAATCAGTCTAAGCGATCGGGTAAAACAAATTCCGCTTTAGGGAGGTTTCCGTTTTAGGCAGGGTTGTCCATTTCAGTGGCGGATCTAGGAAGCCGGCCATGGGAGCATGCCCTTCCCTAAAAGGCCAACAGTTTTCGTTTCTTATCTTTCTTTATTCTGAAAAATTGATTTAAACATTTGTTTATATTATAATTATGTAATTATTTAAAAATAATATTGTATAGTATTGTATATACGCTACAGAAATAATATAGGCTACTACAATATAATAACAAATATGTTTATTATTTAACAAAAATCTATGACGGCCTCTCTCAAAATGATCGGCTGGATCCATCCGTGGTTAATTTTATGACACTTGTGATATTGATATTTCGGTTTTAAATCTAGTAAATTACATAACTTTATTATAATTATTAACATACATTACCATAGAACGTATATATGGAAGAAATCATTATTAAATGAATGTTAAGCATTCTTCATTCACATCTTCTGAGTTTTTCTGGCTTTTATAAGTTTGACCATCTCGTCTAAGGTTCAAGTTTCATTTCTTTTCAATCATTGCTCAACTGGTTGTGAAACTCACAAAAATACACATCACCTCACAGCCTACTGGCTGCATTCGGACTGCTTGCTGATGCTGACTCTTTCAACGCACAATGTGTCACAGCCCAGAGTATTATGACTTTCCGATACCCTCGTATGGCCTTGAGCAAAGCGTCTCTGGCCGAGGGGTTACGATTTTCAACGCGGAGCAGCGCGATGCGTGATTAGAAGCCATTACACCTTCCTAGGCTCAGAGAGTCAGGAGTGAGGGAATTCCTTACGACCTAGGCTTTGAGAGACAAGCGACCTCAAGGTCAAATTCTACGCTGACAGCTGAAGCCTTCGTTCATTCTGCGGCTGCCACAACTACATCCCATGTCATAGAGATAGAGAATTTAAAACAGGCATGCAGATGCATTTATTTTATTAAGTACCAGTGGGGTGCATTCCGGGTAAGCCAGGTATGCTGCGCTTACCCTGGAGAAATGACATTTAAATGTAATTATTATATTGTGAAATCATCACTCTCGCAATTGAAGATAACCAGTGGCGGTTGGTGTTTTTAATTAATGGGGACGCATGCAAAAATATAAATAAATAAAGATATGTTCAATACCGGTGTTGATCTACCGCGAGCTTTTATATCGCACATTTCTGAAATAGTTAAGCTTCTAAATTTCACAATTTTTAAATGTTGAACACAATTACTATAGGAATCCATTCTAAACAAGGAACTAGTGGTGCTAAAACAGCACGTACTCTCTCGCCCGTACTTTTACGCAAAATTACACGAAACGTACTCAAATTTTCGAAAAATTGAATATAACTTTATTTCAAAATATATCTTTAAGAAAGAGATTTTAGTAAGGAAAAAATATACACCATCAATCATCATTTTACTTCTAGAAAGACTCCGAAAAAATTTTGAACTTTTGCAATTTTCGAAAAATAAGGGATTTCAACGAAAATGAAATGAGCACCAACCTCTTAAACGTCCTTCACACTATCCAATAACGAAATTTAATAAAAAACGATGGAGCTATTTTTGAAAAATTTTCGAATGACCTTTCTGGCCTCATGTGAAGTACCTTCAAAATATCTGTTTCAAAGTCAAGGGGCCGCGACTTCAGTCAGATCGATTGGGGAATATCAATTTTGGAGAAAATCGACTGAGCCGCTAGCGTTCACAGACGGACGGACATATAGGTTTTGCCGTCTCTCAATTTTTAGGTATCAAGGACCCACAACACAATGATTCTGGTTACACCACGTGTTAGAGGATTTTTATTTCTAAATTTAGCGACAGAATTTATCCACTTTTTCGTAACCAGGGCCCTGCAATAAGCGTTTTTCTGCCGAAATTCGCCGTTATTTCTCGAATTACGAAATTATATCTCTACTCCGTAGCGAGAAAGTAAAACAAAAAACAATAGAAAAATACAATATACAGCACCTCAACTATAGGATCTTTAACTTAACTCGCAACCCATGTCTAGAAACACCTTTTGTTTCGGCAATTTGGCAACCCATACCATTGGCATCTCTTTTATTTTTAGCTACCCACAGCCGCGTGCCCTCAGATTTCGGAGTGAGAGAATGTGGCTAATTTTAGTTGGAAGAAAGAGAAAGCACTTATTTTGCCATCGTCAATCTTCAACGTACTGCAGCCACTAAACTAAAAAGAGTAAACTCCTGTCTCTTGGCAAATGGTGGTCACTTTGAGCATTTACTCGACGATTAGTTTTTTGTTATTTTAAGGAAATTATATTTTATATTTTTATTAATTATTTTCAATAATTATTAAATATGTGCTGCTATATGTACTGCTATACGTTTTATTGGTATTTAAAAATATTAAGACTATCTTATTTGCTTAATAATAAGATTCAATAATAATAATAATAATACATTATTGTTATAAATAATGAAGAGCTTGGCAGTAATGTTTCACGAGATATCTTTCTGATTTCTCTCTGGCCGACGTTCATTACATAATAATTATTGTTACGTTGGTGTTAATAAATTGATAAACAGTCATAACTTCCCTTAACATATTCAGTATTACAGTTTTGTTTCTTAAGCATCTGGACAGAATCGTCTTAAGAGACCTTTTGTTTCTTGATCATGTCTCTGCTCACCCTACTCTGTGCAGCGCGAAAAGCTTCCAGCGTGTGAGACGCGTACCAGCCTGCCTAAGCTCTTGAGTGGGAAAACACAGAAACGGGAAATTTACTGCAGTTTATGACTTGACGGTCACCTCCTCTGCTGTCTCGACGTGCGAGGCATGGCTGTCTTGAAAGGTAGCAAAAATGTTGTTGCCAAATTGCCAAAATACTAAGAAATGCTCTCAGACATGGGTTGCGAGTTAAGCTAAAGACCCTATATATCATACGTCTACCAGAGCTTTAAAAATCATGTAAACTTTGCTCAAAAATAGGAAGGGACTACTTTACCTGCAGCGTCTAGCATCCCAATATTGAGAAACAAAAACAGCGGGGTAGCGAAATCAACTATATACTTCGCTTAAAGCAGCTGGGACTGGCAGTCCCAGGGAGGGAAATTGAAACGCATCAGACCACTGCGCGAACTCAGCTTTTCGCAAGTTACTCACGCGCCAGCAATGGGATATATTGGTCATGCAAGTGAAAGAAATAATATTTATCATATTTTATTTTAATATCAAAGAAAAAGTAAATAATTATAACAAGAACTGGGGGGGGGGGCTGCAGCCCCGGAGCCCACTCCCACCAGCCGTCACTGAAGATAACTCAGCTTGCTTTTTTAAAATTCTGCCAAGTAAGGGTGAACTGGATCGAGTAAGCGCTGGATTGAGCATATAAAGCTGTTGCTGGCAAAGAAATCGGCTGAAAGAGTCGGAGGTAGTTTGCAACGCAACCCAGTCCGGAGTGAGAATACCGATGTTTTCCATCTAAATGCATTAGGCAGTTCGCTCATGCGCTCTTGACTTTTTGGAAGCTCCATCTGGTTGTATGGAGCGCAATGGTAAGCGCAGCAACCAAGGCCCCTTGCTGAGGGTGACCCCGAACTGTGCTGGCAGATGTGTTCGCTACGAGTACGACACATTGGTAAGCGACGCCTGCCAGGTCTGATGTTACGTGACACCATGGTATTATACTTTTGGATTTATTTAATTTGTGCATGTTATTCATACTGTGCATATTATTTCCGTCTGCATATTTTTCGTTTTATTTTTTCATGGTATTTCTTTCAGCGATGTTTTTCCATTTGTTTCCTCTTGAAGGAGACTGATTACCAATGGTGTATGATTTCTTTAATAATTTCCTATTGATTGTATTTGAAGTTTTTGTGGGTGAAATAGGTTTTCTGTACGCTGCCTCTTTATTTACTATTTCTTCCAAGAGCTGCTCCGTTGGTCTCGGAGCAGAATGGGAGAATTTTGATTCCCAACGAAGGCAGCCTGTGCGTGGGTGGATATTGTACTCACTGTTGATGATATATGTTGACTGTAGTCTAATTAGGTTGTGTTGAGTCTAATAACTCAACTCTCACACTGACCCTGGATGAACTACGAGTGTCACTGTCTCTGAACTCACTTCCGTCTCCTGATTCACTGTTCACTCGATAAGACTCGATAATTTCGCCACCACGTTAAACTATATCACTAGACGTCCGTGAATAACCGTGTTCGTAATCGCGTGATAACTCTTTAACTCTCACCGAACTAATACTGAACTGTGAACTCTTGGAGTACTACTCTACTCTCTCACTCACTGCCCCTTTTAGGACTCGGCGCGGCCCGCTTAAAAGGTCGTGCAAGCCACACTGCGAGTCTAGGCTCGCAGGGCTCGCTGCCCCGACAGGGGGGCTAATCTTCCGTTTTCTGAAGTTGCGAAACGGTGAAGCCTTTCTAGAATGGTCGGGCCCTTTGTCGGCAGTGTGCCGCTGCCGACGGAGCTGCGCCTGGCGGCGAGTGACGGAACCCGCTAGTGACTGCCGTGGCGCGCTGACGGAGCGGCGTTGCGGGCCGCTCCGGTGCGCCTATACTGCGACTTTCGCAACTGCCCCTGGCAGGTATCAGCTGCTGACGGTTTCATCCAATCGGGAGCTTGAACGTCACTATGGGTCAGAGCTGAATAAATTGCAGCATAGTGCTCTAGGCGGTGCGTCATACATAAAAGTCAGCCATTCCAGTGCATTTAAGGAGGCATGCATAGCGATATTTTTATAAGAACGGATCGCTTTGACACCTGCTGGGCTTCTGCTGACAACGTAACTGCAGATTATGACCATGCACGCAATTCGTTAATGCGTTCGTTTACAGTTAGCTTATTCGCAAATGGTTTTATCGCCATCTCTTGCAATGCTATCGCTTTAAATGACGACGTTCATTTGTTTCCAGACTTGTCAAATTGGTCCCTTCGCAGAGCAACTTCTCTATAACTACGAAGAGGTGCTGAAGTCCTGCCCTCCCGAAATTATTTTCCTTCAATATATTTGCAGGTTGTAAGTATTACTTTTGATCAAAATGGCATTTTTATTATTACTGTACTTGTTAATAGTACTAATATTGTCACTGGAGAACCGACATTCTAGAGGATATATTATAAAATTTTATTTGTATATCATGAAGATGTCTAAATGAAGTATGAATGATCTGTGTAAATACAGTCGCCCTCTTCTAAGGAAACTATGGTTGCGCCAGAGTTGTTTATTTCAGATAAATGGGTGCGGTATGACATGGATGGTTAAATGAGTGCGGCATCGCGACACGCTTCCTGTTGTCGAGCAAACTCTGAAGGAAAGATGAGTGCAAAAGAACTCGCGTTTCTTGTCACGATTGAGATACAAAAAATTATTTCCCGACATCGTTTTAGGAGTATGATTAAAACTCTGTTGGATATATGCGAGTAAAAGATACATCTTGGACTGCATTCCTTCCCAAATAAAAAAAACACAACCGAAAAGGCTTTGAATCGCGAATATGGTCATTTGTTTGGCTTTCATAGACCTCACTACACAAACATCCCACATATGACGGGCCAGCCGTCCAATATTGTTAATTAAACATCAGCTTATCACAGGTAACGTTTTCGATATGTTGCATTGATTTATTGGCGATTCCTGTTTCCCCAGAGAACCGTTGTTACACTTGGGTTTTTATTTCTTGGCGCGTGAGACCTTGTCTTCACGATCGAATATCTCACGGTATCTCGCGTCTCTCTCAGTCGTTCCGCTAGATGTCGCATGATTGAAACCATATCGAACAGTGCCGAGACCGAGCTCGAGACCATATCGAGTTTATTTCCAATGTCTTTGAGCAGTGCTGGCGATCATGCGACATCAGGCACAATCGAGAAAGATGAGAAATACCGTGAGATATTCCATCGTGAAGACAAGGCCTAGCGCGCCAATAAATAAAAACCCAAGTACACGTACTGTGCCGTGGTGTTTTGACAGAGTAACTGACACTGAGTGTTTGAGAGAGAGACGGGTGTTTGAATATCCTTCCCTTTTTTCTACAGGAGAGTAGTGGGAGATTTAAGCCGTCAACGCCGCACGGCTGATACTGCCGCGTACGTTTGCAAACTTCCAAGAAAACTATGATGGCCTCGTCGCGTCTTTTTGGAAATTCTCCAGATCGCTATGAGAGCCTCACTGCCGACTTTCGCCAGCACCAATTTTTTGACCCACTATTGATATATACGAGGAGAAATTTAAAGAAAAATAGATCCATTTTGAGAAACGTCTGCGTCGGTAGAGAACTTCTAAACCAAGTCCCGGGAAGTCATGGAAGTTTAGGAGCTCGAGACACCGTTGATCCTTGGATGGGTGACTGTTTGGAACTCCGGACACTCTTTGCGCTAAGCCCCTGGTCGATAGGGAAAAAGACAATGGCTTGACGTATGACTAACTTATGTTCAGGGAGTATTATTCCTCGCGTTCAACGCCAAAAATGGCTTGGAATGTCTTTGCTTAAGTAACAGATTTTGTACGCAAGTAAAGTACCACTATCATTTCCTTAGACCTAGGATCAAATTCCTTGATTTTAGGCATCTTTGACATTCAATGGTTTTACAACCATAAAACACGGGTATTAGACATATATACTTCTCACTCATTCGATAATTCTAGAGGTAACTAATTTCCTACCGGCGGGTTTCCATTATGAAATACAGGGTGCGGCAGCATAACTTCCTTTTTTCAAAACTCAATAAAAACTATTGTGTGCATCGGAAAATATTTATTTATTTTTTATAATGTAGGTACATGTCTAAAGTTTTTATTTACATTGTTTTGAAGATCAAATCTGTTAGGTGACGTCCCTCATTCTCCATACATTGCGTAAACCGATATCTGGCGTTTGTCATGACTCTTGTTAGCATAGCTGGTGTTATGTTGGCAATTTCTTCTTCGATGTTGGTCTTCAAATCTTGTAGGGTTCTTGGACGGTTCACATAAACAAGGGATTTCAAAAAACCCCATAGATAAAAATCACAAGGGGACAGATCGGGAGAGCGTGCCGGCCATTCCAAATCGCCTCTAATTGAGATAAGGCGCTCTGGAAAGTGTTCCCTCAAAACAGCCATCGATGCTCTTGTGTGCTGTTGCACCGTCTTGTTGGAACCAAGTGTCCCCCAAATCCAACTCTTCTAGCCGTGGGAAAAAAAATCTGTAGCATGTTTACATACCGGTCCGAATTCACTGTCACTGTAACCTCATTTTCCTCAAAAAAACAGGGACCAATAATTCCAGCTGAGGAAATTGCACACCACACTGTGACTTTGGGTGAATGCAAAGGCCTTTGATGCAATTTTCGAGGGTTGGTGTCAGCCCAGTAGCGCATGTTTTGTTTGTTAACAGACCCACACAAATGAAAATGGGCTTCATCGCTAAAAAAAAACAATAGCACCCTCGGGAACGACATCAAGAAGAAGCTCACACGCGTTCATCCGAGAATTGAAGTCACGTTCTGTAAGTTCCTACACTATCGCCATCTTATAGGGATGAAAATGAAGATCATCACGAAGAATTCTTCTCACAGAACGATCGGATAGTCCAAGGGCAGATGCGTGTTTGCGCGCAGAACGCCGTGGTGATCGCAACATTGACGCTCTCACTGCTTCAATGTTCTCAGGTGATCTAACGGGCCGAGGGACTCCAGTTCTTCGTTTTGTCGCACTTGCAGTTTGTCTGAATGTAGTGACCCATGTAACAATTGATTTGCGGTCTGGGATGGGAGCCAACGGGGCTAAATTAAAGCGATTCCGAAATGCACGCTGTGTTGCAATAACCGAACATCCGCTTGAAAAGTAGGCCTCAACGGCAAAGGCACGCTCCTCACTATTCCAACGCATGATGGCGACTGAACCGTGTCGGGACAAAACTTTACAGTACCCCCTCTTGAACGAGACCACTAGCGCTCCGCTATGACATCAACTAACTGAATGGCGCGCATTTTAAAAAAGGAAGTTATGCTGCCGCACCCTGTATATAGCCATGTTTATTGCCTCAGCTCAATATCTCTTCTCTAAATCTGCATTAAAAAGCGTTGCTGTTGCAAGTTCAACACAAGTGTTATTAACACTTTCAGCGGTCCCACATTGCTCAGGTGCGTACAGAACAATGTTATCCATGACAATGACGTGATGTAAACAAAACTTTCATTTCAATGTTATCATATTCGCTACCTTATATCATTTAATTTGTTTAATTTACAATCCATTTGATTTTCCACCATTGCGTCGAACTGTTTGAGTTTAGACAAACTTTCTTTTTCTTTTCAATAAATAAACAAACTCATTATTGAATAAACATCTATGAAAGTTGCAAATCAGTGGTACTCCCGTTTGACAGGGCATATATTTAGGGCACACAAACATCACTACGAATCAATTAGAGAACATTTGTTTCGCTTAAATATCCAAAGTTTTGGGAAAATCAATTAACTACACTTTTCTGTTACAAAAGAAACGCAAATTTCTGACAATTCCTTATTGTATACATCTCTCATCCTTTCATTAAAATTACATGAGATTCATTACAAATCAACTGATAAGTATTATCAATTACTTTTACGCCCATTGAACTTTCCACATCATTAAGTGTAGCAGCAGTCATACCACCTCTATCTGCTTTGTAAATCCCAAACATAGCACTACCAATCATTAGTTTTTTACACAGTGGCGTCTGCTCTCGAATGACTCTAAGGTGGTCCACTTCCCCGAAAAATTAATCTGGAAAGATGCATTAAACTTATTCTAAATCGACTGGTTTAATTTGTGCTTTTAACAGCATGCAGGCACATGAGTGTGCTGCTCCACCGCACCGATGGTTGGTCGTTCTGCGCAGCACCAGATATGTCACGAACGAAAAGGAAGGCGACCTTGCCGCCATGCGGCATGGCAAGCGAGCATTGCCAGTGAGAAACATTTGGAAAGTGGCATGAAGACACCGTCGGTGACTAACCCAAAAGAGCAAGATGAAGGTTGAGGGCAGCGTTTGCCAACTGGCGGAGAAATGACGTCGATGCTCCGTTCTCCTCCCCGAGCGCCTGCTCGGAGAAGCGGTGCCAGCAAAGGGGGCGAGAGGGAGAGGCAGACGACGGTCGCCCATAACGAAAACCAGTGGGCCTTTGCCGATATTCCAGGGAACATGAGTGGAAGACCATCTACAGCCGTTAATTTTCTTTCGGTTTGGAAAGAAAGGTTTATTTTTGTAGATACCGTAACCATGTGCGAAGTGTTTAATGTACTCGAAATAACTTCAGTATGTTAAAGAGTTCAACCGACAGAAGATTACGCAGTTTTGCAATTCAGTGATACCCGAGATGTGGAAATAATTTTTGAGAATTTACTGATAGCCTGCAATCATGAAATGAGAAAAGGATTTTGCAAATAGAAGATTATGGAAAAGGAATTGAAAATCACGAGGATTTACAACCATCTCAAACAAAACTGTACTGCATAAATAATCAAGCCTGGACTCCAAATTCTCCCACGTGACCGCACCCGGGTATCTATTTACACCTATTTGTTAACATTAACTACACAGGCACACAAAATAAAAAGTTTTAAGACTCAAAGACTTTGTACATACTTCTGTATGTATGTCGATGAGCTGAATCCGAACCTGAAGCCTGAATTTCGCCATCACCCCATCCCCTTTTTTAATCACGAAATATTTTCTTTAGATTGCATTTTATTTTTATTTTCGGGGGCTTTTGTCAGAACCAAAGACTTGACAGATGTTTCTCAATGTATGTTGACGCGCTTAATCCGATTCTGTACCGAGAAATGCGCTACCACCCTCCAGTTTATTTATTCGCAAAAATCCACCGTGATATTGTAAATTGGAAATTGTATCGTTTTTTTCGGAATTAAAAATATGGACGGTGTTGGCGTAATTCTGACTTCGGAGTTTGATTCAGCGCGTAGACATACATAAAGAAACATGTGTCAAGTCTTGGGTCTGACAACAACCCTCGAAAACAAAAAATACCCCGGCAAAAAAATGGCCCGGTGGTTTTTCGCTAATAAAAAGTACTGGAAGCTGGTGGCACAATTCTAGTGTCAAATTCGAATTCAGCGCGTCGACATATATAGAGAAACATATGTCAAGTCTTTGAGTATTTTTTATTTTACTTACTTACAACGTTTTTATTTGCGTGCCTGTGTTATTGGTTCGGGACGAACTAAATTTGTTACATTATATAACATTGTATAAAATATTGTATTGGAATGTTCAAACTGTCTTCTTCAAAACTGTTATGTGTTAGAAGAATGGAAGTGGAACAACAGTGCTGGTTACGATAAATTGAGTCGGATATTGCTTTGTGTTACGAAATAATCTACGTTCAATTTTCTAAATTTTTCATATTTTTATTGAATCGTAAACATTTAATTAATAATTACCATTTAAAAACGTATTTATCGAGCGAACTTTTCCCCCACATCATTGGAACACTGGACGCCCGTCGCCGTGTCTAGTATCACCTTCGCTCCCCGGCCCGGTTCCGAGCAGAACAGATTTTTGTGACGTCACAGAGCATTGAGTTGGCAAGCCCTGGTGTAAACGAAATAAAATGCAATAAATAACGTTTGCTACGATATTATAAGGCTAGGATTTGTTTATATCTAAGAAATCTTAAGCAACATTCGCCTATGGAAATTGTAAACGTTTTTGAACTTTGGATTCCAAGCATGGAACCTATGAGAAAGATGCACAGAATTTGAATGAAGCTTAAAGAAAATTCCATTCTATAAACGGTATTTTTATCTCAAAACATGCGACTTCTGCGTAACATCATTTTAATAACATCATTATAATCGTACTGCAGAGAAATATTATGTACGTAATGAAAAAAGGGTTAAATAAAAAAAACAAAAAAAACTACTCTGTAACCCATCACACCTTATGTGTGTGTGGCTTCTGGAGCGGGAATGGGATTTTGCAATAATAGTCTTTAAACTTTGACAAACAAACATTTAATATTTCATATATGATTATGAATGAAGGGTGATTACACAATATTTTACAATTGCATCTTCTCTCCAGCTTCGCTCAGTAACTGATCATCCGCATTTTAGCGGGAGCAAAGCGAATGATTACCCTGTTTTATTTGGCGGGCATCACACACAGCACGCCCGGCAGGTGGGGTCGTTGGCCGGCGTCAAGGGCGGGTCGCCCCCAGACAGCTGCAGATTGCCACGGCTGCACTTCAGCGTGGCCGTTTAGCGTGGCCGCCCCCTTAGGCCGGACCCATCGATGACGTCATCAACCTCCAGACAGCTACGGCTTGCATCAGCGATGACGAATCGGAAGTCATCCGTCTTCCGTCTCAGCAATCGCGGACGATCGACTATCAAAGGGCGGGATAAGTCGGCCTACGGCACGTGACCGCGTGCTACTGTGCACCGATACTTGGTAAAAGCAGTTCACGGCCAGCGAGAACACATCTCCTTTCGCGAGAATCTCATGTGGTGAATTATTGAGGGCTGACTTCCCTCTGCAAAATTCTTAGCGTAAGTCCCGGAGGGCTCGACTTCCCTCCGCAAGAATTTTAGAGTAAGTCAGTGTGAGAGCTGCTCTCCCGAATCATGAACGCTCGGTACCCCCCTCCTCCAGTGAGAATCCTCCGGACACGCGAGATTGAATTTCGAGGAGCAAGGTGGGGCGGGGCTTCGACCAATGACGCAGGATCCTTCCAAACAGCCAAAAATGTTCGTTTCCAGCCGCGGGCGAGGTTATTTGTCGCGACCGGCGAAAAAAATCGGTATGATTTATTTCGAACCCGCACGTGCGCCACAGTCCGTTGGGGCGTATATCTGTTTCCCCAAGTGGGTGTAATAGACGTCGGGTCTCTTTGACGAGCGGTCGCGTGGGCGGGGAAAGGCACCCTTTCGAGAGCTCGGCGGGACCCGTTTGCCGACAAAAGGCTCCCTCCCTCCAAACTGCGCGGGGGTGTCCTGTCATAAAATGTCGTAAAGAACCTCTGGCCTCAATAGAGCCGTAGGGACAGGGGTCAGGTATCTACGACCTCCAATGCAGCTGTGCATCTCTGGGCGTCCGCGATCTTTCTTTCAACTTTCCCCCTGCCAGTAGCCCTGGCGAGGCGGGAGTTTATTTACTTTTTGGGGTACAACATACGCCGCAGCTCTACGGCTTATGCGGCAAAGAAGGGGGCAGAACTTACTTACTAACTTATTTCTAACTTAACCTATGGATTAAGCCGGCACTTTGGCCGGCAACTTAAGATTAACACAAGTCTGTTTTCTTCTTCATGCTTTATAGTATTATTTTTCTTGGGTATTTTTTCTTCTCATTCACACGCACTTTCACACGACACTATATACATCCTAAACACTATTTACACTATGTGCGTCACGGCGCCGATTTTGCTCCAAGCGTCCGTGGCGGCTAGGCACAATGTGCCCTGGCAATTGTAACGGGCGGAGCCTCACTCGTCCCGCTGGGAGCCTCACGCCGCTGCTCGCAGAGTTCTGCGCGAAGCTGCGGAGGTAGCGCCCGGAACGTGGAGGCCACTTGCTTGGGCCCTCTCGGCGCAAAATACGTCCGGTGGACCTCACAGTTCACTGCCCGGCCGGTTTCGCGCAAGAGCCGCGGAGCTTTCGGGCCCAGCGCCCGCGTGAGCGCCGTGTGTGCCCTCCGGCGGATCTCCTCTGGCAGCTGACGACTCACGTCCAAGGCCCCGTAGGTTACACTGTTCTTATGGTGGCGGTTAGGAGGAGGAGGAGGAAGATGCGGCCGCGTGGCGGTCCGTACCGCTCGGTTCTCGGCCGCCCAAATCGGGCGTAGGGTCGAGACCGGCGCTGCCGCAAAGGTTTCGCAAGCATAGGTCCATAAACTTCGTATGCAGGCGGTGAAAAGGAGACGCTTCTGTGAGAGAGATAGGTCCGGGGAGCTAAGGAGGGGACGTAAGAGGGAGGTCCTCGCAAGAATTTTGTGGCGAAGGTCCTTGGCGTGCTCGTGCCAATAGAGGCCACGATCTAGAGTCACGCCAAGGTACCTCGCGCATGGGGACCAAGGAAGATGCGCGCCCGCAAGCAACACCGTTTCCTCGGGGTCTGCCCTCTGACGGGTGAAGTTAACGGCCACGCATTGTTCAAGGTTTAGGGTCAGGCGTTTCTGGCGTAGCCAGGTGGGAAAGGCGGCGAGGCATTCGTTCAGGTATCTCACTGCTTGCCTGCTGTTCGCCGATTTCGCGTAATACGCAAAGTCATCCGCGAACATCAGGAGCCCGCAACGCTGAATTCCCGTTCTCCTTTCTGCTAGCAGAGGCGCATCATTGATGTGCAAGCCGAAGAGGGTGGGGGAGAGAATGCTCCCCTGTGGAACTCTCGCCTCGGCGCGTCTTAGGGACGATTGTACGCCGTTAACTCGCTCTCTGAACGTTCTCTCTGTGAGAAAACTACCGATCAGTCTGGTGTAGCAGTCGCTTATCCCTGACTCGATGAGACATAAGAGTGCCCCCTCATGCCACACCGTGTCGAAGGCCGACCGCATGTCCAGGAAGACGGTAGGCAGATTCTGCCGCCTCTCGAGAGAGAGGCCGATCTCGGTGCAGAGGCGCGTCAGCTGCTGCGCGGAGCTATGACCCGTTCTGAACCCGAATTGTTCGTCTCGGAGGAGACCTAGACGCCGTATTTCCTGCTGCAAGCGCACCAGTATGAGGCGTTCTAGAGTCTTTCCTAGGAGCAAGAGTAGACTAATGGGCCTATAACTACTCGGCAGGAAGAGACTCTTACCGCACTTGGGTATTAAGCAGATGTTCGCTGTTTTCCACGGGCGCGGGATATATCCTTGTGCTAGGCAGGCATTCAAAAGTGCCAGGAGAAATTCAACCCCTTTGTCACCAACGGATCTCAAGTGGGCGACGGTGATGCCGTCAGGGCCGCAAGATTATTTTGGGTTGAGGTGGCGGAGCACTCCGCGGAGTTCTCCGTCAGTCACGCGACGGGCTGATGTATTCGGTGTGACTGCCAGGAGGCACCGTAGGCGTTCCGCAGTCACGTGGGCATCGCTGGCTCCGGCGTCGTTGGGTCGGAACTGCCGCTCGAGCGAGTCAGCAAAGACATCGCTTTTTGCAGCGTCGTCCCACACATACACCGGTGCCGGAGGAGGTTGGCCTGGGAGCCTTGGGGTGTCCGCGTTGGTTTGAATGGGGTGATTTACTCCTGGTTGCCGCCCCAGCGCTTTGGATAAGCCCCATAGGCGTTTATCGTGGAGATTGCACTCTTCTATTGTACTTTTCCACCGAGCGTTTCTCTCGTCTCTCAGAGACGCACGGAAATCTCGGCTCCGCGCTCTCGCTCGCTCCCCGTCTGCGGGATCACCAAATCGGCGATGAAGCTTTACTGCTCTGCGGAGCGCTTGCAGTGTCCGTCTTTGCTCCTCTGTGAGCTCGGGACGAGAATCCGGCACGCGCGTCACTTTCGTGACCTTTTTGTAAACGCACATAACCGTGTCAGTGAACACGTTCACCGCAGATTCTATATCCATGTTTGTCACCAGCGGTCTCTGCGCGAGCAAATCGCTCACTTGAGCTTGATAACCGACCCAGTCCGTGTCGCGCGTTGTTCGCATTCTTTGCTGGCGTACTGCGACAAGAGATGCCACCACACATATTACCGGATTGTGATCGGAGTCCAGTTCGGGTAGTGACGACGGTACATCACCGTCAATCCCCTTCGCGATCGCAAAATCGATAATACCCGGTCGCTTGCGCGTTCCGCGCTGGGCTGTCGGGAAATATGTGGGACTTTTCGGTGCGCATACATCTCGTCGCTGCTAGAGTGGCTAGATTGGTGCCGTTCCTGTTGGAACCTAAGCATCCCCATGACCGGTGTCTTGCATTGAAATCACCAAGTAGCAGAACCTTAGTGTCTAGCGCTAGAATTGCTTCAATCTCAGAGGCGTTGAGAATTTGATCTGGGCAGTAGACAGACACGACAAGGAGTCGTTTGTTTCCCACCCAGATGTGCGCTCCAACAGCTTCGAGTGATGTCAGCATTAGAATCGAGAGGTTTGCCTGGAGCTGAGGGATGTCGCTGCGAATGCTCACTGCGACTCCACCTCCCAATCTGCCTTCGCGGTCTCTCCGGTATGTTGCGAATCCTTGAATTCCGAAGTCGCTCCGGGCGTTGAACCACGTCTCTTGTATCGCCATGATATCGAGATCATGCTTTCGAATGAACTCGCCTATTTGCAGGGCTTTATGCAGTGCGCTCCGCGCATTCCACGTGCATGCACGCAGCGGCTGCATGCAGGTAGATTCTGGGCGTCTCCTAGTGGTTTGCGCCATCTTCGGGGAGAAGAGCTGCCAGTTGTGCAAGCATTGCCAGAAACTGGCTTCTGGAGAACGCTGCAGGGGGCGGCCGCGGGTGGAGCGCTGGTCCGCGACTCCACCGCACCGGTTGCGTCCCGCGACACGGGGGCCTGAGCGGTGTTTGCCTCTGCTAGGTTTCGTACCACCGCTGACCAGGCTGGCCCGTTACTTTCCTGCCGGGCTGCACCGCCCTGATTTCGGACATGGGTGCCGTGATCTGACCGCCCGGCATTCTCCCCGTCACCGTCTGAGGGGCGACTCGGGAGACTAAAGTAGCTGCAGCCGGAGTACGACGCTACATGGCGTCCGCCACAATTGCAGCATTCAGGTGGGAGGTTGCAGTTACCCCGTTTTGGGCAGTGTGTCGTGCCCATGTACTCCGGCTTGTTCTGCTCCGTAGGGTGGCCATTTCCCTTGCAGAGCTTGCAGCGGTAGTCATAGGCGCAATTGGCCGAGTGGTGACCCCATTTGCAGCAGCGAGCGCAAAAGAGGTGTCGTGCCCTCTTTTCGCGCTCAACAGTCACGTCGAAGCTATCCAACTGACGGACCGAATATATTTTTCGCGAGGCAGGAGTGTCACGAAGGGTGACCATGAATGTCCCCGTGAGCAGTTTATTGCGCTGCCATTCATTTGCGGGAGTCTCACCTTCACCTGCGGGTCCGGCGACCGCAGATTCTTTTAGACGCCAGTGTTGCCTGACGCCCAGGGGGTCGTAGCCGAGCTCTCTCAGCTCTTGCGCCACTTCTCCCTCGGTGAACCCTCTCGTCGCGAAGTGCGTCCGCGATCTTATTAACAGAAATTCTACATCGAATTCGCGGCAGCTCGTACCGTTACAATTCATATAATTTTCACTCAAAGGGGGGACATGGGACTTCGGATCTCCCTGAAGCCATTTATACATTTTCAAAATATAGCTTTTACTAATTTTCTATACTAACGAAAGTCATGCAATATATTCTTGTAAACATCATAAATATTAAGTATAAGTCAACAAATAGAAATACATTTTATATGCAGCATAAACGAAAAAGTCTTTGTAAGAAAACATCAGGTCTGCTGGACACTCTTCTTGCAGCCAAACCCTCCTCATGCAGGTTTCCCTACTATCCTTGAGATACTTGTGCTAATTCAAAACATACTTTTTTTGCATTATTTCTTAATGCTCCGCTATATTATACTACTACATAAACCTGAAAAAAATTAAATACATCACAATTTTTTTCCTCTCCCAGACTCGAACTTAGGTCCTCTGAGTTAACTCTCTGTGAGCCTTACCTATACGCTTTAGAAACGCTGTGAGTTTCGAACTCGGGCCGGACGCCTAAAAACATAATTGTCTCAGCCAAATATTTCCAAAAAGGAATTTTCTAAAATGCAGTAAGATCAACGAAAATGTAGAGAGACAAGATATTTTTTGAGAAAATGTTCCTTTCATAATCTGCATTAATTTCACCCAGAAATAACATGGAATATACTCGTTTCTTTAAAAAACGTATTTGTTTTTATAAAGAACTGATTTTTGAGAACATAGTTTAAGGTAAAAATCTCTTTCGTCAGTTTTGTAGTTTTCATATACGAATATCGTATTAACTTTTTGCAATTGTTGCAATCTTCAAAAATACGGTGAGTTCGCCGAAAATGAGACTAGCATCACATTTTTACAATTCTCCGTTAATACGAGGAGAAAAGATAATGGAAAAAATTGTTGCAGTTTATGAAAATAGTTTTGTAGAAATTCCATAAATTTCCAGCCCCAATTACTTGAAATATACTCATTTTTTCAAAAAAATGTACATTACCATTAAAAAATTAATTGTTTAGAACGGACTTTAAGTTAAAAGTCTCCATCCTCAGTTTTATAATTTTAAAATGTTAACTTTTTCAATTTTGGAAAATACAATGTGTGCCGAAAATGGGACTATCACAAATTTTTTTACCGCCGCCTGATACATACGAGAAGAAAATTTTAAAAATTGGGTCGAGTGATGAGAAAAAATTGTTTAAAATTAATTAGAAATTGCCGACATAATTACATTAATATTACTTATATTTTCGAAAAATTGATCGTGACCTTATTTCAAGATGTGTCTTTAACAAGCAGATTTTATAAAGGAAAACATCACTATCTTCAATATTGTAGTTGTTGGAAGACGCTAGAAATGACACTTATGCAATTTTCGAACAATCTAGGATTTCAACGAAAATGAGATTCGTTCTTTACGTTTTCGGAGGACAGAGTTTAATAAAAAATATGTGGGACCATTTTTGAGAAACTTTTGAAAATGTTTTTGAGGCTTCATGAAACGTAGCCTCAAAAATCAAAATATTTGTTTGAAATTTCCAAAGACTTGTGTTCTTTCTGATCGAGATCTTTCAGATCGATCGAGGGATGTGTTATGGAGAAAATCAGCTTAACAGTTTAGGCGCCTGCGTTGACCACAAACACAAGTAGACGAACAGACAGACGTTTTGTCGACAATCGATTTGTCGATATCAAGGACCTACAAAACATGGATTCTGTCTACACTGGGTGTTACAAGAAGTAATTTACTATATGTATGAACAGGATTTACACACTTTTTCGTTACTAGGACCCTACAATAAGAGTTTTTTTCTGTAGAAAATTCGCCGTTTTCCGGCGCACGATTACAATATTGCTATATTGTTACATTCATAAGAGAAAGAAACAAACTCCTTAATCTGTCAATGCTGTTTTCTGTACCCGGAAACTAATTTGTTCAAATTTTTCTTTAGAATTCAAATATTTCAACATTGAAATAATGACCTTCTTCGCGTGGAAATGATAGTTGCACATGTATATTTATTAATAGTAGATACATTTATGTTTATAAACTTACAGACACGTCTGTTCAACATACATACACAGTAATTGAATTAGAATATAAAATTAACGAAGAATAATGTTATTTTACATGAAACAGGGGTAATATATAGAGTTAATTCCGGTTTCATTTTTTAAAAACCTTCTACAATTAGACAAGAGAAAAAAATCGCTGTTGTTTCGTACATTTCATAACTTTCTCTCTATAGCGTAAGCGAAAGCAAACAATTACATTCTGAGTCATTACCACAATTACAAAACATTACAATTGAAAAGCTTGGGATTTGAAAGCCCTGTGCCACATTTTGGTAAACATTAAAATATTACGATCTACACAATACTTCCTGTTTTTCTACCTGCAAGTAGTAGGTCTTATTATATTTTGACAACACATGGCAGAATAACACAATGAAGTTTGTTATACATTCCTTGGTATTCATAGTTATGTACAATATAGACAAATACTCATATCCGTCTCAAGTGGCAAAGGACTATTTTCTCTACAGATCTTCAATTAGCATGTTATAATACACATAAAAAATATGAGGTAGCATGGAGTTTGAGAGAAGAACAATTTGAAGAAGATATATGTTCAGACTAATTATAAGCAATAACAATATGCAGATTTAAACCAATTTATCATAACCATCTAATATATTGTTCCCTTTTACTGGAAACAGGCAATTTCTGAAAAGAGGCAAGAGTGGAATCAAAGGTGAAGATACAAAATTCAGGAAAATTTTCACAGATTTCTGGATAAAAGGGCAAATGAAAGCCATCCAGATGAAAAGCGTAGTTTTGTGGACAACCGATGCTGCTGCAGCCATTTCGTTAAGAAATATGAGCTTCACGTTTTAGAGGTACTTGCACAAAACACTAAAAGTGTCATTACCAGCACTATCAACATTATGTCGTTGGAGAGCTGATAAGAATACTAGATGGATTCACTGCATGAATGCAAACGAAGGGTTAGGTAATGGATCGACTACTTGAATGCATATGCTTCTCATCATTGTTGAAATTAATATTTCGAACAAAATAGAAATTGATGTCAAATTGCAGAAGAAAATCCCTGTATTGTCTACCAAAGGAATATGTCATGTGCTCTGTTTAAATGTTGGAAACAACCCGTTTTTTACAATTTTATATTCAGCAGGGTATATAGTTTTTTCTATTGCCAGTGAAATTTCGTCAAAAATGTAAAACTGGATGGATCTTGGGGTAAACTGAGATCATTATCACTTTGTTCATCCGGTTGAAAAATAATTTAATAGTTTTTTTCAGATCCTCATATTTTGATGTTAGAAATAATTTTCTTGGCAGTGGTTTCGTTATTGATGGTTCTCATGTACATAAAGAATTTATTGAACAAGTTCTGACATTTGACTAGAGTGACCTGAAAATTGCATTCAAAGCAACAGAAAATAATGATTTTGATAATGACACTGAGAAGCAAGGCAAGACAGAAGGTGAAAACTGCTATATTGCAGTGCTACATTCAGATTTCTTAAGTAACAAAAATGGTATATAATGACAAAAATATACTACTGTTTGGAAACTAGCAATAAAAAATGCAACAACTTGAATTAACAGGTGTGATTCAAGTTGATACAAATTTAAACCAGACTAAATGACTCTAAATAAAGGAATTTTCACGTATGTGCGTTATTTTCCGAGAAAGATTGCTCGCCCTTAAGATAACTTGAGTAGCAAATTGAAACACTTTTTAGTTTCACAGATATAGCAAAAATATTCAAGTGAAGGATAATTGTAATTTCAAGGGCAATTTCCTGGCGTAAAGCCATTAACAAATGTAAACCGCGCAATTTCGATCACGAAATTTACGAAAATACGAAATTTATATCATAGATAATAATATAAATTAAAACGGACAAGAACAATAATTAGTGCACTATTCTCATATTATTTAGGTAATGGTGATGTAATTTTATTTTATGTAATATAAATACATTTGAAAATTTACAAGAAAGTATCAATTACCCGCTACTTTACAATAATCAGAAAAATATATGAAACATTTATTGCGAAAATTAACACATTTTAAACAGTAACAAAGTCGAAAATGATGTTAATATGTCACTTCAGGAATAAATTACTTTTCATTTTCTATTATATAATAGGAAAGGCGATGCAGATTATCTGAATGATGAACTGAATTGACTGACGAGAAACGAAATACGTAAATGTGAAAAACAGATAATTTTGAAAAAATAACGATAACTTTTAAGTTGCATTCTTTGAAATAATGCTTCATATTTCTGTTTCAATGACTCGTAAAAGATGATTATTTGGTATCTGGCTGCTTTTAAAATTCCTGTTGATGTGTGAGACGAAGTGGCCCAAGAAGGACATTGGCTGAAGAGCTGCGTAACAGCACATTGTCATTGTATTTGTATAATAGGACTTACTATCAGCGCAATTTTTGAGGCCGAATTTAATTTCATGTCGCCACTTCTGCGATTATCAGTGTGTTTAGAATCGGTCACACGACGGACTATTACGATGCCGTCCTATTACGATTGCCTTCCTACGAGGCCTCTCGTTGGCGCAACCGAGAAGGGGCAGAGCCCAAGATCATTATACAATGAGAGTCACGTAACTTTTGCACCTCTTGTATCTTTTGAACGGTTGAAGTTATTGCAATGCAGTTTTCCCGGAAGTGCATGAAGGAAAGGGGCTATTTGTTACGTGTATTCATTTCGATTTTTTTGCTTGAATTTTACGAGATATTTGAGATAACTTTGTTTTTTCAAATGCAAATATACATATTTTTTTAACCTATCATGACGAGCATAAACAGACGAATCTAATGATATACATATTATTATATCCTAGATGAGCATTTTTTGAGTAATGTTGATTTTTTTGCAACAAGTGTTTAACTGATATTTTGAATGTAGCAGTCCGCCGCCAGTGTATATCAGATGAAAATCGTAGTTTACTTTTCTAGTAAGTTTGCATGTTCTTTATTTATAATTATAAATAATGTTAGCCGATGTTTTGGAAATGGGAATGTCTCGAAGATAAGCGTGAAATTTTAGGTATAGTGTATTTCTGAAACGTACATATGAATTCATTGTATACCAGTCTCAGCATCCAAGTTCCCCCGCCCCCTAATGCCATTACTTGGTAAACCAACTTTTGAGGGCACGAGACGCCAATGTCTTAGACTAGGATTAAACTACCATTGATTGCAAATCGATCGTACACAACATTTTTGCCCTGGTTCATGAAATATTTTGAGAAGGCAAAATTTAGAATATGTTTGATCGGACACCCATGACGCCCCTTCTACATGATGTTTGCAGACGAAACGGTCGAAACGATTGGGGAATGTTGCAGCTGCCACTGATCGCAGGGTCGAAGCCAACATACCATACCTATTATGTGTCGACAAGATTTCATAGAATGGTATTATTGTCGACATAGCTATCCCTTTAGACCGAAATATAGCTGCTGCCTTTGCCGAAAAGAAGCGAAAATATCAGACCTTGGCTACTGAACTGAGTGACATGTGGTGGTTATTATCTGTCGGTGTTGTTCCTGTGGTCATCCCTGCAAATGGACTGATCCCTGAAGAACTAATTTCATCATCTGCAAGGCTTTGCCTTAAAAACTGGCACATTCAGACAATGGAAAAGGCTGTTCTCTTGAGCTCTGCACGCTTCGTGAAGAAGTTTTTAAAGATATAACTTCACGTCGAAGCCCGACCGCCCGAGTTTCCAACCAAAGCAGGCTCCTTGGTTATCCAAACGATCCGGTAGCGGCTGAAGAACACCTCGGTAGGTGAGAGACTGTAATAATAATAATAATAATAATAATAATAATAATAATAATAATAACATTGAACTACAGAAAACACATTATGAGAGATTCTACCATTCATTCCGATTCGTGTAGAAGATGTGAGGCTGCAAGCGAAACTATCCAACACGTGGATGTAGCAGCCACGCACAGTTGGAATACAAAAAGAGGCATGATGAAGTGGCGAAGCAGGTACACCAATTATTGGCATTGAGAACGGGCTTACTCGCCACTTCCGTGCCGTATTATAAATATGTGCCTCAGAATGTGCTTGAAAGTAGTGAGCATACACTCTACTGGGATCGCTCCATTATCACTGACAGACATGTCGGCGGCAATAGACCCGATATAACGTACATTGATAGAAACCATCAGCAGGTTTTCCTTATCGATATATCAATACCCAATACCCACAACATATCGGGAAAATATCAAGAGAAGATCCAGAAGTATACCGATCTCGCCCATGAAGTCGGATCTCAGTGGAACTTCAGTAAAGTGACAACTGTGCCTATAATAATATCAGCTACAGGAGTGATCCCAAAAATGACACTTCGGGCACTGGAGTGTCTTCACTTGGATGCCAGGAATGTATATAATATACAAAAGTGTGTAATTTTGAATACATGCCGTATTGTCAGAAGCCATCTAAACCTTCAGTAAAGCAACCACACACCTGGTCATCATTCCTGTGTGTGGTTGACATACCGACCAGTAGATACTGTGAATAATGTATAATAATAATAATACAGATAAACAATTCCATGGACAATATATGAAAAGAATGGACAAGGGGAAGGTCAATAAAGATCAATCATTAATGTGACTTAAAAGGGGAAGAACGAAGCTATAATTAAAAACAGTTGCCCACGATCAGGCATTGAGAACATGAAGTTATATTAAACCAGTTCTCAAAATTTTGATGATGTTTGATACCGCATTAGCCACGAACAAGTAGAAACCATTGATCATATCGCCTCAGCTTGTCCAATTCTAGTAAAGACCGAATACTTGAAAAGACACTACAAAGTGGGTAGTTACCTTTACTGACATCTATATCGCCCTCGAAGTTCCAAACACATACCCCAAGTTCTACGGACACTCACCAAAACCGGTGACGTCTGGACTGTGTACCATACTGTACGATTACTGATCGCACCATTGTGGCAAACAAACCGGATATTGTTATCCGGGATTTGAAGAAAAATCATGTCTACTTGTAGATGTTGCTGTAGAAGTTCTGTGCGATGAAAACGTCAAAACCAAACAGACAAAGAAACGAAAAAAAATAATTTGGAAATCGTGATCAGCCGAATATGGGGTGTAAAAGCACAGGTCGACCTAATAGTTATCAGAGCTATTGGATTTTTTCCTTAAAATTTGTGTAAGAACTTGGCTAAACTCCCATGTCATTCAAAAGACTGGGTGTCTAAGATATTGCTTTATTGGGAACAGTTCACATTTTGCGCAAAATATATACTTCTGTACTAAATATATACTGTTTCTCTTGGTCTCGATAACTTTCTATAATTTCCATCGGCATCAAAGGTATCTGTGAACGTCACGGAAAATTAAATCCAGAATAGACGAACTCATAAGAAATGTGACTACCACCTACACAATAGAATTCGATCACAGACCACAAAAATAGACTACACCATAAAATTGATTTCGAGCATTCTGTAATATTGGAGATTGAAAACGACAACTTTGGGAGAATAGAATGAAAACGAGAACTTTGGGCTTTATAATCATTGCATATAAAGACTAACACAACAATGAACTACCAGGTTGAGTCCAATTAATTTGCAAAACTGTAACCCTGAAATAATGGTAGAATTTAGAACAAACCATACTTTCCCTTTAAGACATAAAACATCACCCTCCTTTTCCCCTTTTTTCTACCCTTTCCCCATTCCCTCCACACTGACTATTTCCTCCAACCTCCAACAACCCTCCTTTTCCGTTCTTATACCACGCGAATGTCAGTTTCCCGCAGGGATCCTTGAGCACTCAACAGGTCAGGTCTCACAGAAGTAGTTTTACGAGTTTCATGTACTTAAATTCACGGATTGTACTCACCGATGAACTCACGGATTGTACTTGACACACCATCCCCAAAAATTATTTAAGCTGCCCTGTGTGAAGATGATTTGAATTATAACATATATTCATAATAGCAAAGACTGGTTCAACTTAGAAAAAAACATGTCTTCTAAGGTGAGTCCGTTTCATTTCTATTTGCTTGTTGGTCTTCTTGTCTACTTTTATTATCTCGCGTAATGTATTATGTATTTAAATTTAATAGTCCAAACATTAGGAAATTAGAAAAATTTTTTCCTATATTCAAAGCAGAATGTTTGTAGAAATGATTCTTGTTAATGTTATTTCATGTAGTGGGGACTTCTGTTTAGGGCTCAGTTTTAATATAATTGTATTAATTTTAGAGAGAATGCACCTGATCACAGGCTCGAAACGCATAGTGCAACAAAAATACTTTGTAAAACTGTTTGGTGACTTCTATGGAAGAAAGTGTAGAATTAAACGTATGGTATTTTTCCTTTCCTTATTTTTCCTTGAGCTCTTTCCTTAACGTGCCAGGAATGGGCAAATTGAACCTAGGACACGCTGTTGGGAAAAATAATATTAGTAGTAGTAATAATAATAATAATAATAATAATAATAATAATAATAATAATAATAATAATAATAATAATAATAATAATAATAATAATAATGCAGTACGCAGTAAGAAAGGACATTATGGGCCACCCATGCATTAACGAAAATACGAAAGGTGTTTGTATATTTACCATTAAAAATGTTGGGTTTGGATAAATTGAATAGTTGACACTTAATGGGACGCACATACAGTAGGAAATTCGAAATAAAATTATGCAACTTCCCGATTAAATTAACGCGTATTTTACGAAATCGGCATAAATCTACACATTGTCCACTGGTTATGTAGCTTTGCTGCAATCTGCTTAACAGGGCCACCACTGCTACCAACAAAGCAGCGCGTAACATGTACGTAAATAAATGTATGTGTGCTTAAAATGAATTGTACACAACGTGCGCAGAACACAGGGCATTTTAGTAGCTCTTAAATGTACGAATGAACAATGAAATGTGTGCGACGTTGAATTGTACATCGAGTCTTCGACAATTCTGCAACAGAGGAGAAGCACTTATATATAGATTGTATGCCGAATATCATAGTGTTCATGTTGCGTACTTTGCGAGTAGAAATTATTTTAAATTAAGTGCACAGGGGATGTGTCTGCTGAACAATATCAACCGTGTGGTGTTTGAGAAGGGCCAGGCCACCACAATAGAGCAGGATTTATAGGGCCAAGATTGACTGCCGAGACGTCTTTCCACGCAGCAGGGATTTCTGCTACGGCGAAAGAGAGTGGTGATCTCAGAAATGCTGGAAGCAAAAGTGCCCCGGGCACTACATGCAACCCACCAAGAAAGTGTGTCCTCAAAGTCGGTGGCCCGAATATGAATTTGTGTACTAGAAGGGCTGACAGCTTGGAAAGGCAGATGCGTTTTCACGCTTGCCGCTTCCACACTAGTCTGGGAATCAGTACCCAGAACCCACAGGTAGACACCTCCTGGAAATGCGGCACACTCCTGTCAATTGAAAGGAGGTTGCGTTGGCAACGGGCCACGAGCATGTGCAGAAGACTATTTTGGCGTTCGTCAAGAAGGGGTGCCCCCTGCCAGGAGTTTCGGCAGGATCGGCCCGTCCGTAGACGACTTTTCCACGCTTCTGGGATGTTTGCTGTTCGGAGAGAGTGGTTATCCCGGAGGTGCGACAATAACGGCTGCTCCGGGCACGACATGCAACTCACGAAGGAAGTGTGTCCGCAAAGGCGGTGGCCCTCTCATATGTCTGGTGAACAGGTCTGGGAAGGAATTTAGAGACTGTGATTCGAAGATGCCAGACATGCACAGCTTCACCCTACTTCCACCTGCGCGGAGACACCAAAATGGAGGAAGTAGAGGAGGACGAGGCTAGAGAGACCCGAGAAGACAAATTACAGAGCAGCCCAGGACGGATTGAGGATCGGGAGAGTGGCGCGGGGTGACCATACCCCAGTTCCATGGATATGAGAAGCCACGGATGTCCAAACGCAGCCAATAGCAATTTACAGCTATTAATACTGACATGCCCAGCTACAGATAAAGAGAGGAAGGGGCGGTAGACACGGCGATTCACATCAGGAGAGAGAGAGAGAGAGAGAGAGAGAGAGAGAGAGAGAGAGAGAATCCTGTTCCATATCAGCAACGCAAGTCCTGCTGGAAGCAGGAGCCGCTGGCAGGTAGTTCTGATCGCGGGTGCCGAACAGGCAAGTCGATAGAACAGTTCCCGGAAAGCAAGTCATCAATGTAGAAGGCTAGTGCTACTTGTGGATCCCAAACCCTTGGCCCAAACCCCTTCAGCTGGGTGATTAAGACACCTAGAGCTAAGAAAAGGCAAAAGAGTCTATACCGTACGTTTCCGTTTTCACAGTGTAAATTTTAATGGACGTTGTGGATCTTCTTCTTCTCCATTCCAAGGATTAGGCAGGAATGCCTGTTCCGTCTTCACCTTGCACTTCAGGACCATCTCTTTCTGGGTCGGCCGATATCTCTTCTTCCCTTCGGTTGGTAGTTCATCACTAATTGTGGAATACGATCTTCCTCCATTCTTTCGATATGGCGCCACCATTCCTTCCTGTTTTCTAAGATCCTTTCATTTATGTTGTATATATCTAGTTCTTTACGGATATCCTCATTTCTTATCTGGTCTTGTTTAATGCAGCCTTTAACTTTCCTAAGAAATCTCATTTCTGCTGCTTGGAGCTTACTTTGGTCTCTTTTTTTCATTATCCACGATTCACTTCCATACAGGAGAACTGGAGCAGCCATTGTCTTATAGAACTTCATTTTTGTGTCTTTCCTTGCTTTGTTCTGTAGTGTTCTATTTATTATTCCACATATTGATTGAAATTTATTAGTTTTATTTTCTATGTCTTTATCTGTGTCATAACTGATGTCACAACCAAGGTAATTAAAATTTGAAGTCTGGTCGATCACTGTGTTGTCAATAACTATTTTTGATCGTATGGGGTATTAACCGCAATGGGCCATAACTTTAGTCTTCGTTTTAGAAATTCGAAGATTATACTCATTTCTTCCCAGTTGATGCAGTGTGTATACAGCTTTTTGCAGATCATCTTCACTTTCTTGCAGTATTGTTACGTCATCTGCATAAAGTAGAACATTTAGGTGTAACTGTATTCCAGAACAAGCTATGCATCTCCATTTTTAATAAGGTCATCAATATATATATATATATATATATATATATATATATATATATATATATATATATATATATATATATTGAATAGTGTTGGAGATAAATTACATCCTTGTTTAAGTCCCCTATTTATTAATATTTCTTCAGTCTTCTTTATGCCAGTATTTATTATAATTTTTGTCTCGTTATACATATTTTTGATGGTTTTTATGAGGTGTTCAGGATAGCCACTTTCGTTCATTATTTTCCATAGCTTGTGTCTGTCCACGCTATCAAAAGCTTTCTCGAAGTCAATAAAGGCTATATGGGTTTCCTTATTTACTTCTCGTCGTTTTTCTAATATTCTTTTAAGACTAAAAATATTGTCGTTACAAGAGCGTCCTTTCCGAAATCCCGATTGTTCTTCTTGTAATTTAGCCTCTGCTATAATTTTCAATCGAGCGTTGATAATTTTTGCAAATACTTTATAAGCGGCATTCATGAGGCTGATGCCCCTGTAGTTTCCACATTCATTTCTTTTACCTTTTTTAAAGACAGATATGACCTCTGTTATTTTCCAGCTATTGGGAGTCTTATAAGATTTCCAGCATTCGTTGAACAGATGAAGCAGTCTAAATTCGCTTAGGGGGCCTGCATATTTTATGAGTTCCATGTTAACTCCATCAGGACCACATGCCTTCCTGTTTTTTATACTGTTCAAGGCTTGCTTTGATTCATCCAAGGAGATGGAATCCACAGTATTGTTGTAGCGAAGCTCTTCCTCTTTAGGTTCAACAGTTCCAGTACACCAAAGGTTTATATAGTGTTCCTTCCATTGTTCTTCATTGATTATGCGTATATCTGCAACATCTTTCTCCGTCTGATTTAAATGTCTTAACGCTTTGTACGCAAACATTTGTCTTCCATGTATATCATGTTCGATGGTACTTATAAATCTATCCCATGAGTCATTATGTGCAGATCTTATTATTTGTTTAGCGTTATTCCTTTTTTGTTTATATTCTTCTTTAGCTTCTTGGGTTTTGTTTTGAAGGAATTTTTTATATGATATATCTTTATCTTTTATGGCTTTCGCTATACAATCGTTCCATACTCTCAGTCCCTTTCTTTTCTTATGCTTTTTTTCTTTCCTAAAGTTTCATATGCTGCCCTCTCTATGCATTCCTTTATATTTTGCCATTCCTTATCCACATCATCAACAGTTGGAACACTTGACAGAAATTGTTGTAATCGAATTTGATATAGTCTTTTTATGCTTTCTTGTTCAAGTAAGTACACTTTGAAAATTTCCTGACTTGTCTCTTTTCTTGGTCTAATTTTCTTCCATTTTGCTACCATTGCTATTGTTGCAATCACTAGGTAGTGGTCTGAATATATATCACATCCTCGGTGTACTTGTACATTCTCTATTTGGTTACTAATTTTATCATTTGCGATTACATAATCTATCAGTGATCTGAGGCCTCTGGCACTCCAGGTGAACTTGTGTATTTCTTTTTTCCTGAAAAAGGTATTAGCAATTTTCAACTTATTGAAGGCTGCAAACTGTCTAAGTTCTTCTCCGTTTTTATTTAAGTGCTGTTCTCCAAATACCCCGACAACTCCTGGAATCGGAATGTTACCAACCCTGGCGTTTAGGTCGCCACAGACGAGGACATGATTACTTTTGTTTATTTTGCTTATTTGTTTTTGAAGATCGTCATAAAACGTCCGTGTGTCCTCTTTCCTTCCTTCTTCTGGGGCATACACGCCTATAAGTATTAAGTGGCCCCTCTCTATTTTGAGTTTGCACGTCACAATTCGTTCATTTACAAAGGAATACTCCACTATCCTATTTTTCCACCTCTTGTTAACCATAATTGCTACCCCACTACTTGCCCGTCTATTTTGAGTTACTCCACAGTAGATCATCGTATAATGTTTCAAATCTTTTGTACCTTTCAGCTTTTTTTTGGTTTCCGTTATGACAGCTATATCTATTCCTTTTTCGTTTAGTTTGTTATCTAGTTCTTCTTCTTTATTACCTAGCCCTCTGACATTCCAGGTAGCTAGTTTTAGTCGTCCCGTAATACCGAATCGTTTATCCTTGGCATGCTTAATTTGTTTCCACGATCCATCCAGTTGTGCATTGTGAAGAGAGCCAGTAGTTATTGAACCCCCTGGCCGCGTTACGAGCGCTGCGCAGGTTAAGTTAGGTAGTGGGGCTGCCACCTCACAGCTTCCAAACAAGCTGGGTGGTATTTTGGGCCACCGACCCTAGGCGGATTGCCTTTGCTGGGCTAAGAGTTCCGCCTACCCTTTCGAGGACAGTCTTGCCATGTCGAAGCCGGAGATCTACGTCGGAACTTCCTCTTCTTCGTTCAGGTCCTCTTCTTTGGGGCCTCTTCTAACGCCGGTGTCCTCTTCTGGAGTACTTCTTCGTCTGACCCCTCCCCTTCGACCTGTCCGGCAAGGGAGGCCCTACCAGTAGCTACGCTACCGCCGGCATAGCTCTCAGGTTCACGGGGGCACACAAGCTCCACCACCACGTCAAGGTCCTGTACTCCCTAGGTGGGACGTTGTGGATCTCCCCTCCAAAATATCTTTTCAAATTTTGAACTGCGTTCATTGATTCTGACCATTGTATACATTTTCTCTGTGTAAGAAGTGAAGCAGTTATTGAATAACCGAAACCTAGATAAAATTTGGAAAGATCTGATTGAACAGGAGGGTCAGCCTATAGCAAATCACTTATAATGTGTTGCGTGGTGGGCAAGCGATTCTCAGTTCCTACATTCTTCCTACATTGTATAACATTATGACTACAATGAGAGCAATGCAGCAGTGCTGCGATTTCTTATGGTTCAACACTTGAAAAAATAGTGAAGAGTTAAACATAATATTGACTTTCTGGTAAGAAACAATTATTCATCTGTTAACTAACCAGCTGGCAATTTCAGTTCAGTCAAATCATTGCTCCTCTGAGGATTTGAGTTAGAAATGGCTGGAACCAAGTACTCTATATTATATTGCCAATTGAATTACCTTGAGTAAACCACCACCCTAACATTTGAACAGGAAGAAACTACATTAATGCAGTGAATAGTGGGTTCATGTTTGTTTCACTTAAGACAGAGAACTTGGATCAGAAGTTCTGTAGTCAATGAGACCTCACTGCCTTCAAATAACGAGAGCCCGGAAGTTTGAGAAAATGCCTTTTTATTTTTATTTTATTATTTTTAACATTTAAAATTACTTAACTGTACCTCTGAAGTTGTTTTAATAGATTTTCATGAAGTCGTTTTTGCTTATTTTAGCTTCTAATGCCCCTTTTTTGTAATTTACCTTTTTCTTCCTTTTTCGTTATTCTTTCCCTTGGGTTCGTAGGCTTCCGCGGCCGGAGTCAATGCATTCTTGGCTATCCGGAATGAGCCGCGTCTCGGTCAATTGTACTGACGTTTCAGAGCTATACTCAGCCTTCTTCGGAGCTATACTCAAAAGACAGAAGAAGGCCACAGCAAGATGGCCAAAACGTCAGTACAATTAACCGAGACGCGGCTCATCCCGGATAGCCAAGAAAGCATTATTTCCCTTGTTTTCTCCTGGCACTGATCTTGATCTAGCAGGAAACATACTTGCAAGCTTAGTGAACACAAAGGCACGGTAATGTTTTGTTTTTTTTGTGGCAGCAAAGGTTCCAGGATCAGGAGTGTTAAATATCTAAATGACTAAAAAGATGACACCAGTCAAGACTTTCGATTTCTTTACTTTGATGACATCTGGCTTTGTTCACTCACAAGGAATCCCTTTCTATATTTGTGTATGACCTCCGATCCCTTTTGGGGATAGAGATCTATGTTTATGACATACCCTTCTCGATGCTGGAGATTAGACACGGGTGAAGAACGAAAACTATAATTCCGTTTTTACTAAGTCTATTTCAAGATTATAATGGAAGTCTAGGATTATAATGGAAGTCATTTCATAGTGATAGCGTCGCAAGTAAAACAAGACCGTAAGCATCATGTGCACTTAAGGTTACAAAGAAATTACCGTTTCCTTCCACGTAACTGCTAATGTAAATTTTGAAGTTAGAATAAAATGTGAATAATCTAAATTATTAATTCTTACAATCATTCCTTTTAAATTGTAATTTTTCACTGTTTAAATGGTTTTTTGCACCACTACTTTAGCCAGACACAAATGCCTTTTTGCATGCCTATTTTAATAAAAGTAAATTCCTTTTGCCTACCTATTTTAGGTAAAATTAATGCCTGAACTTACGGTCTCTACTGATAACATTCTAGCTGGAAGGGTTTGACCCATTTCATTAGTGGCATTCAGAATCGCCGTTGGAAGGAGAAAATAAACTTGCGTAGCATGGCTCAAACCAATGTGTTAATGAGTGTGTATTTCCGTCCGGAGTATGAGTTTGGGGTTGGCCCAGCCCATCAAAAACTACATCCCAGTTTGGGCATGGTAATCTTCTGGATGTTGTCTTAATTTAATCAGGGGCATGACAATCTTAAGTACCTGTTGGCGTAATTCAATCAGAGTTTCCCAAAGGCAACTTTGCAGCAGTTTCTGTTAGGCAGCCTTGCAATGTGACTTTCTTTTTGTGATGAGATAATACACATATCTACTCACGTCGCGCAATAGCAGGTCCTTCCCAATATCCGGTTGCTGGTTCTCTAATTCTTCTAGTCTCCTGTATTTGCTCTTGAACACAGCAGCAACACGTCTGGTCATAACTAGATTCTGGGCAACACAATGTGCTAATGAAAATGCCTGAGGTACTGCAAGCAGATCCTGTTCCTCTTCCACTATCACACACTAACGCGCTGAATCATTTTCGCAATGATGGGACATAAAGTCGTCAAAAGTGAACTTTTTCATGTCCAGCTCACACACTATTTCGTGTTTTCTCTGTCATTTTCATGCATACTTTCTGCGTACGGGGCGAGACGATTGGAATGGGTGAACCGCGATTTTCCATTCGGCAACTTTTTAATTCGGTAGACTACATCATTTATTCTCTTCACCAAGTCGTACAGTCCTTCCCACTGCCGTTGCAATTTTGGACACAAACCACGGGTTGTTGGGGATTGAACACCCAAATACAATTTCCAGGTCGGTGACCTCCTTCTTCGGCTTTGATGTCATATATGTGTTTCATCCTTACACTTGCGATTTTAATTCGCTCACGCAGCTGGTTATGTATGACGTCCATTTTCTACTTTAGGTCGTTGGCGAAGCCTTCTCCAGCTATTTCTTCACTAGTTTTTCAACCAAACTGAAGTTCACATGGTGAGCGTAGTTCCCGGCCGAAGATAACTATCGGGTGTCTGTTCAGTTGTCTCATGAACAGAGGAGCGGTAGGCGAGGTCCCAAAACATACAGACAGGAATAGGTCCATAGACTCAGGAAACTTTTCAATTCATGTTTACCTTTTGGTACTGGCCATTCCTTTACAGCTTTAACCTTCTCCGGATTAGGGTCCACTCCCGTACCAGATACTACATGTCCAAGATAGTTCAGATAGTTCACCTTGCGAAATAAATGGCACTTCTTCGGAATGAGTTTCAAGTTCGCTCCTTCCAACCTCTTGAACAATTGCTCTGAATTCTTAATGAGGTCCTCGAAAGATTTTCCTCGAGTGATTTTAGTTTTCTTTAAATTGAACTCAGCATGACCCATAATTTGAGAAATACTAAAAATTGTTAAAAGTTTCGCAGAATTTAAAGCTCATCGTGTCAAAATTGAAAACAACGAAATCTCAAATCAACAAACTATCTTTGTATAGAGGTATTTTACTGAAAGATATTTAAAGACTTTTTAGTGTTTTTATGGGAAAACATTGTAATATGAGAGAATATTTGTATATTTTATAATAAAAGGTTCTTCAAATAAGACACTTTTTTGAAGTGGGGTGGGCCTCTGTTGACCTTGTTACCAGGGCCCCCGAAAAGATAATTCTGACACTGCATCAGCTGCCAGCTAGAGACCAAAGATAGACTTTCCTACTGTATTTGCTGAATTATTTTCTTTACTTCGGTTTTTATAACATGGCGCGCCGGGGCCTGTCTTCGCGATGGAATATCTCACGGTATTTCGCGTCTTTCTCGGTCGTGCCGCTAGATGTCGCATGAACGCAACCATATCAACTAGTGCGATGTGTCTAGCGGCACGACCGAGAAAGACGCGATATGACGTGAGATATTCCATCGTGAAGACGGGCTCTGACGCGCCACGTTATAAAAACCGAAATATTCGTTAGTGTATCTGCGATACACTATTAGGTCTGCGATACACTATTAGACCTAAGCTATTGGGTCTTAGGAATTTTTGAAAGTGAGAATAAAAATATCAAGAACTGAGAAACATTCGCAAGACCAATGTCAGAGACGAAGAATTTTTGGGAATAAAGTTGTTCGTGATATTACTCATAGATACAGCACATTCCCTAAACACGATTAGAATGCATGATTAGCAAGAAAGACAGTCTCGAATTCTTCCTCGCCTGTCAACCTTTGAAATATTCTTCCGAAATCGCCAGCGCCATTTCAAGACAGCGCACTCAGGAATTCGAAACGCAGCTCTGACGTCAGCTAAATGTGACGCTATTGAGGCAGGCCATAGCAATCAGGAAATGAATGTCACAGATCGCTAGAGATTGTATAGCCCGGACGCCGCTGCTAACAGAATGCAATGCAGGGATTGGATCACTCGGAAGGAAAATGTTCTTCGTCAATGTTGCCCCCCCGTAGGATAATTATAGTTTTGTAGGATAATTTTGTTGTAGGTAACGTATACGATTATTATGAAATAAGGGAACCTTGGTGGGCGAGGCTGGTCGGGTAAATAAATCGTAGAATTCAACATTAGCAGATTTATTTTCTTACATAAAGCTCAAGGGTTTAATAAATTGACAGTTAAAAATACAGTTTTATACAAATTTCAAGAGACTGGCCGAAAAACACTTATATTTACTAACAACAAATTTATGGGAAGCCCAAACTACCATTTGGCCTATGAGACGACACTAAGGGTCAAATTCGTAGTTGATCCGAGTTTCGTGATCCTGATCCGCGGAGTCAAGGCCGACTTGATCACTGTGCGTTTCACCAACGTTTTGAGACTTCGAAGTTAATCCGGATCCCATGATTCGTGAGCAGTCGTGAAAATGCGCGGTTGGCAACAATTTTGCAATGCATTGTGGGGTATTCTCGCGGTCAGCTGTAGCAAACGAGTTGTTTTGATTTCATTTCGTTCCGTCTGTGTGGTGTTCTTGTTCGGTGATGGATTCACCTGGCGTTGGAAAGAATGCATAGACTACGCCCAATTTCTCTCCAGTTGAAAGATAATTACTCGAAAGCTTAATGAGCAAATACAAAGAAAGCTTTAATGTTCGTTCTGACATTTCAAAATAATAAATTCTTTTGGGAATTACTCGTGGTCTCTCTCCCCACAATAAATCCTCAATGACTTCATTAATAATAATAATAATAATAATAATAATAATAATAATAATAATAATAATAATAATAATAATATTTATTGAGTCACATTCGAAAACATACTCTATTTTCACGACACAAATTACCCTAACAAGAACATAAATTGAAAGTATTACTACACTAAAAAAAAGTATACAATAAAACTGTCCCACGCCTATTGCAATACAGATATCACAAAATGCTTTTTTACTAATGATACTTATAATTACACTAATTTGAAGCCAAGATATATTTAAATTTTACTTCCCAATACCGAGAATTCTTACCTTCAATTGTGTTAACCCTACTTTTATTTACAATACTATCTTAAAAAACACATTTGCTCAACAAATATTACGCGTAATCCTACTTGTTAGCGAATACTTCCATACCGAATCTAAGTCCAACTACAGGTATTTACTTAAAAAACACGGAAAACTGGAATAGCTAGACGACCAAGACGAGAAATAACCCCTGATCTGGCCGTGATCCACCGCTCGGCAACGGATCAATTGCGAGTCAAATTTGATCCGAGTCAGACATGTTGATTCGTGTCAAGTGCGTGGAGAAACGTACAACGGGATCAAACTGAAGTTGATCCGGATCAACTCGGGATCATCATCTTGATTCCTGTTGGTGAAACCGGCCCTAAGGAATGCAGAGTTACTTGACTCTGAGGCCAAAAACAAAAGTGAAAACAAGGACGCATTTGCCTCTCCTTCATTAAACAAATCAAAAATAAATACGCTCTCTCTACTACCTACAATTCTTAGAGCTTACTACCTGCGAAGAGAAGTGATTAATACCATACTCTGCTTGGTTGTTCATACAAAGGTAAATTTCACCTAAGAAACTAAAAGCTCCGTCACTACATCTCGGACGCGACGGATCGATGGTCGCGTCATGAGCGGAGGGAACAGACTAGCCCCACGTGCAGTACATTTTGTGCAGTTTTGAGAACGCACGGAAAGTGCAATGTACGTTCACGCCTCCGCGGTGGGACCATTCCTATCCTTACGGGCATTTATGGTTAATTCTGCAACATGAAGAGAAACAGGAGGTCAAAAAAATGACTTTAGCCTACCGGCGCGCGCATTGCGTGTATGGAAATACAACGTTTATGTTTCAGACTCATTTCTCTGTTTCAGATTACTCTTACACCAGGAAGTGCTTCGGTCGCCTATACTTTGCCCTTTGGTCGGGTTGGTATGAGGCGATCTCGGAAAAGAGATCATTCTCCAAGACAGCTGCTTTTTCAATTTTTAACTATATTTTTGATATGATTTATCAGCAGTGGCATTGATAATACGACTAGCCCCACGCCGCCGTTGACAATTCCTTAAATAGGTAACCCATCATATGCCACGTCACAAACGTTTATCGATCGGCCCGCGCACGCAGCGAAGCGAGGCTGGAGGCTGCGCGCGGGACTCGATCGGGGCAGCGCCATCTGTCAGCGAGTCGGGGAGGCAGTGGCAAAGAGAAAAGAGAACTTTGGAGTTCACATGATGCTTCCCCTATTGTAGGATAATTTCAATTACGAAATTATATTAAAAAATGAAGCTATAAGAATGGAACTGTGTGATCTAGAATATGAGCTTACGAATGTACAAATTTTCTTTAATAAGCCGCCTGATAATTCACTGATAAACTGTACTCTTTCGTACAACTATTGTGGGAGCCTACAGTTTTTGTTCTCGAACACCGTATGGCAGTAGGTAGTGGAGGTGGTAGTATCCGCAGTGCCAATGAACATCCGTCAAGCAGAGCTGTGATTGCTCTTTTCTTGTGTGTATTTTTTTTTAATTTCTTTTTATTTAGAACTTGAATAGTTGACATTTTTACCATATCGAAAAACCGAGTCCCTACGAGTTTGAAAGAGATATTTTGATTTTGGGGGATACTTCTCGTAAAGCCTCAACAGCATTTTCAAAATACTTCTCAGAAATGGCGCCAAATTTGTTGATTAAATTTTCTTTTCTGATAGCGTAAATGACGTTTAAAAGAATGACTTCTGTTTCGTTTCCGAAAAAATCCTTGGGTTTTGGAAAATTTCAAAAGTGCAAAACTTCTTCGGGTTTTTTCTACATCTACAATGTTGAAGATAGATATTTATTCCTTAATGTAATATGTTGCTCAAAGACAGATCTTGAAATAAAATCACGGACAATTTTTCAAAAATATGACTAATGTTCGCCTAATTTTGCATGAAATATAGGCAATTTTTAAACAATTGTGTTCTAAAACGGCTCCCAATTTTTTCATATTTTTTTTCTCAAAGCACGGTACGATATTAAAATGGCTCAGGTGTCATTGTCGGTAAAATCTTGTATGTTACATCATGTTCATCTTCAGCCATTATCACATCGTCGTCTGCAAATAGTAGACTAAACACTGTTTCATCAACGATTTTCACACCCATACTTCTGCACTTTCTTTTCCGTTTTAGGGCTTTATCAATGTATATCTTAAACAGGGTTGGAGATATGCAGCAGCCTTGCCGTAATCCTTTATTTACTGGGAAGTCGTCTGATAGACTTTTTCCACTTTTACTTGACTTTTGTTATCTTTATAAAGTTGTTTGACTGCACTTATGTATTTTGACGTCATGGATACTCACAGCGAACACAGCACAGAGCTTTCATATAACAAATATATTTATTAACAAAGAAAACACAACAAATATTTACAATTAATTTCCTTCTTACACCCTAGCTCTCATAGACCTACTATCCCCTGATCGCGGGAGCGATCCAAACCCGATTGATGATCGGTTTCGATTGTGGCATTCGCCACTCCTACTTCTGAAGCGCGCACAAAGCCTAGCTTCCGTGACCGGATGTCACACTGGGACACAAAGTCCGTTCTGGCGTACCAACGGATGGTTTGCCTCGATCGCAGGAGCGATGTTACCCGATTGAGAATCGGCGTGAATCGTGGCACTCAACCACTCCTCACCTCGGAGCACGCACACAGCATCGCTCCCCCGTGACCGCAGTCACCCAAGGACACAAAGTCCTCCGCAGGCTTCGTCAACTCGTGACTTGCCTCGCGAGCCTGGCTCGCATATGCACCGTCGTGGCGCCAAGTTTTGTGCACATGCACGAGGTTCTCCCACTGTCTCCAGAAGCCACCCACTCTCAACTTTGTGCAGTTTTGTGAACGCACTAAAAGTGCAATGCGCGTTCACGCCACCGCGGTGTGACCATTCATCCGGCGCGGCGGAACCCACCCACTGGCTCTGAGCACTCCGTTATATTGACGAGGCTCACGTGACCTACTACGTCACGCCACCCCCACCGCTGTTATAACAATTAAGGGTTTCTAAAGACCGGAAGACCCCAAAGCCTTGTGTCTCCCGTTTCCGCGTTCTTGCTTTACGGAAAAACCCTTCTCTCCTTTCTGTGGCGAAGAGTTTCCTCTTACTAATCCTCTACCAAGCGTCCCCAAATAGATGCCATGAGGCACGCTGGCTAATACGTTACAGTATGTTGTTGGTATTCCTTTCTCTTCCATTGCCCCCTCCATACTTCTTTTACGGGTTCATAATCATATGCCTTTTCGAGATCTATGAAAATATGTGAAGTTCTCTTCCTCGCTCAATTTTTTGTTTTTTATCAGTTGTTTGACACAGAGTATATTGTCAATACAAGATCTTTCTGGTCTAAAACCACTTTGCTCTTCTGAGTCTGACATTTGCATTTCAGTTCTATACTTTAGCACACGTCCATACAGTCTAACCAAAGATGAAGTAACACTTATCCATCTATAATTATTACAATATTTTTACAGCCATTTTTGTAAATTGAATTTATATATGACAATTTCCATATTTCTGGCATTTTATCTCATTTTGAAAAACCTTTGGATATTTCTGTAATTAATTCCAAACCTTTAATAGGATAATATTTAACCAGCTCTACGGGTATACCTCTAGGCCCAGGTGCTTTATTATTTTCCGTTTCTTAAAACTTTTTTACCTATTCCAAAGTCACATATGGTGTGATCGAATTTACCGACAGCGATTCATAATCTATTCCCTGAAATTTAGTTCTGTTTTCTGTCCAAAAATCTTCATAGTGTTTTCTCCATTTTTCAATACCAATTGGGTCTACTAAATGCTATTCTTAGGTAATATTCAATTTCATGGAATGTAACATTTTCCATGCTTCTCTGGATATAGTGTTACCAATTCGCTTGTCTATTCTGTCACATTTTAGTTCCCAAAATACATTTCTTGCCTTCTATTGGGATGTACCTTAATTTTTCTGCCATGTGCAATTTGTACAAAAATGCAAGGGAATCATCTTGAAGGCTTTCAATATTATATTTCGGCGACATCCGACCCTCTATTCTTCCACATTCTGTATTTGGTTTTGTGTTTCCATAACTTTTGAATTAAGTTTTATACACAAGGTTAGCATTTCCTGTTAGCAAATAGTGGTCTGATCCACAGGAAGCACCTTTTTGAACCCGAACATCTCTCAAATTTATAGATGACTTTTGTTTAGTAATTATGTAGTAATTTCACTTAACACTTTCACATTCAATTAATACGAATGTAATTATTGATGGCATCTTTCTAGTGAGCTGGCTCCACGTGAATTTATGTATTTCTTTATGTGGAAAATATCCATTCAATATTTGTAATTTTATTGATTTCACATGTCTCTATAAGTCTTTCTCCATTGTCATTTAATACATTTTCACCATATCGTCCCACAATATTATGCGCTATCCGTTTTCCGACTCTTCCGTTAAAATCACCTAGAAGCAACCCTTCTTTGCGATTTCCTATAGATTACAGCAGCATAGTCAGTTTCTCTAAAAACACATCTTTTTCTGCAACACTTGCATCGTCTGTTGGAGCATAAATTCCTATAATAAAAACATTGCGTCCTCTTAGTACAAGATCGAGACACTATTCTCTCATCAATTGCTTCCCAGCTATGAAAATTGTTCTCCAATGTTTTGTGTATAGCAATGGACACTCTTGCTCTTGCTAGGTTTTCTTTTCCCACTCCACTAAAAAAATGAAAATGATTTCCTTTCCTTTCATTACAATTTCCCTTCTTTTTTGTTTCACTCAGAACTATAACACTCATGTTATACTCCTTTATTGCGCTAAAAACTTAATTTACTCTAGTGCTTAAGCCTTGAACATTCCAGCATCCAGAATTCATAGACCATTTTCCTTGCCTTTGACGACGTCGTGAGTTAATCCGAGGCTCATTTTCATTGAGAGTTTGAGCGGCTTTTTTATATTTTTCGAGTATGAGGGGGCTGGCCTCATGCCTCAACTCCCTTCCAGGATGATCGGGTAGTTTTCTTCTAGATTGAGTGTCTTCCCTTAGATTGTCTTCCAGGACTCCGGAGTCCAATCTACCCCTACTTGAAGCACTTCTGTTTCAGAACAGGAAAAAAGGAATGGGAAGGATAAACATAAGGTTAGAAAACGGAAGCCTCCGAGCTACGCAATCCACCCATTTTCTCCCGGGGTTCAGGAAAAGAGTTTAGGTAAGAAAGATATCTTACAGCTATGGACAGCGGTCAGCCACTCCTTTCTCGGTAGGTGAAACCAGGGAAAAATTGCTGCAGTCCCCACCCACCGGTAAAGGCGTGCCAGCCGATGGGGTCGCTATAACCCTGCGTCATCTATTACTTTATCTTCTATTATTATTATTATTATTATTACTATTATTATTATTATTATTATGATAGGATATTTGCCTCGCAGCGCCATCATTTTAGTTTTAGAGACAGATTTTTAGAGACAATGAGTTTTGCATATTCTATTTTGCTGGTACAAGGACTTTTTCTAACTTATTTCGTTCTCTTCTATAATTATATGGTCATCGGCATATAGAAGTGATTGTAGAGGTGTAATTGGATTTATCCAAATACTTGGTTTACTTAAAAGTTTCCATTCTCTTAGAATGTTGTCAATATTAATATTAAATAGATTGGGGGACAAGCTGCACCCTTGTCTTACACTTCTGTTTATTTCTAACTCTTCTAACACTTTGTTCCCAACTTGTAAGTTAATGCTTGTTTTGTGATAGAGGAATTTAATAACTTCTATCAAGTGGAAAGGATATCCCCTTTTTCGAAGAATCTGCCAGAGAAGTTCACGATTAACTCTATCAAAGTCGTTCTCACAATCTATACAAGCTATGTGAATGTCTAAATTGTCTCTTTTCAATTATTTGGTTTATGGTAAACACATTGTCTGTACATGATCTTCCTTGCCTGAAACCACTTTGTTCTTCCAAAAGCAGTGTATCTGAGATTGTTGTGAGCCGTTTATTTGTTATTTTTGTTTAAGCTTTATAAGCGTTGATCAACAAGCTTATTCCTTTGTAATTCTGTGGCTGGCTTCTATTTCTTTTCTTAGAAAGAGAGATGACTTTTTCTTTCTTCCATGAAACATGTATTGGCATTTTCTCCAACAATTATTAAACAGTTCAAGAAATCTGTTCTTCAATTCTTCACCTCCATATTTTAACAGTTCAGCACTGGTACCATCTTCCCCAGGAGCTTTTCTATGCTTGGCAGTGCATATTCTATTTCATGTTTGCTCAAAGGGTCTATCTGAGGGTTGTTGTATTGTGACTTATGTAGTGGCGGTCAAACTCATCGAAATACCGCCACTACCAAAAGGGCTCGTCTCTGGCGAGAGAAGGTCCGCCGTCCTGCCGGAAGGAGCTGTAAGGCGCGGCGGAGCGGAAACGCGCTCGCGACGCGAGGTGGGGGAAGGGGGCACACCACTCCTCCATTCCTCTCGGGCCAGCGGCAGAGAGGGGCGAAAGCTACGCTGCTTATAAGCGGCGTGCTCGGCGCTCGCGCCCCCAGAGTGACTTTTTCCGTAGGCGATAGCCGAGCCGAGAGATTTGTACAAGTGATTGTATAACGATCTAGCCTAACATTTTGGACTTCTTCCGATTATATAATAACATTGCTTTGCTTTTTGGTTATCTTCCAGTATATTGACAAATTGGGACTTTGATATATCTCTCGGTTATCTTGAACGTAGGCTTTGTATTTGGTGTGTGATTTGGAAAGTAGCGTGTGGCCATTTGGAATAAAAGTTGTCACTTTTGTACTTGGCCCTTTTTCTGTGCTTCCCGAGACAGAAATTATCTTCACAGATTACAGTTGGGTCGTATAGGAGATCTTTATAATATTTTATCTAGTCATCTTTCTTTATTAGGCCCTCTAGTCGCCTATAGTAATTTCAACGCAGTGAGACACGTGGCGCCTACAGAAGAGGATACGAGTTTTGTTCGCGCTCATGAAAACTTTTGTAAAGTAAGATTTGACCTTATGTTTCGTTTCTAAGAAGACGAAAGAGTGTGGTTTAATGTATGGACGCAAACAATCGACATGTAGTTCTTTGAAATGCGCTACGTACGCCTTCTACAATTGCAATTATACATGAACATACGGTAGTTGTAAACAGAAATGGCAACTGGTGGTAATAAGGGATATACAAAATACCATCGTCCCATATTGCAACCACATCTTTGTCCACAGGTTCTTAAGACGTTCGCCTTGTTATGCCTAGAGTGAAGCTAGAGCCTAATCTGCAAGGGAAAGAGAAGAAATGGAATGAAGCAGACATGGATAATGCTGTCAATACTATTAGAGAAAAACGATAAAGGTATGAGAAACTGCAAAGCATTCTGCTGTGCCAAAATCTACTCCTTGTACTCTAAGGACTCGCGAACAGACGAATCGGCTACAGACGTGTCAAAGACACTGGGAAGAAAACCTATTATACCTCCGAAGTTAGCAGAAGAATTAGTGAAATATTTGTTAACAATGGAGAGCAAATTTTATGGTTTAACGAGAAATGATGTCCGGCGAATGGCGTACCAATTAGCGGAAGAAGCAGATAAAACTTCCTTTGGTGGATGGCATGGCCGGTAGAGCTTGGTTTGACAATTTTATGAACAGATTCAATGGCCAACTGACGATAAGAACACGTGTAACAATCGATGAGACGAGTGTAATATTCATCGCTTGGGCTAAGGGTTTCAATAAGGGAAATGTAAAACTTAATAAAGTGTGCTGCTGATTGTCGATGGACATTTTTTCCACACACGAAACCTCGACGTCATCCTTATGGTATGAGATGAGTTTGGGATGAGAGAATCATGTCATCCTTCTATGTATTCCTCCTCTTACTTCGCACAAGTTGCAACTTCTTGATAATTTTTTTATGGGACCACTAAAAGCTCACTACAGTGAAGAAGTTCGTATATGGCTTCGCCAATCCAGCGTATGACATCGCTGAATGTTTGACAGAGCTTACTTGAAAGTGATAACATGAGAAATCGCCGTGAATGGATTCCGAGGTACTGACATCTTCCCAGTAGACATACTTGTGTTTAATGAAGACAATTTCATCGCATCGCGAATTGAAGCTAAGAAGGCATTTGCTACGGACGATGACGAAATCGATGATGTCCAATTAAGGGAAGAAGTAACAGAAAACTTCGTGGGTACTCAAGATATATTTACAGAGCCAGAACCCAAAAAGAAGACCAGTCAAGTTCGCAAAGTTGCATTAGCCGCAATTTTGACAAACTCATCTTACAAAAATGCTTTGGAGTTATCTCTTCGAACTCGCGAAGAGAAGACCAATTCGAAGCATCGGAAGAATAGAGAAACAGTCTATTGCAGGGCCCAGCAGAAAACCACTTAAAGGACTGCAGAAGAAGAGCGTAGTAGCAAAGAGAAAGTTGATTGTCAATGATGAAACTGATGATCACCAGTCAATTTCTTCAGGTGACTGTAATTTATCGGGGCCTTTTGGCGTACAGGCTCAAGTTGACGATAATGTTCTGCTGTGAGAAGTTCAGTGATTCAAAGGCTGGAGAATTTTGGGTTGAATGTGTAAACTGCAGGAAATAGGCTCACGAAGGCCATCTTCTGGATTAGAGAAAGACTGTAATGTGTGTGATTTCTGTTCTTAATATATTCTTTACGTTGTACTTTGTATTTTATTTCGCTTGTCAATAAATTATGTTTTCGAGAATGCTGTATTCTGTCCCATTTTACCACCCCTTTTTGCAGAACTCAATTTTGCACTACATCTGCTTTGAAGGGCATTTTACTGTAATGGATCATATTTACAGTTTCATATTTCACACATACAAAGAAAAAAATTGCAGTAATGAGTTACGACTTTCCCCGATTTGTTTTCTCCATTGTGTCCAGTTTACAGTAAGTAAAAAAAGACCGTACCGTAGTATCAACTTCTCTTCTACTTGCTGTGAAATTAGGGAAGTGATACTTTAACGTTGCTTGAACACCATACAAGAAACCGTGAGGCTATGCTAGACGAGGCTTGTCAATGGCGGATGATAATATTCACCTTTCCAGAGTCTTAACAAAACATAACCTAATCAATATCATAACCTAAGTAATTTAGATTATGTTTTGTTTTAGTTCGTTACTATGTGTTCTCTTTGAAATAGTAGGGCAATAGAAGTCTGTTTACATGTTATAAACAATAACAACACCTCAAAATGTGTTTTTTGGCCTCGATATTTTCAACATTTTCCAAGGGGACTCCCCGGCCATCTACGCCTTATTTATTAAGCCATACTCTCATTAATTTTGTGCTAGGGATGCTGATGGCTCACGGTCAGCAAAGGACTTCTTTATATTTTAAATAATTAAATATTTTGAAGACATTTAATATTCAGATTCTGCTATTTCATTTGTAAAGTTCATCCATCGAACATTCTTCTCCACAGACAAGACTATGTGAAGTCAATTTTCTGAGTTTTATTTATTTCCTTTTCTTTTTGGTAATGCACAAATTATTAATTTTCAAGATATTGTACTGACTCGATTTTTTCGATTCTCTCATGAAATGAACGAATCTAGCCAACGAGCTGTGTGATGTGTATGAATCGTGGGAATCGACCAATAGGTAGGTTAGTAGACAACAAAAGGTTAAAGCGTTTATAAGGAGGCTTGTGTGCGGCTAATGTGCTGCCTATGTGTTGCAGTTTGAAGAGGTTTCAACGCAGTTTGCGGGACAATTCAAGTTTTTGCAAGTTGTCGAGGTGGTTTTCGTTTCTTCATGTTTTAGGATAAGGTAAGGTCAGTTCACACATTGAACATCGAAGAAGAGTGCAATTCTCACCGGGTTCCTCTATGCTTTCGTGTGCTAAACAGGTCGTGTCTTTTGTACTAGCATTATTTTCAGAAATGTGAAGAGTGAAGTTTTATTACTTTTGTGTCGTGTTCGAAGTTACCTTTTAAACGCGGTTCGGCGGTGTAGTTGTTTAAACGGTGAAAGTCATGAAAATGGTATTCTGTGAAGATTGTAGGGAACTCAGTTGTGTTTCTGCATTTCCAATCTGGAATGCTGCAATGTGCCAGTACGATGTGGAGTTATTGCGTGTAGAACAAGGTAAGATTGTGTTCATCAGGTAAATGATGGGGGAGACGTGTCAGAAAAACACACCAGTAATTTAATTGAGCCTTGTTTTGGAAAGGGGACAAGAGCACGAGTGCCTGGTAAATTATGAATCCCATGTAAGACAATCGGCTGCGCTGACCATTATGTAAATCTATTTCACAATTTAATTTTATACTTTGTTTCTACAGGACGGTGTGCGTTCTACAATGGATTCAGACAGTTCGTTAGATGGAGAATTTGAAACCAAGCATGAAATTGCCGTTAAGCTAAGAAGAAATTCAGATGATAGGGTTCCTCAGAACGAAGAATTTGAAAGTGACGATGGTTCTGAACATTCTTCTGCAGAATCCAGTCAGATTCAGTCTCCTCCACCAGAAGAAAGAGGGGAACTATCGCCACAGTCAAATGATGGTGAATTATCTGATAGTACAAATGACGATGCACAGAGTGTGTCATCTGATTATTCTAAAAGATCTGATGCAGAGGAAACTGTTGCTGCCCCCTCTGTTGATGTTGATGCTGAAGCTACTGCTGTTGCTAATGAGGAGGAGGAGGATGATGATGATGATGATGACGTTGATGATGATGCCAATGCCGATGTTGATGCCAGTACTGAAATTGATACTTATGATGATGGCGATGGTGATGGTGAGGGTGATGCTGATTCTGCTGATGCTACTCCTAATACCCAGGAAGAAAACACTGAAGATGTTAATGATGTTCCTTGCAGTAAAGAGAGTAGCTGTCCTCCAGATGCAGTGGAAGAAAGATTGCCAGCCCCATCGGTGAGAAAGGATGAAATAACTGGTCATGGTGAAGATTTGTCAGATGTGTCCGATTTAGATAGTAATGATGGGCAGGGTAGTTTAGATGCTGTTTCTGATGACGAGAGAACTAAAGAAGATCAAAGTGATTCAGTTCATAAACTTGGTAAGAGGAAAGAAAGTGAACCTGTTGAAGAAATGGAGCAGTTAGATTTTGAAGCAGAAGAGCAGCAAGATAAAGAAGAAAAAGAAGAGGGTGAATGTGAAGGAAAGGATGAAAAGAGTGATGATGATGGTGAACTGAAAGGAGATGAGTTGGAGGAAGGAGAATTGACTGATGAAGATGAAAATAGGCCAGAGGAAACTGAACCTCGTCCTGTGTGCCGGTTCTATAATAGGGGCCAGTGTACATGGGGATCAAGTTGTAGGTAAGTTAAATTTGTGATCAGGCGTTTGCTACTTATGATTAGTACTGCCACTGATGCAAGAATTGCTTCAAGATACTCTTCAAACAATATACATAATTTGTTTTTTTACTGTTGTCTCAGCTCAGGATTAAGTCTAAAATCATTTGAGTGAGAGCAGTATTTTAAAGTGTTGCTGAAACTTCTATTATGAGATATGTTAATTAAGGTTTCAAAATTGTTTTATATGTTATACCATATAAAAGAACATTAGATAAATCTTATATCTGAACTGAGGCACACATTAATGTTATTTTGGAACATGGTCTCGTGTACTAGTTTAATTTTAGGTTTCATTTTGTGACAACTTAACATTTCAGCTAGTATGTTTGGCTGGTTTATTGTATTTTGAATTAATAATCCCAATGATTTAATTAGAAGGGGACTGGACATTATTTTGTCTGTTTTGGCTGTAATTTGTTTTTTGTCATTTTATTCAAATATCAAATGAAATTCACCCATATTTTGTGTGTTGCTTATTAGGTTATTATTCCCAATTCACAGAAGTTCTTCATATTACACAATGCAATGATAATATTGTATAGAATTCTCAGTGGGTCATATTTCTTCTAGTGAAGGATTCAAACCTTCTTGGAATGATGAAAGTAATTTTCTATTTATCAAATGATACCACACTTTCACATGGAAGCTATGGAAGCATTATTATTTTCTTGGAGTTATAATTCTACTGACCTCGGGTTTTTACTTTTAGCCTGTCACTGACTTAAAAATGTAATATGAGGTGTGGAATTTAATTGGTGAATAATTTCATAATTTTTAGGGATTCTCAAGTAGTTGTGAAACAAATAAAATAGCTAAATATTCACTTCAGTCCACTTTTCCCATAAAGTAATTATTACTAGAGAAGCAACTTCACAGGATTGATTTAATACTTTGGATTCTTTTATACTCATTGACATTTTATTTCTGTATTTTACTTCTTTATTTGTTTTCTTTTCTATTCATGCTCTTTTTTTATATTTTTGCAGATTTGTTCATCCAGGTGTAACTGATAAAGGGAACTATACCATGTTTGATATGGTGAGACCTCTTGTTCCTGTCAATGGGCCACCTGTATATCCACCTATGGATTATCGAGTACCATATGAAAAGCCAGCTGCGGTAAGTTAATGTATTGTATGTTGTTTTAAATTGTTGTCTGCTTATGAACTTTATAATTTATGTAGTGTTTTACTAGTTGGTCAATGTCTTGGCAAATATTCTACAAATATTAATTTGGTATTACCAATTATATTAATCATTGGTATTTTGCTTTTCTCCTGTTATGTTTGCATGTGCATTTGTGTGTACATGTATAGTGGAGGTGTGAGAACATTTGTATGTGTGGGTGTAATGATTAATAGTAGTAATTATTCCAACATAATGTTTAAAGAACATTCAATTACAAATTTCTGAAAAATATAATAATATCTATTACTAACAAATTAGTTAAGATGTATTTTTAGTCTACTTTTAAACTATCAATAAAAAAAGTTTCTAATTCCTATTGCCTTACTGAACATAATAATTTAAAAGTTCAGATGCAAAGATAGAGAAGTCTTTTTCATTGTTTAGAGGTCCAAGTATTCACCAATTTTCTTTTTCCAGTAACGATTTTACTTACTTTACTTGATTTGAGAATTACCTTGAAATTTCTTAAGAAAGTTCAGCAATTTTACAGTAATTTTGTAATGTACCTGCAGATAGGTTTTCAAATAGACAGTTCCAATCTCCTTTACTCATCATCAATCTTTTTCCTTGCAATACATTTCTAATTAGTGAAAAATTAAGTATGCATAGTTTGAGGATTAATATTAAAATTTGTAACAGTGCACACAAAATGGGCAGAGATTTCTTGTAAACCCTGACTTCTTGCACGTGGTTTGTATGCGGTCTTAAATTTTCCACATTATTTCAACTGCATACAGAACGAATGAAAAATATTTTGTTCAGTAACAAGAAGTAATTTTTATGTTGATTAAGACTTCTTTTGATTATTTCTCTTGGGTGGTACAAAGAGAGTCAGTTATTTTAGATTGAACTATTGAAACTAAACTAAGAATAATTGGGAAGGAAATGAAGAATTGATTTTACGAAAGAGTTCAATTTGAATATTAGACTGATTATTCAACCTACAATCGGTGTTGGCTTTGGATTCAGAAAATAATATATTATTGTTAATAATAAGGGTGCCCTGAAAACAGAATTTGTTAAAAATAAATTGATCTGCCATTAAGTAGGAGTATTTTGCAGCTATTGTAATAAATAAAATAAAATTGTGTATTAAAGGATACATAAGTGAATGATTGCATGAATCTCACAATTAGTAGTAATTTATTGCAAAATACTAACATTATATATTGTTTTGGAATATTTAGTATTCATATCATGAGATTCAAGTACTAGTTCATTGGCAGGAGTGATCTTTTTTGACCAATCTTACATCCCTTGGAGATTTATTCTCAACTACCTGAATATTACTGTGAAATGTTTCAAAAGAGGAATTAGGGGACCCTCGACTGAAGGGGAAAAAATTGTATTTAAAATGATTTTATAGTATACATCAATGAAATTCTGTGAAATTGTAAGTAAATGCTTTATTTCCTTATGGAATTTATTAACAAAAAGGAAGATGGTAAAAACAGGGACACCTGCATCAGCTACGAAGCATCATAATTAAAAGGAAAATAGGAAAATGTCACTTTGACAAGTCAGAAAGGTCTAAAATTTAATGCTAAGAAGCTGAAAGTGTGCAAAAAGGATTTCACAATTACAATGCTTTCTTTCGATGATCGATTTCGAAGTTCTAGCAAATGCGCGTTTGTTGAGAAATCACTGTAGAGCATCTTCCAGCCTTCTGCTCCCATGCTGCGCAAGGCGAACATTGTTTTGGGCATTCCAAAGTACTGGTCTCAGACGCTGTAGAGCATATTCAGCCTTCCACTCCCATGCGGCGCAAGGCGAACATTGGTTTGGGCATTCCAAAGCACTGGTTTCGGATCCTATAGAGCATTGAAATGACCCTATTCATAGAACATCTCGTTGATATGTTTCACAGATTTCGCGTCGCCTAAAAGACTCAGTCAACGACAATTTTCTGATAACTATAAACCAAAGAAATATACATGTTCCCTCTTGCATAACAGAAAATATTGTAGTTTGTAATTACATCCAACAGAAGAAAATGTCTTAGGAGGACATTCCTCCCTTGCCTCCCCTTAGAAACCACCACTGTTTGTAAGATTCTTTTGAATGATGAGCATAAGCAACAAAGAAAAGAAGGCATTTTATTACTATTGTGAAAACTTTAAACTGTTCCTTTAAACTGTTTAAAAATGTTAAACTTGAAAACATTTACACAATTTTCGAAGCATCAATGAATAGTCTCCATTCTTGTGCTTTATATGAAATGTCTTTTCGTTAATGCTACATCATCACCACAGTATGTCAGTGTCTCATCAACAACAAAGAATTTGACATGCTTCTCTTTCCTATGTCTGTAAAAAGTTACATGTATAACAAGCTCAAGGAGATCCCTTTCTAGCAAACTGAACCCAGTGCTTCTGCCTCCCTTTGCTTAATGCTGGCTCATGCACTAAATCATTCAGATGAGGCAGCGGTAATAAATGGTGATTTGAAAGTGGTTGCGGTTCTTTGACTTCTTCCCTGCAAGACTGTACATCTTCATCAGAAACTGTGTCAGATGTTAATGTTCTTGCAGACACTGGAATATTCGGACTGTGAGGTATGGGCCACATTGCAGAAGGCAAATTGGGACATTTATTTATTTATTTAGTCGAGAAACAGTAGAAACTGTGTGACGTTTGGGGAAGAAAATCAACTGCACACGTTTTCTTGAGTTACAGACCACTTACCAACATTTGAACTATAAATAGTTGAATGATAAATAAATAAAAAATAATAAAAAAATTGAAAAAAAGCATCAGATTTGCAACATTTGTAGAAACTAGACATTTTCATTCCCAAGATATAGAAAACTTATTTGCATCGGCAAGTGAACTCCAAATCTATATTGCCAACAAAATAGCAATTCATCCCCAGCTCTACTTGTATGTGGATTTCTTGTAGTGAGCTGGTGATACCGACACTCGATGAATATGATTACTATGACTTGTGTTGTAATTATAAATATCAGTATTGCATGAGAATATGTTCCCATCGTTAAGTCAGTTTTGACAAAAATTACAGATTCGTAAATAAATGGGCACGGCAATGGTAAGATTCCAAACTCAATGAAGAGAGGCTTGCAGGGATCACATGGATGACAGTTTTTCATTGAATATTTTTGTTTTGGAATCTAACGGTCTGGGTACTGCAGGATGAGCTTCCCGATAATATTATGTCATATCTCAGGCAGGAGTGTACATTTGCAAAATGAACGCAACAAGCTGAATTTGAAAGAATTCTGAATGCGTAACATATGGTAATAAACTTAATTTAGTGTTTAATTCTGTTATATGTACATTCCATTTCAGGTTTGATTGAATTGACATACCTAGAAATTTTGTTACTTTAACATCAGCTAATTGCATATTATTTTTCTTTAGAATAATATTGTTCTTTGTATAATATATTTCTTTTCAATAGAGCGTGCAATTGATGATTTGAAATACAAAAATGCATTGAAACATTTTTTCCTTCGTTAACTATTAATTTGTTATTACAAAACCAATTTTAAACTTGTGAAATCACACTATTTATTGTTTCTTTTTTGCAAAGAACATTCGTGTCATCGGCAAACAGGACTGTTCTTCCATATTTATTAGACGAGGGCATATGTTTATGGATAACAGAAAGAGGATAGGACCTAAGATCGAACCTTGCGGGATCTCATATACAATTGGTAAAGAATGGGAAAGATATGTAAATAATGTCCTTTCGTGCCAGTACGTCATAAGAAGGTAATTTTGATATCAAGATGTTATGGTCAGAAACGTCAAAAGCTTTCGAAATATCTAAAAATATTCCAACGGGTGCATCATTTAGGTCTATTGACGAAGCAACACCTTTAAGAAAAGAAAAAAAATGCAGTTTCCGTAGATTTTGATTCTCTAAAACCGCGTTGTACGTCTGAAAACGCGTCGTTTTTCATAAGAAAAGTTTCCATTCACGTATAGAAAAGCCACTCTGATATTTTTGAGAAAACGAACAAAAGATAAACTGGCTAGTAATTTTGTGAATTGACATGTGATGCGGCTGTAGAATTTCTGTTAGTGGAACCCTTCATATTAGTTAATCAAAAGCGACAGTTAATAACTTGATCTCTGCTTTCCCTCCATATCATAGGTAAGCTAAATGCCATTGCTTTTCCATCTGTTCACTTATTTTACATAAGTTGCATAACACAAACGAACTTAACGATTTATCCTTGTTCCCAAAATGTTTGAATGCTCTTTTTATTGGATTTGATATCATGTTTTTCCTAAGTAAACTCCCCACAGATGTCAGAAATTTTGTGCTTTGCCACTTTTTCGAGGCGTCAATGTTTGAGAAGCATGAACAGTACCGTAATGTTCGGGCCCAGGTAAAAAAGGGCTTATTTTTACGGGATATTTTAATTAAGTTACTAACACTACTTGGGTTTGCTCTGCACTTTCATAAAGGGGATCCGGATACAAGTTTTGCAGGCGGGCGGGCGGATTGACTCATATTCATCTAAATTTTTGCTGTCATTACAAATATAAAAAAGTTGTATTTCACAACTGAGTCCCACGTTTCCTCCGTGGAAACAGTACGAAGCCGAGAACGCAACCGCTACCGTTCTCGTCCCGTGGATGCACATCGATATTAAAATCAATTAAGAAACTGAACACAACAGCCAACCTTTCACACTAAAATGAGGTATATTCGTCATATAATGTGTGAATAAATATCCCTTGGTTTCTGGCTGCGTAGTGAAATAAGCACTTTCAGACTTCTGTTATCTCTCAAAAAACATTCCTGATAGAAAGTTTGGATTTCAAATTTGAATTCAGCACCCTACAACACTTCAGAATTGCGCTAGTTTATCCACAAAATTAGTGGTGCTACTGAATGGCACAGACTTTCCCGTATTAGTTTGGTTTCCTTTGGTCTCGGGCTAGCTATACGAACTTGCCACATACTCTTTGTCAGCTGCCCAAAGTACGCCGCCCAATCTATCCACCGCCTTTAAGGCCGCCAAAAGTACGTTCTTTAAAAAAAATCTTAATTTTTCGGAACGGAAATATTATTTTAAGAATATGAAAGAACCGTAAAACCTCGTCCGAAATGGGAATTTACTTTAAAACATTTGGAACCGTTAAAAAAATGGCTCTTAAACGCTACTGTAAATTCGAAATTTGAACTCTTTTTCATCGGAAATGTTTGAGTTTTCGAAAAACTTCATTGGAAGTCATTTGAAACACTTGAACACACAAATACAATAGTGTTTACAAATTGCAGGAAATGTGCATATTGCGTGAGAGATCTTTAAAAAAATTACATTTGTGTAATTAAAAAACAAACATAAAAACAAAATGAACTTAACGTAATATTAAATAGTGCAATTAACACTATACCTATCAGATGTTTCAAGAAAAAATGTGGAGCTGTTTTTGAGAAAATATTGTTTTTGTAAAATTTTATAATTGCACATAAATACTAAAATTTAAAAAAAAAGTACATTACCTTATTGAAAGAACTCACTGTGGTGAAAAAAGTTTATTTGAATAAAAAATCTCGATTTTCAATTTTGTAGTTGCAGGATGACGCCGGAAAAAATTCTAACTTTTGAAATTTGCGAAAATTTAGAGTTAAACCTGAAAATTGGACATATAATACACACCTTTGTAAGTGTATTTTACTGTTCTTACAAAAAATTTAAAGAAAAAAATTGGAGCAATTTTTGATCTCCCAGGAGCTTCATGTAAAGAACCCCCAATTGTAAAAATGTTTTTCAAAATCTCAAAGCTTCAACTCGATCCTGACGGACGACTTTCTTCATTTTGGAAAAATCGCACGAGTAATTTAGGCGCTAGTAGAGTTCACAGACGATCGTTTTGAAAAAAAGAAACAAAAAACAACGGTTTTTCGGTATCAGGGGATCCCAAACGCGTATTGCCGTTGAAATCTCGAAATCGATTTTTTCCAGCATTACATAACTTTCCCTATACTACGTGTATTACTCCGTATATACTTGTACGTACGTATATGGGAAAGTAACTAGTGTTGAGAAGACAGCACGTACTTTCTCCCCCGTATTTCCACGCAAAATTACGCGGAAGGTACTCAAATTTGTGAAAAATTGTACATGACCTTATTTCAAAATCTATCTTCGAGGAATTGATTTGATTAAGCGAAAAACATAATATTTTTAATATTTTAATTGTAAAAAGACACGAAAAAATTCAACGCGTGCAATTTTCGAAAATTTGGCGTTTTCAACGAACTTGACTTGCACGTTTGTCTTAAACGTCCTTCACACTATCCACATCAAATTGTAATAAAAAACAATGGAGCCTTTTTAGCGGAGTTGTCCTATGTGCTTCGTATGAAGTATTCCCCTAAAATTAAAATATCGTTCAAATGCAAAGGGACGTGACATCAGCCAGATCGAATGTGGAATATCAATTTTGGAGGAAATCGGCTGAATGGTTTAGGCGTTAGCGTTGTTCACAGACGGACGGGCAGACCGACGTTTTGCCGTAGTTCGATTTTTCGGTATCATTTACCCACAACACATTGATTCTGGCTACGCCACGTGATAGTTTTTTTTCTTCTAAATTTCGCAAGTGAATTCATCCTTTTTTTCGTTACCAAGGCCATGTAAGTTTTTTTCCTGCCGAAATTTGCCGTTTTTTTGCGCAGTTTACATAACTTTCTCTCTATAGTAAAAATAATTTAAAGAAAGTAAAAGTGCACGTTGCACAGTGTAATTAAAAGAAGTGAGCTCCAACATTTCGTTGTCATACGATGTGTTGTTCGAAGAAAGAAAAGTGATAAGTAGTGTGAAGTGATAAGAGAGTGAAAGCAAATGTTTGTGAAAATTTCCAATATGTTTCTATTGCAATTGCTTGTATTTGTGCATATGCAGGAATAAGTTTTCTTAGAAACGTACGTTCAAAAGTTTCAATTAAAAAAAATATTGTAAAGTTTGAGTTTCCCCACTGAGCGATGGGTTTCCCTGCAGGGCGACGTGAAAAACTTTGTTCATTTTATTGTGCTGGCATCATCACTGCTGTTTGTTATACCTGAAATGATTCATCGTTAGCTTCTCTCTTGCCAATTGCAATGACTTACAACAATGAATTTTATTTTATTCATTAGGAACTTCAATGTTTAATATATGTATTTGATAACTTTCATTGAAACTAGTTTCAGTTTTTCATGTTTTCATAGGTTGGAATGCAATATCAAGCTCCAAGAAAGGAAGAACCTGTTGTGTTTGAATCTGCCTGGGAACGCGGTCTTCGACAAGCAAAAGAAGTAAGTACAATTTATTTATTTTGGACTTCAGAATTTTATAGTAACACCCATTTCCTCATAATTTTTGCCAATCTCATCTTTGTAGTGCAAAAATGTTTTTGTTATATTTCTAATAAAACAGAATTATAATAAGTAATAACCAGGGAACAGATTTATACGGACTAAAAATATATGATATATATATATATATATATATATATATATATATATATATATATATATATATATATATATATAGATAGATAGATAGATAGATAGATAGATAGATAGATAGATAGATAGATAGATAGATAGATAGATAGATAGATATAGATAGATAGATAGATAGATAGATAGATAGATAGATATAGATAGATAGATAGATATAGATAGATAGATAGATAGATATAGATAGATAGATATAGATAGATATAGATAGATAGATATAGATAGATAGATATAGATAGATAGATATAGATAGATAGATATAGATATAGATAGATATAGATATAGATAGATATAGATATAGATATAGATAGATAGATATAGATATAGATAGATATAGATATAGATATAGATAGATAGATATAGATAGATAGATAGATATAGATAGATAGATAGATATAGATATAGATATAAGTATAGATATTGGTTGATTGTGCTACTTTCGACATTTTACACTTTTAGGTTTGGTAGACAGATTATTAGAACTGAACCAATGCATAGTATTTTGACCGGATTGTAAGACAAGAAGGAGCTGTATAAGTTAGTTCTGATTCTGTTCTAGTTTGGATGCTGAAACGTGATGTGTTTCTTACAGACCATCGAGGTCTCAAGGTCATCTGTCAAACCAACCAATAGTTCATCGCCTCCTCATGCCCATCTTCGCCTCACGGCACACTCCCCTTAGACAGGGCCTCAGGGCGGGAGAGTGGATCTATTCTTCACATAAACGAAAACATTAACAGTTTGTGACTTCTTGGCTGTCCGGGTGACACTGCATCATTGGCTGAGAGGCCGATGTTTTGCCTGTGATGTCGCAGCCTTTCTCAGGACTGCCAATAGCAATGGCAATAAGGAAGCCTACGACGTGATAGGCGAAACGTCGGTCTCTCTTCCAACGTTGCAGCATCACCTGGACAGCCAAGAAGTCATGAACTGAAGCCGCGGAAGCTTATGTGTCCCTTAACAGTTTCTTAACTTGCTTTCCCATTGTCAATTCTCCCTAATTTTCAAAAAAAACTCTGTTTAAGGAATTACTGAACATTTTTAAGCTCTTTTTGTTGAGATGCATTTTTTATATTTATTGAAATTTCACTGTTAAGCTTCATATGCTATATTACTGATTTTATAAGAAATATTGAAAATATGTGGACTTTCTTTCAAATATGTAGCAAACCCCAAAATAAGGAAAATAAAAGTAGCATTTTTAAACTCTACACATTGTGAAACAAAAATATTACACATTAGTATCAATATTAGTTTATTTAGTAAATACGTACTTACATAGAAATGTGTTCCCTGGTAATAACCAATACCCTCAGAACAATGTAAGTGAATATGAGAGGATGAAGAGATTTGAGGCAAAAGTTATTTGGAATGGTGTCACTTTCGTTTCAATCTTTAATAGGAACTATGGACATTTTAGTTGAAGCTGCTGTCATGAGTTTATAATTTTAGTGCCTCCAGCTGGCAAAGAGCTCTGCCATTCCTTGGATTATTCCTTTGAGTCAAACGACTTTTCAAGCGGAAATGCTAGTGATTGTGGCCATAAACTTAATTGATAATATTTTGATTGTATAATGTAAGGATGTTCTTAACATTCTTTTGGTTCAAACACCCGGTTCAGAACTCAACATGCCACAAACTTGCAGGAAAACATTGAAGCATCAGATGGGATTCAAAACTGCCTCCCATTCATCTGTTGGATGTGTAATATGTGATGCGTGATGTAATTCATTTACTGGTTCAAGGTGATAAGTCTGTCTCCATTGTGAATTTTATAATTTTAAAAAATGTCACCGGGGCCTCTTTCTGGAAAATCAAGAAAAATCAGGGAATTTGTAGAGAAATTGTTAGAAGTCAGGAATAAATTTGAGAGGGTTATGAAACTTATTCCTTAAAAACATTAGTATAGCTATTTTTTGCTTGATATTTATTTGGTGAGGAAATATTGTTAATTTTTACTTTGGCATGGTGAAATGAGAGTGCTGACCTATTAGTATCATAGTAGATTTAATATTTTCTTTTTGTAGTATGAAATTACAAATCGTATCAGGAAAGAAAGAAAAAAATGCAATGTGTTTTCCCTAAATGTGGATAATTTTTAATATTTTTGTTTGCAGATGATGCGAAAATCAAGTAAGAGAAAAGAAACTGATATGGATTTTGAAGAGAAAAAGATGAATCTCAGTCTTGGGCAAGAGGAACTAGACAAAGAAAATGACTATTACACAAGACCAGCCAGTCCTGTGTACAAAGAAGATGAGAGATGGGGGTAAGCAATAATTTAAATTTCTTTAATTAATTTTTTTAAAAAATTTAAAAAATAATAAGATGGAAATATATCTAGAATGTGCTAGTTTTGATGTATGTCAATAAAATGCTGATCTTGAGCATTTAGTTCATAATGGTACCAGGTTTGTGTCCTATATTATGCATTGTACATTTCACGTATAAATTACATCAACACTAGTAAGAACAATATGGGATTTGTTTTCCACTTCTATGTGATATCTCTTGTAATTGTCACAATCCAGGTATTTAATCATTCAATAATCTTTGACTTCATTATAAAGAACAGATGTGTATCTTTCAGAATGAAAATAGATTCTGATCGTTATAGAGAAGAATCAGTTGCTTTGGAACATTATGATGACTTGCCAGAGTCTCCTTACTACCATCATTCCCGAGGAAGTGGAAGTGACTATTGGAGGCGTGTCCACTATGAACCAGGAGATTCTAGAGCCCTGAGGGTAGAAGCAGAGTACAGTAGCCGTGACAGAAGTACAAATAAATATCACTCACAGCATCAACATAGACAGCCTCCTCAAGAATTTTATGACAAATATGAAAAAAAATCCAGTCGTCAAAAATCTCATCCAACAAGAGAAGTTATAGTGGAACGAATTGAGAAACCTTGGAGAGATGAGAGGTAAATTTACTTTATTAGCTTATCAATTTAGTAGTAATAGTGGTGGTTAGGTGGATATGTGTACTAGACTGATTAGTGGCTCCAATACCCTGCATTTAATGAGATTTACTTGCATATTGTGCATGCACACAATCCAAAATTGGGACAGTCGGTTAGCCAAATTTTTCCTGGCACCTCTTGTGATGTAGCCAGCAAAAGCATGAAGTAAAACAACTGCCCTTCACTGAGCAATGGGCAAGATTCTTATAGCAAGTTGCAGCTGCAAATGCTAATACTAGGCTATTTGGCCTTTTTAACCAGGAGTTCCATACCTACCAGCGTTTCCCTTAAGATGCCGTTGCTGCTTAAAAATGAATATCTGTGCCAAAGGGTATTGTTGTAATGTAAAACAAAAAACTAAATGTATCATTAAAGTCTTCCCCTGTTTGTAATGAATTGTCATTTGAGTACTAAATTTTATAATAGGGAGTTTTAACACCAGACGTAAGGAGACATCCTTAAACTCTATTCATCACATGACTAACAACGTTATACGGTCATAACGAATAACATTCAGAAGAGTTTTAGCAATAGCGACATTGCGTTATGCATTATAACAAAAGAAGCACTTAAGCGTTGAACAAAGAAGTTTAATAATATATCAAAGAGTTTAAGCTAGTGGTGAGACATTTGAACTACGATAAGAGTCAAAAGTACAACAAATCTACATTGTGTACAGAGTTTTAGATTTTTTGGCCCTCCGCAATGAGAATGAAGTTCAGAATTTGAATCGGCGTTGGTTATTAGCATAAGACATAATCTAACCTGAAGGTATCTAAACTTCTTTTTCGTGAATTTCATATCGTCACCTTTCTAAACATTTTCCATTTATTCTTGCCAGAGTTGTGGAGTTGGTAAGAAATAAGCGTGAAAATTGGTTTATCAGAGTTGTAGAGTTGGAAAAATGTTTCCTAATGTTCCTGTTTTTAGGCAGCCATTTTGCCGCTTCGGAGGTGACCGTAGAGATTCCTACAGGCGTGCTCTATTTACGAAGGTATAAGTTCGAACCTTAAGCCTAAGATGAGACATGACTTCAAGGTCCGTCACATTACTGTTATGACATAACGCCGCTATTTTACATGTGGTGCTAAAACTCCCTAATATGCTAGATTTACTGCTTACCTTAAGTCTTATGTACTAATGGTTGTAAATATACAAATTATAATTTGTAATATAATTCTGTTTCAAATTATATAAATCATTGATAAACAGTCTCAAATACTTCAGGTACAGAGTGTAAATATTTGTGACCTCTCTTTTGTATTTATTAAATTTGTTTTCAGATATAATGAAGTTGCTCTTCCAAATCGTCGTGGGGATGAATGGGCAGATCCTTGGATGCGCTCGAAGTCCCCTGTTGGGAGGAAAAGTGGAAGTCGTCCATCTCGTCATCAGTCTTACTCATCTGGTTCATCCTACTCATCGTCAAGGTACACTTTTTACTTATTTTTAAAATTTTCTTTGTGAGTGAATGTTGGTGACTAGTGTTCTTGTTCATTATATTTTTCTCGTGAGAATGGTCATGTTCAGATAGACATTTTTAACAATTTTTAACATAACTTTCTTGAGTGTGTAAAAAAGCAGAAACATACGTCTGATAGATTACGGAACATAATGAATTTCAATATGAAGCCAGCAGTACCCATCAAAATATTACATAGCAAGGTTATGGCAAATTTTAAAAGTTTTTGACCATAAAACGGAGAGTTTCCTAACAATACTATTTATACCCAGGGAAAATCGATCTGATCAAGTTATAATTTCAAGAATACACTAATTGAACTGAAATTCCGAACATGCCTTTGTTTTGATGTACTCAGGAAGGGGTCGTACACAAAATAGAATCTATTCAGAGCGGGTCAAAAGAAATTAAATGTTCTACAACGTTGGTTGTATTATTTTTTAGTATGAACAACTCTTATCAAAACACTGTATGGACAAAGAGGAGCATCATTCATTGAATAACACTGGCCGAACTGTGGAGTCGGTCCATCCAGTGGTCTGGACATGTTATTACACCACCTTTTTATAACCACCACCTTAAGGATAGAGCACTTCCTACTGCATTAGTTGGGTGTAAGTACTCAGTTTTCCCCAAAGCTTTTGAATTTTCAAAAATTGAACGTTCATAATTTTTCAAACACCTTGCGTATTAAGTTACTTAACAATTATATTTTGTACTTTAATTCAGTTGTGAACATGAAGGTATCAAGTGATCTCATAAGAACTTTTTCAAAATCTCAAAAAGTCTTAATATAGGGATTCCTTCCTTTTTTTGTATACATAATAAACAACTTATACCTTTATGGAAGCATGACATTGAATGGCAAGGGCAAAACCTGTTCTTTTCAAGACCAGTGTGGGAATTCTCGGAGGGCTAAGTTTTTTCCTCTAGATTTTTGCTTGAACAGACGAACTGTGCTTGTAAATATAGAATATGTCCAGTATACATTAAAACCTAAAGAATATTTCGAAAATTGTAACTTCGTATCTCCTGCTCTATTTTTTACTCAACATCTTTCAAGAAGTTTCTGAAGAACTGGGATACAATTCACAATATTATATATGGTTACTAATAATATGAGAAGGAATGAGCTATTGTAACTCAATTTGTTTAATATTTTAACTACGTGTGGATGAAATGTCAATTTGAGTGTTGCAGAAATATTAATACTGTAGCTGTCATGTTTCTTCATAAACCATTTTATTTTCTCCTATTTATCTTACTCACTATAAAGAAAATATAGTAATCCTGCGGCTCTATATTTAGTGTGATGTGGCAAAAATGAAGATATTTTTTACAGAGACACTCGTATTTTGGGGCCCTGAAATCAAAAAGTGGATAAATTTCTTTCCTATATGTAATAAATTACTTCCTCTAACATGTTATCAGAAGCAATATTTTGTGGGTCATTGATACTGAAAAATTAGTTGTTGGCTAAAAGACCATCTATCTGTATTTTTGAAAATTGCAAGAAAGTTATCATTGGAAAAACACACACACAAAAACAAAGAAACAAATGAAGGTGACTTTTCTGCAGAGAAATCTGTTCTGCAAAATTAAATTTTTAACTAAGAGTTTTTGAAAATACTACCATATATACTCTAATATTACCTACACACTAATTTTCCGGTAAGGAAACTTGAAAAATAATAATTTTTTTTCAAATTTTTATTTTCTTGTCTTACGAATTCTTTGTAAGAAGAGAAAGTTATGTGTTCATGCGCCAAAAAACGCCCAAATTTCGCCAGAAAAAAACTTATGCGGGGTTCTGGTAACGAAAAAGTGGATAAATTCTGTTGCTAAATTTAGGGGGGAAATCCACTCGTGGTTCAGACAGAATCAATTGTTGGTTCTTGTTACCGAAAAAGCGATTAACGGCTTTTTTAATTGCAAAACTTTTGAAAAATTCAATTTTGAAGATAAATATTTTTGCAAAGTTTATTGTACAAAGTTAATGTTGCATTTTCTTAATTACTCGACTCCCTAATGCTAGAACTGAAACCACCATACACTAATTACTATTATAGAAGTATTAATTGCACGTTGTAACTGGATAGCCGTGTTCGCTTATTGGCGAATAAGACGTCAGCTCTTTGGAGGGCAAGTTCACTGGTTCGAGTCTTGGCCTAGAACTATTACTTGCGACAATTCTGTGTTGCCGCAGGAAATAATTGATAATTTCAGAAACTTGAAAATCATTTGAAACAAATCTAATCACAAATACTATTAATCAAGATAAATAAACTGGAAGTGTTTGTATGTGATTTTCGAATTTTCAATTTTTAAACAATTTTCCACATTTGTTATTGGATTTGAAAAACATATAAACCATCAAATCAATTGTTGTCTTTCAGCGTTTATGACTAATATGGAAGAGCCAATTCTCTGTATAACCCGGATGACTGAAGTGGTTAAATGTCGGATTTGGACTCGCTGTTTCGAGACGCTTGAGGATAATTATTTGTCACAACTGTTGTCGCAGAAAACTTTAAAGAATTCAGGATCTATATTGAAAATCATTTGTAGTAATTCTACTCACATTACAATTTATTAAGATTCTAAAGAAACTGGATGTGTCTGTATGTCATTTTTCGAATTTTGAAATTTTAAATAAGTTTACTGCTCTCTTGTTAAAATTGTAAAACATAGGTCACATCAAATCAAACAGTGCTTGACACCATCGCGATCATTGAAAGATTCATAACTATTGGGCGGATTTTAATGAAATGTAATTTTTTTCTTTTCACTTTAGAACAATGCTGTTTAAAATGGAAAGTCATTTTATGTTAAGACAAAACAAAATGACCCATTTGTATGTCATTTGTTTTGCATTTTTTACTGATTTCTACTAATACGTTTTTTTTTAACCTTCTTATGTCACTTTTAATGCATTTTTGCTGATTTCATCGATTTTAATATCAGGTTAATGGTACTTGCTCATGTATTGTAATGCCAGCCGTTGTGAGTACTATGTAATATAATGTTCCTGTGACGCCTTTTGCGTCATTGCCAGTTCGGCCGATTTTGCGATAAATAAAGGCAGAGATTTTCTTTTGAAGAACAGTCCAAACGAAAAGTTTGCAACCTTAGTTCACTTCAACAATAAGAAGACGCCTCGATTACATCAGTGCCCAACAGCTTGAGTTGTTCATCCGAAGGGGTTTTAATTAAATTTTTTACGTAATTTTTCTTTGCTTTTAGAGCATTTTTAAAGCATTTTAAGAGCATTTCTTGATCATTTTTGGCAATGTTTTAGGTCATCAAAATACGCCCCCGATTCGTAACTCTCAAAATTGGAGCATTCTCACACTCGATTTCATTGCAGATACCGCTATTACTGCTGCGTCTGTTGAGATAAAGCAGAAATCTTTAATTTTTGGTAGAAAACCTTTTTAGCTAATGTAAATTTTGTCAACATAACACAATTAATGTGTGAATTACTAGAGGCTCTGTGAGGTACTTCGCGTGGTGCAAAACTAGGACAATTGTCGGCAAACAAGACTTCCCGCTAGGCAGAATACATAAGACAAAGATAAGCCTACACTATGTAGGTTTCATTTATAAGACTTGAATATTAAGATGACTTAAATTTTCTTTCCTTGGTTGTCTTTATCTTCTACATTTTTGGAAGAACAAAAGACATGATACGGTATCAACTTCAGAAGTCGGGGTTATTGACTTACGCGAATGTTTTGGTTACGTGAATCCGGAATCTGGAACCAACCATCACCCAAAATTAATAGTTAGATGAATTTTTTCTTTGTGCAAAGATGTGTAACCTATAGCCCCAGATATCTTTTGAGATGAGATGTAAGATCTTTAATTAATTCTAGAATGAGATATAAAAAAGTAAAACAAAATTTGTCAGACTGATTCATTTTTTATGATATTGTATACTCAATGCTTTCAAATATGTTTATTAGAATAAAAAAGAGTTTTTGTAAACATTTGAAGTCTAAATATAGTGTTGCACATTTCATCCTACTAACAAATAACCCGTCGTTACTTCCTCAGAAACTAGTGGTGCTACACCACACACTCTTTAATTGCAATTTTCGAAAATCCAGAGAGTTGAATGAAAATGAGATCCGCGCCATTGTTTTAAGCGTCCATGGAAAAAAATTAGAGCGGTTTTTGAGAAAAGGTTTGTTTTTTTTTTTATATAAAATGCATTAATTTCCAGCACAAATTACGCGAAAACTACTTTTTTCTCAGGAAAATTTTACATGACATTTTTTAAAGAGCTGATGCTGAAATTTTATCAAACTTTATCCATAGCCATTTTGTAACTTTGAAATTTTACTTTTTTTTTTTGCAATTTTTGAAAACGGAGTGTTCGCCGAAAATGGGACTACCACCGTGGTTTTTACCGTCCTGTTGAGGCTGCGAAATATTGCTCACATGAATTGGGAGAGCAGTACCAGAAACTGCAACGAGAAGTTTTATGTATCGCCTTCTGTATTTTCATCAGACGACAGTTCTGAAAAAAAGCGACATATAATTGACAAAGATTATTACTTTGCCGAAAGAATCCATGTGTATTGAAGAGATTGTCATGGTTACCTCTGTCTGGACGAAAATAAAGTTCTCCTTACGAATTTCACATCGTTCATATTTTCTGCTTTTACGCTCCGCGTCTTAGAGCACTGATTCAAGGAAACTACACGATAATTGTTTGCTGCCAACGTACCACAAACGATCAATGCGCCCCAATGCGTATTGCTTCGCTCCTCCGCACGATCGCTACAAAAATGGTCGCGGCTCCCTTGATTTTTAAACAATGCGAGCTCATCGCGTCTGATGTGGAAAAAAATTGGATTTCAGAAAATCTGACAATGGACAACTCCTTCGTCGCGGCCGCCCAGGAGGTGGTGCACTTATTAGTTATTTTTCGAAGCAGTTGAAAATCGATTTCAAAGAGCTTTGTACAAAAATTAGTATTTGGTCAATTGGGAAAGAATTTTCGCGGTTTTTTAGTAAAAAATTTGAAGGTGGGAAGTTTGCAATGTATTATCTTTTCTTCTTAAATGCCTTCAAAGAGTAGCGAAACAGAGGTTCGAAGCGTGGTGTCAAATTTGAATGAATTTGGCAGCCCATGTACCAACCCGTACCATGTACCAACACGATGTATACGAGAAGAAAACGTAAAGAAAAAAATTGGTGCTGTTTCTGAGAATAAGAATTGTTAAAAAGTTAAACTTCCCTCAATTTGGCGCAAAATTACGCGAAAACGACACCGATTTTTGAAACATTGATCAGGTCGAGACAAAGATCTGATCACATTAAGACAAAAATCTGTATCTTCAATATTACAGTTGTAGGTGCAAAAAATGCACTTTCGCAATTTTTGAAAATTCTGGGATTTCAACATAAGACCTGCACCATTTTCTTAAGCGTCTTTTACGCAATTAGACGACGAAGTTTAACCAAAGAAATTGCTGCCACTTTGAAAATGTTTTTGAAGCATATAAAGTACCCTCAAAAATCAAAATCCGTTTGAAACTCCCAAAGCCGCGCGCTCATTCAGATCGTTTGGGGAATACGAGTTTCGGAGAAAACCGGCTGAACGTTTTAGGCGCCAGCGTTGACCACAGATGGGCAGGCATTTTGAAGTTAATAGATTTTTCAGTATCACGTTCTCACAAAACATGGATTCTGTCTACACCACGTGAGGAAGTAATTTACTACATGTAGGAATAGGATGTATCCACTTTTCCGATTTCAGGTCCCAGCAAGAAGAGTCTTTCGGAAATTGCGGAACATGATTACATAACTTTCTCTTCTTAAGTAAGTGTGTGAAAGTAAAATAAAACGGTTAGTTGCAGAATAAATATAGACATTTTTTAACACATGGATATATATTGTTCCATATCATTGCCTTCTCGCACGATTCAGTGCCGTGCCTTTCTTGCCAGTTCTGCGAAATATACTATTCCGATAAGCCATTGATTGCAGCAGCTCACTTATATTGTATTGTTCGCGTCACTGCTTATGTTATTAAAAGATATAGGCGAGTCTCGAAACGTTAACTTCTCCTGTCATTTCTGTTGCTTTTGGGAGCTGATTACAAGTGTTTGAAAATACGATACGTTTCCAACACACAAAATATTTGGCAGGGCTGGGACGCGAACCTAGAGCACTGAACTAAGACAAATCTCCCAGTAAATTAAAAATATTAATATTAAAATAGTCCGATTGACATTGCCTAAAATTTAAAATTTGTGTAAATGACTCATATTTCGAAAAAATGTGCATGAAATGATTTAAAGATTAATATTGTAAATAGATAAGTAAAATTCTGAATCAGTAAGAAGCTGAATTTTCGACCGGTGTAGGTGGCGCAGGCCACCAACTGATGTCACTGCAGTGCTTCTGACCGGGAGATCTAGTAGTGTTAAGAGTCCGTCGGTGGCAGGATTTTCGAAACTAGCTCGAATTCACCCGCTGTCTGGAGGAGAAGTCTCGCGGCCGGCTACTCTGGTCGGTAGCTTTCCGCTGTTGGTTTCTTTTTTAATTTTTTTTTACCAACACCAACTGAATGCTAGAGCAGTTCCCGTACAAAGTGGCACCGGCCGTCTCCTTCCTCTTCCTTGTCCTATCCTCACCCTTAGGGGTGCCTTCACACGGAGCTACTAGGTAGCACCGCCGAGAAGCGGCAGAGCCCTTCAAACAGCCACCGCCGACCGCCACTGACCGCTAGAGGGGAAGGTTTCGTGAGACACTGCTGTTGAGTGGCGCGTCTAGGGTTAACGCTGCAATTTTTCTAAATGCCAGCTGCTGGAGTTCGCCACCGAGTGCCGCATCAGCATGACTTCGCCACTCGTGTGAAAATCAAAGCTTTGCCACCAGACATGCCACTCACAAGCGCTGCACTGGCGCCGTGTGAAGGGGCCTCTACTTACACACACGTACACTTCAATGCACTACACTACCACATTCGGAAGACCAGTCGGGAGCTTAGAGCTTGTCCCGGGTGGGGCGGTGCCACGCTGGTGGGCGATTCTAGTTTTGGGAAAACCCCGCAAGCCGACGTTGTAGGTTGGCGCCAGATGTCGCCATCGAGCGAGGGATGATCCCTGCCACCTAGCGCGATAAAACATTGACCACACTTACGGGATTGATAACCGTGGCAGTTAATACGCCCGGAACCTATAATCAATCAAAATTTTTGTCTTGACATTCACATGTGCGTTCCAAATTACAGTAATCCTTCCACTTCCGCGAATTCGCGATTGGAGAAATGCCACCTGTTTTAACATTCGCGACTTCAACATTCACTAGTGCGACTTTTGGTCGTACTTCGGTCGTAGGCGACCACAGGTTATTTTCTTTGTCAGATGAGAAACGAACTCGGCAGACACCGGAGCTCTAAATATCACGTTCTGCGAAAATGTCAAAGTTGGAATGTCAATTCACATGAATAGAATTACACAATTGTATAATAGTTCGTTTCAGTAGCGTCAAATTAGAGGGTTTTGGCCTCATGAACAGAAAATCCATTCAGGATCTCTATCTAATGACCTCACTGAAGAGGAGATTCGGGAAATCATTAGCGAAGAAAACCTCACCGAACGTAATGATTAAGTAACTGAAAGGAAAAGAGCATTCGAATGTGATCCGAGCACGGACTTCGAAAGTTAAAATAAAATAAGAATTCTATATCCAGTCACTTTCAACTTTGAATTAAATTTCAAGTATTGTTTTATTCTCTTTGGGATGTTAATTGTAAATTCTGTTTGTAGTAGCACTTCCTCAGATCTATGCTAATTGCTCAGTTCTATCCACTGCAATTATCAGATATTTTTCTTTCTTTTTTAAATAGTTTTTGGATATCCAGAATCCTAACTCACCTTTCTTCTTTAAAATATACCCCACATTTGCGGATTTGACATTCGTGATGCAATTTGAAACCTAACTCTCGCGAAAGTTGAGGGATTACTGTACTGCTTTTCAGCGAAACGAATTTTACGACCTTTTGCTTAGGGATGAGGGCGCCCTCCAGCCTTGCTCGTAAAATACAACAGATCACATGTCAAGGGACATGAGCACACTTTTCTGAACATCAGTCGCAATACGCATCTTGTAAAGAGAAGAGGACTAGATTTGCACAGTGAATCGTGTGTATACAGTGCAACTTGAGCGGCGGCGGTTACCGTGCAAAATACGACGTATGTTTAAATCCATTTAATCTTTCTGGACACGATTTGAAGAGGAGAAATTCATTAAGACGCGTAAACAGCGATTTACTTATGAAACTCGATTTAGAAGAGTCATTAGATTTGCCAATTTGTGATACATGTCGGAAGTTTACTTACTTCGGTCGTTCAAGTGCACAATACAAAAATTTTAAAAAAGGAAAAAGAAAAAAAACCCAATGAAAATGCCTCCCTGATTCTGTGCAGAATAGTGTTTTTGGCGACGTCACATGGTAAAAGACCATGCGATGGCATTGGAGAAACTGATACGGGACTGGCCACTCGAGCCAGGGTTCAACCAGGTCAAAATCCAATGACAACTCCGAAGAAACTATTTCATTGGACAGAAAGAAGTATTTCTAATATTTCGGTTATTTTTTGGATACATTCATCTCAGTGAAAATTTGAAGTCTAGGTATAAAAATTTAAAGCTAATAACTGGAACTTTAAAAATATTTTTTTTCACTCCTTTGTCACTAACTGAAGACTACTTTGCGAACTAAATTTCGAAATGTAAGTCTAGAATACTTCGTTGAAAGACCAAATATAATCGTGAAGTCATACTACCGCAAGAAATTCTTACATTACTGCTTCATCCAAAGAAACTGCTGGCCAGTTACCTAAGAAACGCATCTGTACTGCAATCTAGCAATCAATTGCACGTTGGTTCGTAATTTTTTTAAGTTTCTTAGATCCCACTTCGATTGTTTCTGATGTTTGTAATTTTCTCTAATGGGTTTATAACTTTTTTTTAAATTTTACCTCATTGAGTCTACAAAAATATTCAAGTCTCAAAATTTAAATTAAAATTCAGGATAATAAATATTTTGAATAATAATAAAATATGATATGATTTTGAGTCGAATGTCATTTGAAAGGAGTTTCTATGATAAGTGTATTCAAGTGTGTAATATTTAAAGGTGGTAATGTGCTTCATTTTTAGCACATTTCAACGTGCAATGTTTCCAAAAACAACAATGTTAGAAAAAAATAAGGTACACATATTTTACCCATAAAATAAACAGAAAAAATAGAAAATAATTAAAGATATGCAGGTGAAACGAAAATCTATTTTTTGTAATCGTAAATATTTCGAAAATCGTTAGTTGTAGACAACTTGATTTCTGGAGGAACACGACGAAATGGCATTCCGTTACCTCGGGAATAATGATTAAATAGTATTACAAATACATAAAGATTTCTGTTAAATTAATAATTAATTTGGGCATGTTCCGGATCCTAAAATTGTATAAATCAAGCACTGGTTGAAGGAAAAAAATGTGTAGAATCAATTGTGAGGCAGATTTTATTCTAGTCAAATCTTGTGGTAATTCATCATAAAACATGAAATGCATAGAAACTTGAATATTTGCGAAAAAAAACATTTTTCATGTCCTTTGATTTCTAATATTTAGGAACACACACGTGATCACTTTCAACAATTCACCCATGTTATAAAACCTTAAGATAGCATAAATTCAACTCGTGATTTTTTTTTCTGATGAAAACCGAGTTGATTGGACAAAAATAGACAGCATCCTTCATGTATTCAGTTTTCCTTCATGTATTTGAGAAGGATTATATTATTATATATCTCTGAGAATTGAATTTTGTTCACTGTATAGTTTCATAATGAAAACTGCTCATTAGAGAGAATGATTTTCATTACCATTCTGGGCTGATTTGATTGTGTATTGGTTTTGTGAGAGAGGACAAAACATTATATTGAGTTGTCTTCCTGATGTTGGTCAGGTACTGCTGGTGTACATGGTAGGATATAAACTTGAAGAAATTGTGTGTGTGTGTTTGTTTTTTGCTTTTTGCATGGGAGAACTTGAATACGAATTTATATTTGTAATTGCGGTTATACTGAAATGCCAGTCAACCTTCATTACTGCAAAGTTTTCAGTGTCATTGTGTTTCTGGTGTGTTAGTTAACATGTTAATGCATGTGTACATTGTGAATTTTTGGTGATTCGTACTCCAGTGCTCTAGTAAGACCATAAATACCAGACCAGAAATAATATATATATATATATATATATATATATATATATATATATATATATATATATATATATATATATATATATATATATATATATATATATATATTTTATTTCTCTATGTTGAGTTTTTGTTTTAGTTTTTCACAATGTTATGAGTTTTGTAATATTTTAAATAATTTCTTATTGTAACTTTCCTTTAATATTTTGAAATGAAAAATTTTCTTTGATGATTGCCCAAGAGCACAAATTCACTTTCAGTTCCAGTAGAAGTTCAAGCCAGTCAAGCTACAGTTCATACAGTCATGGTTCCCGCTCTAGGTCACAATCTAAATCCCGTTCCATGTCCCGCTCAGTGTCACGTTCCAGTTCTCGAACTCCCTTATCCCATGCTCGTAGGAAGCCTAATAGACCCCTTGTTCCCACTGCAAGAGCTGCGGAGTCAAGTCCACCCCAGATGCTGTCCATGTCACCACGAAAGTCATCGAAGCAGCTAGGTGAACCCAGAGGATTTGGCAAAAGTAAGTGTGTGCATGTAAAATAATATTGAGGATTAAAATTATTTCGGGTACAAAAAATCCTTCTTTATTTTTAGATAAGCCACTGACTTCAAGTTTGATTCAGTCAGAGAAAAAGGCTGCAAGTGAACGTGCATTGCTTATGAATCCACCTGCTCCATCGCCAAGAAAACAGAAAGAAATTAGGCCTCCTTCGCCAGCGATGATGAGGAAGTCTGCACAAAATCCACCACCGCCGCCACCACCGCCACCACCTCCTCCACCACCCCCGACATCATCCAGAAGGTAAATTGTTTATCTTAGCAATTCACTGTGGTTTTAACAGGGCCGTATGTTCAAGAACGGGGAGTTCTGTGAGAGAATGTATCTACATTTTAGCAATGTTACTGGGAGTTGGCTTTGCGCATCAACTGATGTCACCACAGTGCCTCTGACCGGGATGTCCTAGGTCCAAGACATGATGGTAGCAGGATTTTCGACACTAGCTTGTCAGCTAGGTCGAATTCAGTCGCTGTCTGGAGGAGAATTCTAGTGGCTGGCTGCTCTGATCAGTAGTTTTCCTTGATTTCTGCTATCAATACCGGGCAAATGCCGGAGCAGTACCTTAACAAACGGGCCACGCGCCACGCGTCTTTGCTTCCCCTTTCTTGTCCTATCCTCACTCCTTATACACACACACACACACACACACACACACACTATTATGCACTACACTACCACATTTTCCGGGAGACCGGTTGGGAGCTTTGAGCTTGTCCCGGTTTGGGCAGTGATCCTCTGGTGGCATGTACCTGGTTGGGCAAAACTCCGCTATCCGACTGTACGGAGGGACGGTCTCTGTCGTGTAGGTCCCAAAACTCTTCCTTCGGTCCCGGCCAGTTGTAGACTGGTCGGGAGTTAACCCACTTCCGATCACTGGACGCAGACTAGATCTGTGACTGAACTTCAGGGTGAGTGGGGTGTGCTTGGTGTCCCGTGGGAGTGCCGCGGTGAAGAAGCCATGCCACTCCCTGCTATATATACCCGTGGCAACCCTGGCACTCCAGGGTAGTGTCCCTTTGTTGAGTTCCATGGTGGGTGAGGCTTACGGGAATGAATTGGAATACCTTTTTATGGATTCGAAAACACCCCATCGAGAAACACCCCCCTCAGAAAAAAACTATCCATCGATTTCAAAATTTAGGTGATACATTAGCCAGATCGATTGGGGAAGATCAATTTTGGAGAAAATCGGTTTAGCGTTGTTTACAGACGGACAGACGTTTTGGCGTCATTCGATTTTTTGGTATCAAGGACCCACAAAACATGGATTGTGGCTACACGTGATAGAGGTATTGTTTTCTAAATTTAGCTACTGGATTGATACACTTTTTCGTTACCAGGTCCCTGTAATAACTTTTTACCGAAAGTTCGCCGTTTTTTCGCCCAGCATTACATAACTTTCTCTCTACTTCGTAGGGAGAAAATAAAGAGAAAGAGAAATTCAAGTAATCAGTCTCTGAGAAAGTGTCGTTCCCTGAAGCGTGTCGGCGGTTCCTTGCCATAAATCCGGTGATCCTCCCCAGGAGTTTTCCCAGCACCTGATGCTATCAAAATCTTCAAGCGGAGATACAACCAACGAGACGTTGTGTGTCCGTGGAAGATGTCGTCTGTGGAGAGGCGGTCACCAAACTATATCACTCTACCATATGAAACCAGAAAAAACGCAATTATAAATGTTTCCAAAAACATACAAAACCTGGCGTGAACCCGGGAAATCGAGACTGAAAGTATCAATTTCTAGATCCCGAGTACCTGTGTTAAAGGATTTTAAAGGTAGCCAGACACATGCGATTTTTTAAAACATGCGTATATTTTAAAACGTTAAAAAATTATCTAATTAATTTGTTTTAACTCAAATAATTTAGTTATTAGAAGTTGTTACAATAAATGGATTTTTTATCAATTTTGTATTGAATTCGAAGAAAATATTCAAAACTTATTTCTAGTATTTTTTAGAATATGATTAATTCGGCACAACTGCCCCCCCCCCCCCTCCCAAGAGCCTTCCACAACTGAGCCGCGGCATATGCATGGCTTGTAATTAGAAATTTTCTCACCTGTGCGTCCTCAAAATTTGCCCCCATCTTATTGTTAGGTGCAATCAGCATCAACAACTAAATGAGACTTTAATTATCTTAACTTTTAATACACAACGCAAATAAAATGAACAATTTTTTGCTATAATTTATTTTCACTTATTGCATTTACAAGGTGTACTGGCAGATCCGGGGGGGGGGTGCTATGGGGGTCTGCTCGCCCCAAAAGGCCTAGAGTTTCTGTTTATCTTCCTTTATTTAGCAAAATTGATTTAAATATTTATGTTCGAAGTATTCAGTCCCTATTCAGTAACTGCACCAATCGAGACAGTCTCCTGATGAGGACTTATAATTTGTTTTCGGATCCGGCTAGAATATTCAAAGAAATTTCCAAAAACGTGTTTTTTCGTGTTTTGGCATTGCAATCTTGGTGATAATGCTAGAAATTAAACCAACGCCTCCTAAACCGATATGTAGGTGACGTTGATTAAATACCAGTATCCAAACGTATTTCTCCCCGTGGTTTTCTTCCACGACGTTGGCAACATTGATGTTGACATCTTTAAGTGAATAATTGAATTACCGAGTAAATCGCGTTGCAGGTTCATTTCAATTTAGATTCAAATTGTATTTTTTTAAAATAAATTTGCGAAAACCTACGAACAGTATTGCCTCGGAACGTATTAAATTTGAAGAATTTCAAGTGAATACGGACAAAACTGTTAGTAATGCTATAGAATGAATGAACTTTGTGTTTGTGTCTTATCACTTTTAAGTTCTTACATACGTGTGCCACTACCGATTTTCAAGTGAATGTGACCCACAACTTATTCTTATTAAACTTAAAACCTTCTTCACATAAACCCAAGTAATCGCCTTTTAATGTTGAATTCGCATACAAAACGATCAATAGAGCTATTGCAGAAGTAGATGTGAACACAAATTAGACTGAGTTTGTGAAGTTTTAGTCTCTTCAAAAGTTAGGGGAGAAAAATTTGGAATTGTTAAGGAAATCCGGGGAGGAATCAAATGTAGTTGTAAAAGATGTTGCGACAGAATTTTCGGAAGTTATTGGGAATGATCTTAATTTTTGCATTTAACATTTGTGCTAATGCAAATGTGCAATGTGCATTTGTGTTCATATTAGCAAAATAACCAAAAACTTTAGCTGAACTAAAATTTAACCATTAGCATCATCAAAACCTACGATTAATTTTTACGGCGATTATAATTTTGAAATTGCAATAAGACCTGTTCATATCCCGTATGAAGGTAACATTAAAGTCTATTGGGTGGGGGGAACTTTTAAACGGGAGTATAACATTATCATCTACGATTCATTGGTAAGTCCAATGCCAGATACTGAAAGAACATATTTGAACAAAGCTGGACATGAAATAAATTTTCAACACATGAAACTATTTTTAAAACGGTTTACAGCGTCGGCGACACCACATTTTACTAGTTATTTAAACAATAATATTGTGTTGAATCATATCTACAGTACATAAATAATATACAATATAATAACAAAGGTAATTTTTTAACAAAAATCTGAGATGCCCCCCCTCTCCAAATCATTGTCTGGAGCCGCCCCCTGACGGGCAGGGGGGGGTCGCAAGTCGTGATTATTTAGGGGCTTCAATCGCGCGTTACGGGTGCGGTAGAGGGGGTATTTAAAAAACTCCGTATTTGCGTTACGTAATTTATAGACTGACTGTAAGCAAACGCGTATTGTGGCCGCCCGTTGTAGCCCACAGGATTCGGCCTTTGTTTCCACTATGAAACTGAGTGGCATAAGGTCAGCTAGCTTCACCTCAGGGGAGACTTTTTCGCTTATGACTTTGGCCGACGATATTTTTTTCAAGCTGCCTAGTGTTCGAATTTGTGGCACTGAGGCGATATATTTTTTTCTAGGACCTTGTACAGTCGACTCTGCTTATAGTGCCATAAGAAGATTCTGTTATAGTGAACCTAAACCTCGGCTATAGTGAACGTAGGAAATACAGTCGACTCCAGTTATAGTGAACTTCTGGGGACTAATATGACTAATATTTTTGATTCACTATATCCAAGGATAATAAAATTAAACAATTTCTCCATAACGATTGATTTTATTAATATAGAGATATAGCAAAATCCATTAATATCATGAACTGAAAATTTCAACATATTTATTTGTCCTTAAAAATCAATTTCTTTTCAGTTGTTTGCTTCATACATTTTTATTAGTAATTTCTCTAGATCCTTCTTTACAGGTGTCTCTCCATAATTGATTCTATATTGTCCTCTGTGTCAAAAGTACCGAAATGTAGTCTTCACACCCTTCAGTACCTTTTGTACTGTTGGAATAACGTTCCATCTATGAAGGCCCTTTTACTCGCCAAATAATATACAATATGCTTTCGGTAGCGGGATGGCGCAAGCGGCTAATGAAACTCGTCGCTTTTCCGCGCGGTACGGCGGATATCGCCAGGCTGTGGCAGTCGCTAGCTTCCTCTACATAGTACGCAATGCGCTTTGACCCGCGGAGTATCAAGTAACACAAATATTGATACTGAATTAAGCAAGTTTGCGTCGCCGCCGCTATTTGTAACCCACGCAGGACACGTCCCTCGTTTCCGCAGTGAAGCTGAGTGGCATAAGGTCATCACTATGGTGCTCATTCCCGGTCCCTCTACCTCCACCCCAGAGGCAATACTTCTATAATGGCCTTTGGCCGACATTTTTTCAAGCTGCCTAATTTTGGAATTTGTGACACAGAGCCGATATATTCTTTTCCAGTAGGGAATTCATTTCCAGTGTGTTGTATTTCCTACGTTCACTATTACCGAGTCTTCTTATGCTTATTTGAAATGTAATTGAAACTGGACCGGTGACTTAACTTTTCTGTAACCGAGGGTTCACAATATCAGAGTTCACTATAACCGTAGTCGACGTCATTAATTTGAAAAAATAACGTGAGTTACCCGAGAAAATACTCTTACTGCCGGTCACGATTGTTAAAACAATTGAGATACTTTTCATATTGTCTAAGTGATTACGTAGGAGGCAAGCAAGCCACAAGAATCAATTTGTCTGAATGGCTTCAAAAGTTGGGTCATCTTAAAATTTGGAGCAGCAAGGATGCTTTGGAGGATAATTTGAAAAAATAACGTGAGTTGCCCGAGAAAATACTCTTACTGCCGGTCACGATTGTTAAAACAATTGAGATACTTTTCATATTGTCTAAGTGATTACGTAGGAGGCAAGCAAGCCACAAGAATCAATTTGTCTGAAAATGGCTTCAAAAGTTGGGTCATCTTAAAATTTGGAGCAGCAAGGATGCTTTGGAGGATAATTTGAAAAAATAACGTGAGTTGCCCGAGAAAATACTCTTACTGCCGGTCACGATTGTTAAAACAATTGAGATACTTTTCATATTGTCTAAGTGTTTACGTAGGAGGCAAGCAAGCCACAAGAATCAATTTGTCTGAAAATGGCTTCAAAAGTTGGGTCATCTTAAAATTTGGAGCAGTAAGGATGTAGATCGAAAATAAGATGTTAATTATTATAATGTATATCCAATTCACATTAGTTCATAGTCAAGTCATATAATGTTCATCATTATAGGGCTGTCATTGATATGAATTTGCATTTTTTTCTGTTAACTAAAACATCCCGTTTCAACAAATTGTATACGTTTTGAGACATTTAGAATCTAAGCTGTTTTTTATTTCTCATATTTTCGTATATATCACCATAATTGCATATTTTTGTTGCATATTCACCCCTCGTCCGCGAAATAAGCCCAAAAGTTAGTTCCGTTGGCGTGTAAGCGCCTCTAACAGTTCTCTCGTCACTTGCTATGGTACATGATGTGACCTGCTCTGAAGGAATGGGCTTCCGAGGATTTGTTTACGTTGTCCTAGCCACGAATCAGCGTTGCCGCTCTCCTGACTCGTATGAAGTCGCTGGAGAAGCACGCGAAGACCTATCAGCGGCAGTATCAGTCGAAATGTAATGAGCATCCCCCGAGCACCCATGCGTGCTCACACACGGCGCAAACGTGGAGTGGTGTTAAGAGTAATCCCCGTGAATTTGTCGTGAATTGGGAAGTCATATTTTGGTTGCAATACCTACATTTTTTTAATTTTGTGAAATTTACGTTAACTGCATCTCCCATAATTTTCCTAAGGAATAAGTGTTCTTCAAAATTAAGCCCGTGACTTAATTTATTTATTCGTTCGATTTGCCAGAAGCTTACACGAATCATACACAGTCACTTCATGCAAGAAATAAAACATAACAATAAAATAATATAGTAATATAGTACTACAAACACACTTTTAGGTCTCTCAGCCATTCGGCTCCCGCGTCGCTTAAGTTATGAAGTGATTCAAGACTTAATGATTGTTGATTGATTGATGATTGATTGACTTAATGACTTAATGTTTGTAGCTTGTAACAATTTTTATGATTTCTGTATATTTTTTTGCTGTAAACATTTTTTCCATAACTTTTTATTTTTACACTTACACATTGCATTACAGTATTTCGCATATTTTCCTTCTTTAATTGCATATATTACCAAATATATTTACATATATATGCGCATTTTCACTGTTTTTATTGCATATAAATCACATCCCCAATCATTAGTAACTTTTTGCAATGAGGGATGTAAAAAACTGTCAAATGGAATTTTCCTGGAATATTTAATAGGAGATTTATATTTCGAACTAACGATAATTTGGTTCATTAACACAAACTATTTTGTGTTATTTTGGTTTTACACGTTTAAGAAAATGACGAGTAATATTTTTTCGCAAGATAGTTGCCACTGTAAACACTGCAACATTAAACATTTCTTGCTAGATATTCCGGGCATAATATAGTGTTTCACGAAACACTTTATTCAAGCGAAAATAAGCAATTGTTGATGAGAGTAGTAGTTACTACTTGTTCTCGTGAGCAATTGCTCTGGAGTACTTTCTCAGTTTAATCATACCACCCAACGTTGAACAAACGTATTAGCTCTTGGCTCGAATTTTATGTCGAGCAACCACTGGGACATCTTCAACAAATACTGCTTGCGGACACTGCTTGCGGGCCTCACAGAACAGTTGCCAGCACTTACCACGGCAGAGAGAGGAAATTGGCCTGGGCATTTACACTCGCAATTTCGCTTGCGCAAGTGAATTTCTGAGCACTTTTTTGGCCAGTGTGAAGCAAGCATTGCAAGAATATGAAATTAGTTCATTTGTTCTTTATCCAAGCGCCTAAATTATTTGAAGTTTTGATCTGGGCTATCCGAGTGACGCCGCGTCGAAGGCTGAGGTGCCGACGTTTCGACCGACATATCGCGGTCCTGTCCAGGGCTGTACTTCAGGGATATTATTTGAAGTTTGCTAGTTCACTTTCGTTTCTTTTAAGTTTGAAAAGATACGGGAATGTGTCAAAGTACGGGAAGATGTGACATTGAATTGACATTGAATTGACATTGACTTTTGTAGGTCAAAATCTTCCCGGTCTTCATCTGGATCTGATTCAAGTGGATCCAGTAGTGATTCATCAGAGTCCAGTTGTTCTTCCTCTTCTAGTAGCAGAGAACCATCTCCTAAAGGTAATGCACTTCTAGCTAATTATTACATATTTTTATCTTGATATTAAGAAAATTCAACAATTTTTTTATGTGGAAGAATGTTCGACCAAAATTGTCATTTGAGAGTAGACATTTTAAAAAGTGAAAGTAAAAATACACTTTATGGTTTCTTTACAAACCGTATTTTGTGTGTCCTTTAGAGTAGTGACAGGTTCCTTGTAGCTAAGAAAATTAACGCATGCATCTCAGAAAAATCTAGACCGCACATGCGTGAAAAATAGCGTACACTTTCTGCGGCCCTTATTTCTCCTAAAGAGCTGGGACCTCCTGTCATTGTTCAGACAAACTGAGGTCTAACCCTGCCCGGCTCAACTGTTCCCGTGAGTGTTGAAGACTACGAAGTCTGCCAAAGCTAGTGAGCCAAAACGCCGAGAATTGATTTGTTGAGAGAAATGCTATAATGTTCTACCACCTCTTCATGATTATTTGGCAGAAAGGACTTGCTCATACCCTGGAGGCAGGCGGTTCTTGCATGATTTTTCAGGTGTGCCTGGATTCAGTTCTGTTACTTTGTTAGATTTGCTGTATTTAAAGAGATTTCACTGTTTGCAAAGTACAATAGAGAAATGTGAAAATGTCTGAGTATACGTGCTCGAGTGTATTCAGGCTCCATGCTTAAGTCTTACTCTCTCTGTGGTCCCCTCTGCGCCCCTTGGGGCTGCTGAATTTGTACCAACATTGTTTAGCCTAGTAGTGCGCTTATTTATGTAAGAAGTACTGGGAAAGTGAACAAAACATAGAACAATATCACATGTAAAACTATTTTGGGCAATGAATCTGTTATAATCAGATTATAATCAATTATAATAACTTTGAACTGGTAGTTATGCCAGTTTCGAGGGTAATAACAGCAGGACGACTCTATTGTATACACAGGAATACTAAAGGTAATTGCCCAGTAGCATGAAGAGGAGGAGCCAATTGGGTTTCACAGGCATGTTTGTAGAGAACGACCGCATTGCATGGATAGCGAGGGACCATTCATAAAGTCAACCCGGCTCTGGATATTTTTTTCCGAAGTTGTTGAGCTATATATCTGTGTTTCTGAATTAATGTTTTCATAAGAAATCATATTTAGTCGTCGCGTTACTGTTTGATTATATGGTCATAGGCTTACTCTCACTGAGTACAGATAAATTCCTCTCATACCTAAACTAGTGATAGAGAGATTTTTAATGTTTGTTAACGTTTTTAAGAATACTGTCAATTTTGAAATAAAACAGGTCCTAATTTTCTTTTTAGCAGTATGTCCACCAAAGAGATCTATGATGGATGAGAGAGGAAGACTGGCCCTGGCAGCTGAATCTTTGAAAGTAAAAGCAATGGATGCCTTGAAGGTTGGTTGAAAAACTTTTGACAAATCTTGGTGTAATCTTTTCTAGGGATTGCTGTATTTGCTGAATGCCACAAGTGACAGTCTCTACACATTTAACACTAGAACGTTCAATATGTCGTTTTTCAGACCTTCCTTTTTCAAATTATACCATGAACTCTTGTCTTCACCCATTAACTCTGGTATTCAGCAGCGCCTTATTTTTGTAGATGTGTCTTCCCACTAAAGTTTGATCTATGATTATTGTGAATTACATTTCTAAATTTACTTTCACTGCCCAATTTGACAATTTTTGGCACATGCATTCTTTTGCTTTGTGGGTTTTACGGATTTTCATGCAAGTCTGCATGTATATGATTTTTACTGTTATATTTATGTAAATATGTATTATTTGCCTTATTAAACAATGAAATTTAAATCTGACGTTTGTTAAAATTGGGACAACTATTTGTTTCCATTTTCTGGGGATCTTCCATAGATTTTGACATTCGTACCGTCTATTGTGTCCCCAGTTCTATCCTCTGATTTGATTTTTTTATGAAAAAATATTTGTAGTCAATAAATTAAAAAATCATTTGTTCTTGAATATGTTATCAGTACTTAATCGCATGTTTTGTATATAACTGTCTTGTTTATTATCTACTAAAAGTTGATTTTTGGTTGCAACCTATTGTCGAAAATAATTCCAGTTCACACTGAATCAAACCTGTCTTCGATCTTATTAGGGATGTGACAGTCAAAAAATCCATGCTTCAAAACATCGTTTAAGACCTAAAAATGTTAGAAATATGGAAGCATTTGCGACCTAAAAAAATATGATATCATAAATATGACTTACCAATTTTTGGTTGCGTTTTCAAAATCTTCAAAATCTTTCTGTTTAAATAACCATTATACCGAAAATATACTTTTAAAATCTAGCACCTTCACAACTCACATCTCCTTTGGCGTCCTGTGAAGACAATTCTTTTTTGCTAAAGTTATTAATTAAATTTTATGGAAGCGGTTGATCCTGGCACAATACCCGACAAAACTAAACACCTTCGCATCTGGTGTTTTCTACGCCTTTTTTCTATTTATATAGCTTACTCTCATATATATAGCGCTCAGACTTTCAGGCGCAAATTTTGTTCATCTCAAGGGTCTGAGGTTCCTCAGTTCGCCGAAGAAGGATATGAAATACAGGGTGACGTATACTGCAAATGCGTTGACCGCCTTCGCGTACGAAATTCAAAGAATCTCTCCGTGGAGTAGTGGTCTGCTGGTTGATGGGAGAAAAAACTGTGATCGCTTTGTTGAAACACATGGTAACATCAGTTATTTCATATTTTAATTTTAAAAAATGTTCATTATGGAATTTTTTCTTTGCAAACGAAACATGGAAAACCTAAAAACATTGGCTTTAATCTATCGATGTTTAAAACGTCGATGTTTTACTTTCTCAACCTTAGGAAGAAAATATAAAGTAATCGCGTCCCGGAAAACAGCGAATTTCCGAGAGAAAAACTTATCGTCGGGCTGTAGTAACTTCAGGTAAATATCTTTAGTGTATACATGGCAACAACTGTGATTACGATTTCCCAGTGTATAGATAGTTTGATCCCACGGACTCGAGTACCAAGAAGTTACGCTCGAGTAAACATGATTTACTCCAGAGTAAACTCTTACTCTTTGGTGAAACCGGCCCTTGGAGGCCACAATAGAACAAGGAAAAGCCACAGGACCTGTCTCCTTTGTGTCAGTCATCAAAAGTCCACCAAAACTAACTTCCGACGATTTATACGCCTTTCTACCTTCAGACTACAAGTGTAATGGGTGGTGGTCTAAATGCTAAATGTTTAGAATGGGGCTACCGTTACAATTCGACAGCAGGCGATACTCTGTACCACTATACTGAAAACCATCCATCAGTCGCACTTCTTCCCCTACCCCTCGGCCCTACAAATTTATTCAGGCACATTCACTACCAAATACTTGATTTTGTCATTCACTCCACGTCACTTCAACCCACTAAGCCCCGATCTCTACATGATCTCCACTCTGACCACCTTCCTATCTTTGCAATGTATTTGGCACCTTCCCGTATTTCCTCCACACCTGCCCAAAATTTTCCACAGACTGGAAGTACAAATAAAAGAGTGGCCCATAAAGTGAAAGTGTCTAATATAAACCCAAATACCCCTGAAGAAATAAAGACAAACTAGAAAAACTAAACTGTCACATCAGAGTCGCTTATACATTAGCCACAAGCGAAACAAGACCAAGACGGACAACACTACCTTTACACATCCTACAACTAATCTAAGAAAGAACAGCACAAAGAAAATTTAAATCAATCCGACACCCGATAAAACAATCTTTCAACGCACTCGAAGAGACGTTTGCCACTTATTTTGCAGTGGAGTGGTAGAAATTTCTTGAAACAGCGGATGTCAAAGACAGGATGGACATTTGGAAAGTCCAAAAAGTGCTTAAACCTGTCCCTGCACATCTTACGAATATGAATGAGTGTTTACAAATTGATTACTTCCCTTCTCTATGGAAGGAAGCAACCATCATTATACTTAGGAAACCATATAAAAACACAAATGACCCACAAAATTATCGTCCAATAAGTTAGTGCCTTATTTATTAAAAATCTTCTAAAGAGTACTTGTTGAAGTTGGTTTGTGAGCAGCGGACTGTTTTTTAGGCATGACCTAATTTTCATACTATTTCCAGCATTCCTTCTAATAATGTGCCTTGTGCCCGAAGGACCAGTTCCAGTTTTGAGCGTGAAGGTTCATCCCGTTTTCTTCTGAAATGGGGGATTTTCGGGAATTGTTGTCATCACTCAGGAAAAATCAGTAAACACTTGAACTTGATACATATAATTAAACTATGTAAATATTACAAAAAAAAAATAGGTTGGCAGAATTGCAATGCCCCATGAAGGCATAAATCGTGGAATTGAATGAATATACAGATGGTGTGGTTAAACTTGAGCAATATATGCCATAATTGGATCACTAAGATACGTTTGAGATTGTCAGTTCATGAATATGGCATAAGCAAATGTAAAAAAATACAGTAGAATTTGCACGTAATGCTGTAAGAAAAGACGTGATTGTTATGTTCAACGTCTGGAGGTGGCGTCGAGTTCACAGCGCGATAGGCACTTGCGCGAACCGAGGCTGCGGATGTGGCTCAGGTGTGACAGGAGTCAGCGGGGGAGATCCGCAGGCTGAGAAGAGAACTGCGACGCCTGACGAACCCTCAGGAATGCATGATGTTGCCTGTCGCGAGACTGGCTGATTCGCAGTGTAGTTCAAAACATTCACCACATCAACGATGCACTGTTCATTGCCACGCTAGCAGAAGTAAGTGGCTGGTATGATAAGAGCACATGCCCAATGAAATGAGTTGTACAAACAATCTCTGGTTAAGCACAAACATTAAATACAGTGCATTGTGCAATATACAAGAATGGCAATAACAAATCAACAGTTCTGCAGCACGCACATAGATATTTTCTGAAATGTAAATGTTTCATGGTCGTGTAATTAACACCATTATAGAATGCGCTGAACTATTAGAATAATCATGTTAAAGCAATCTTACACACGTATGCTTAAGATGTGAAGATATTGCAGCGTGAGTGCCAGACGGCGAAGCATAGAGGTGCGTACACCACATGCATTTTGACTCGACCGTCTGACGTTGCGTCTGCGATGACGCGGTCTAGGTTGGCACCGCTTTTAGTATTAGCCAATAAGCGAGCGCGTTGTGACGGGCTCGAATAGCGATGAAATTGGAAGTAAGGTATCTCTAATCTATTAAGTAAATTATATGTCTGCAGCACGAATTTTTAATGCCGGAATCCACGGGTGAATTCTAGGAGCAGGGCGGTTGAAAGATGTGTGAGCGAAGCAATTGAATTTCGGGGAAAGCCTGGCTCAGCCCCGGTATCTAATTTTCCATCCGGTCGGGAAGAACGGTTGGCGAGGGCTCAAATGTGGAGCATAAATGCATACATTTTGATTACAATAAAGTAATTCGTACTGAAGCGCGCCTAGGAGGAATATCTGCGCACAAGTGGGCGTAATATAATTAAATATATTAAATAGATAGCTTGATTGTCCTAACATTTCTCCTACCAAAAATCACATAAAAATTAAAAGCAAATGTCATCCCCTACACTCCGTTTGGCTTTCGTAAAGGTCACTCGGCAATCCAAACCTTCCGTTTAGCTTTAGACATATCTACCCTTTCTTCACTGTGCCCTTCCGGCAATATTGACTTTTTGCCAGTCTTCGACAATGTAAATAACAGAATCCTAGAAAATGCCACAAATTCCTGCCAAAATGCATCTGTCGTCTCCTCCATAGTTGCCATGCCATGTGCTCATTGTTTATGTTCAATGAGAACACAATGGCTCAAGTACTGGGAATGATAGATTGAAACAGCTTTGGATGTTTCTCGTATTGTAACAGTGCAATCAAAAGTGATACATTTTCTCACAATCGTCATTGGAAATCACGAGATGTCTGTTTGTTGATTTTTATTTCTGTTGTCTGATATATTGCTATAGCATTGTGGAATTTGGAAGCGGCATACGCAAAGGATTAGAAATAATTTCTAATCAGTTTACCTTAATGAAAATCTCTCCGTGTACGTCCACGTGAGCGCCACTATGAATTTCGTTAGTTGCAAGTAACTTTCTGGCTGTATCTCTAGGCGACAACGTTTTTGCCAGAGCAATAGTGATTTGGAGTGCTTTTTGATGAGTGAATTTTCCGGGGTGTTATTTATATCAGCGTCCGTCGTTCGTTTCTTCCAGGTACTTAGTGATTTTTTCTTCAATACACACTATTTTGAATTTGTTCTTTTTGAGTGTATAATATAATTTCAGAATCAATACAGTTAGGAAATATAAAAATAGATGGAATCAAAACTTATCAAGTAATACTTTGCTATTTTTTATCGTTTTCATCCATTGTCTTTAAAACGTTTGAAGGCATTATGTGCATTATAATACTCTATAAACATCTGAAAACAGTAATAATTATATTAATATCAGAAATAATTAAATAATTACTGTAAATATCACAAATAATTAAGATTAAATATTGTATTTTATACGTCAAAAATAAAGACTGCATCATTAACCAGATAAATTTCACGCACGCCTATTTGAGGGTTAATTTAAGTATTCACTTCACAATTTCTTGTAAGCAAACTGCACAGAGATATATACTTTTATTATTGTTTAGTATTACCATCAACATGAGTTGGCAATGCCTCATATCACTGTAAGTGACCAAAATTGCCCGAAGTGTGCACATTTCCCCATGTATTAAAGCGGCCCGAAGGTTTGGCGAACGGTCGGCGTCCAGTGTTCCAGCAGCCCCAATGTGAAACGTCCGTTCGCTATCTCCCATACGGATCGGCGAAGTGCCGCGGCTATAAGGCATACTGGCAGGCTTTGACTGGAGCAAACTAAATGGACTCACTATTAATGCTGACAAATGCCAGACTATTATATTTAGCTGGAGACTTGAGACACCACCAAACCCGATCCATAGAAATGGCAAAATGATCTCTTTGGACGAACATAAGATACCTCGGCATAGAATTTGATAATAAACTGATATGCGCAAACCAATGTAAAAATGCAGCCAAAGAGGTCGGGTAGACTATACCCACTACAAGCATCAATTAAAATCAAAACTAAAATTCTTCTATACATGACGTGCAATCGTAGCGCTGGGACTTCCGCAAGCATGACCTGGGCAACTGCAGCAAAATACATAAAGTATCTATCAAGATCAGAAAATCGCTTCATCAGAGTAGCATGTAAACCTACATTTGGAATTTCATTCGAAAATTATCTTCTATAAAACAATACAGCTCCCATTTCATCGTTTATACTACACTGAAGCAAAACACATTGAAAAAATTCACAATAATCCCCTTTTGGTCTCCTCTTTTCTAAATTATCGATATTAGAACGACCAACCCATGGCCGCAAACATCTCCCTACAGATGCCCGATTTCTTATCCCACCATAGAAATTGTCACCACACAAACGGCAAATTTCAGAACTATAAATTCTTCACTCAATCTCTGTATAACTATCCTCACAAAACAACCTATACCCATTACAAGCTCATAATCAAGTTGCACTGCAAGAATATGTAGAATCAAATCAAATAAATAATCAAACAATTAATAGTTTTCCAGGGTCACATCTGCTATGAAAATGAGGCAGGACTCTTCCTTAAAAGCACTCTACCACCTTACCCCCGACGGAAGAGCGCCAATAGGCGTATACCGCCCAACCAGAGAGAAAACCACAACTGTCACTAGTAACAAACTACAGGTGCTACAACAGCACGTACTTTCTCGCGTATTGTTAATGGCCATGTAATATTATATGGCAGTTTCTGTCTTACACCTCAACTACCATTTGAAAAATTCTTAAAACGTGGAAAAAAAAAATTAAAAAAATTAAATGCTTAAACCAAAACGACTTTCTTCCATTGAATTCAGTGAATTCACGTTCTAAATAAATGTGCCAACGATGCACGATGCGTATTTTAGCCGTAAATAAAATTATTGGTATATATTATCGCGAACGAGAGGCAGCCGTCATTATCGCCTTTGTTAACAGTGCGGCGTTACAACAATGACTTTACAAGCAACAATGATACCGCTAGCGAAAAAATGAAAATGGATAGAAAAATATCATAAGAATGACTGTTTTTACATGCATTATTCTTCATCCCCACATATTCAATAAAGCGAAATCTATTCGTTTTCACATTTACTTCAATTAAAGTACGCAATTTAAAATAGTGTTTAAATAGTTTCTAAAACATTAATTTTAAAACGTATAACAAAACCATGCATGGAAGAAACGAACAAAAAAATGAAATAATATACAAATTCTAACTTACATAGACCAGCATCACATTCATTTTAGTACGTTCACGAAGCGTAGTAAATTCGGAGCGGGACTATAATACACATATTTTCGCAAAATTCAACATGACCTTATTTGAAGATCTGATTTTGATGAACACATTTCATTCAGAAAAAATCGTATCTTCACAGTTGTAGGAAGACCGATTTTTTTAACTTTCAAAAATCTGTAATTTCTACGAACAAGAGACCTGTGCCATTCTTACGCTAAGCGTCCCTTACGCTAAGGTGGGGGGAAAATGCTCCAGTGCCCGCCGTTTTTACGTCACAATTGTTGAAAGGAAATAACAATTCCCTATATTTGAAACAATTTCGTGCAAAATACTAACATTTTCGAAAACTTGCGCATAACATTATTTTTATATTTGTTTTTGATAAACACATTTCATTAAGAAAAATGTTACCTCCATAATTGTAGTTGTAGTAAGACGTCGAAAAAATTTTGAATTTTTTCAGTTTTCGAAAAATTAGGGTTTTTAACGAGCATGAGCCTTGCGCCATTCTCTCAATGCCATTGTCTTTCACGTTATCCAATAAAGTTTTATCAAAAATATTGGAGCATTTTTTTGCAAATGTCCCAGGGGCGTCTTGTTAAGTACCTCCAAAATTATAATAGTAATGACATTTGGGTTTGGAGGGAGGGGCGTTGCCTAATACTACGCGATCCACACTAACAAGGCAAAGTAAAAACTGTGTGTGCGTGCGTGTTTGAAAACACTACACTGTCAACAAGAAATGCAGTGTTTTTTTTATGCTGCTTCTCTTTCCCAAACTTCATTCACAGTATCAAGTGTTCATTGTATTAGTTTTGAAAGGGGGCAACAACGGTCCATCCACCATTGTTCTCTCATTCTTTCTCAGTAATCACTAACATTTACACAGTTTTTGCAGGGTTGTCCTTTCAAAGGGACGCCTCGACTGGTTTTCATATTTCCTTCCTCGAGCGGCGTCGGCCGCATTTACCACTTTCTTTTGATATGTTAGAAGTCCCAGCATACGAAACAATACCAATAGGCAATAACAAACATAACAAAATAGTAACAAATGATAATGAAACAGCAATCATAGATGATAAGAAAGGCTTTAAACAATTATAACAATAATAAATCTAAAACTACTCAAAAGCACAAATGTTTTTACATTTTACAGTCCGAATAAAATTATAATGTAGTTGACATTTGAGTGTGGAGGGGGGTAGGCGACGCCGCAACTGCGCGATATACCACATGCTCTCAACAATAACTAGGCAAGCAAGAAAGGAATCTTGAGAAACTCGTAACAAGTGAAAGAAAGATAATAAATACGAAACTTACCTTTTCTGATTCTTCGCCAATTATTCCCAAACTATAATGTTATATGGCAAAATAACAAACTTAGTAAATATATATTGGGGAACATTCCTCTAACAACAAATAATATAGTGATTTTTCCTTCTTCTTTTTCCCAATCTTCATCACTGTATTTTTATGTACCAATTAAGAGCATCTTCTGTTCGTTGTACTACTTTTGAAAAGGTGTAACCCACTATTCATTCTCAAGTAATCACGCACATTTAAACAAGTTTCCAACTATACCAATAGGCAATAAGAATCGATAACAGATTAGCAATAATAAAATGATAACATGGAAGGTTTAAAATAATTATAACAATAACAACACAACTCAAATTCCGCACACTCAGCGCACTGTAAAACACAATAACTTCACACTGTTGATTAACCACAACATTCGAGGCTCACGATTAATTTATTTCTTAATTTTAGGTGACAACAATGTGCAATTGCCGAAGCTTCTGATACGCTCTTTCTTAGGTTACCGCGCTTACGTCCTTGCGTGTTTCTTTTTTGTGATTTTCACGCCAGTTATTACTTGTTATAAAAAAATCCTGCCCTAACATTTGCTAGTAGCTTTTCTAGTCTGATATTTCATTGTTCTTATGTAAATCACTTTAATTAATGTTTCTTATGTACCACATTATCCAAATTTAAATAAATCTTTCATTTAATTATTTTGTATTGCCCTTCTGTCTTGTCTTCTATATTTTTTTTTTCTATATTCTTGTGTTCTACAACATATAATTTACATCATGGCTACATTGTTTTCTTTCTCAATCTATTTTCTATTTACATATTTAAAATTTTTATAATATTCATTTTTGAGATGCATGTAGCTCATCTCAATATGTCATAAAATTCCTCAGTATTTTATAATGTCTTTGCCATCATTTTGAATTTCTGTTGTAATCAGATATTTTGCTTTTGCTCAATTTTATTAATCTGGGATATTTATCAGCTTTCAGGGCAGAAACAACAAATAAAATTGACATTGAAAAATACAGGTGCCAATTCTCAGAACAAAACAAAAACTTCCACTGGGCTACCCGAATTACCAGAGCTGAATTTTGTGCGTCGTGGTGAGTAAGATATTCCCTTTTAAAAACATGCAAATAATATATTTTAACTGCTATTTAGCTTATGATTCTGGGGAGTTATGGTCATTTTGAGAACTTAAATTCCACATGCATGTTCTGTGGGTAAGTTATCATGTTTTGATTCATATTTTCACTTACCCTCCTCCTTGAGTCCTTCCCCTTCTTTGTTATATTCTTTTGCCCTTTCTCAATTTTTACTGATCCTCTCTTCAAATCTTCAATCCTGTCATCATCACTTCAGTTGCTTTTCTGTTCTGCTTGAAGAATTGGGGAACTCTTACATCTTTGGAGTTATATTTATTTAAAGATCTTTTATTATTAACTGATACGAAATTAAAAACAAACAAACAAAGCAAAAGAGAGAAAGAAATGAGAAATATTCATTCCTCTCTTCAATTCAATTTAATTTAGACTCTTTTTTTCTGTCTTTTCAGAACGTGCTATTCCTACGCTGGTTGGCAAGAAGAGACCAGCTGACAGCCCCCTGTCCAATGACACTACAATTGTGGCCAAGGTTTGTGTTTCATTTTGTTTTATGCATGTTACATTTCATTTAATCTCCATTGGTTGTGCTGTATCTCTCAGATACATGGTATCTGAGATGTCAAAATAAAACACCTGTTCCTATAAATCACATTGTATTCATTTCATTTATCAATCAACATTTTTGTGATAATTATATTTTTTTATGTTAATATCTGTGTTTTATAAGAAGTCCATGTACATGTACCTTGAATTTTCAGTTAACTTTTTAATTAAAAAAAAAAAAATTGGCATTATACTCTTTGTACAGAATCTTGCTCAGTGGTCTTTAGGCATTTTTACACACGTCTACACATCTTAAAAATTAATTTTGTCAAGCTCCCAAGGGTATGTCCTATCCTCACAGTTCCCAAGCAGATGGGTTGTTGCTGATTGTCGTAGTCTGGGCAGGCTTTCCCTTTTGTACTATACATCCTTGATGCATCCATGTGCCAGGTGGTAGCTTGTCAATTCAATGAAGCCTTATTTTAAGTGGTGAGACTTGGGCCATGAGGGCTGCTTTTGTGTCTGACCATGCAAATTTTACTACACTCCTTTCTCCACTTGGAGGAGGAAGAAGGTATTACTCCGGCGATGAAACAGGAGATTATTGAATGTATCTCAGAGGCTTCTTTTAGGCTTCCCCATGCAGTAAATGTACAATGTGGGCGTTACTTCCTGTCCGAAGGAAGGCATATTAAGGATTTTCTTGCCTTTAAAAACCGATGGCTTCAATGGGGTTTGAACTGGTGAATTTGGGTATAATAACCTCATACGATAATCATTGCACCATCAAAGCCACAAAGTTTATGTCACATTATGTTAATTGAAGCAAGATTTATTGGATGAAATGCTTATTTTTGGTGGGTTGAAGATAATACGGTTGACTGTAGATTCTATGTGGAACCTGTTTGACATTATTCATGAGAACATTGTGATATCGTTTACCATCTTAGCATGGGATGAGAACTCAGATGGCTATAAAATGGAAGAAAATGGTAGGGTGGTAGAAGACAGAAGCCAGTAGCGTCTTCATTCTACCTCTGATGTAATGATTGGAAAGAACCAAAAGGAAATAAAACCCTGCAAGTGGACCTCTTTTAATTTTTTCTTCCTTTTCTGTAATTACAAAAAAATACAGACATTCAGTGTGTAAAATATCATTATTTATATAAGTTGTTATATTTTTCCTTACTGAGGTGGCCAAATTATTATTAAATAAAAACATTTTTGTAACACTTTGTTTCTGAAATAGTTTCTGATGCTTGTTTTGCGAAGCAGCTAATTTTTTCATTCTTAGTGTGCAAACTTTACTAGTCATGTGTAAAACCTCTTTCTCTGATGGCGTGTTAAAAAATAGTATACACAACACGTTTGTCTTGAAAATCTTGTCTTGAAAATCACTACACAAATAGTGAGTTGACAAATGCATTATTAGACATAGATGTGGATGTATCTGCTCGAGCAGTCAAAAGAAAGTTGTGAGAAATAAGCATTGGTTCTAGAAGATATTGAAAGGAAAAGAATATTACCCTTGAAAGGGTAGGAAATCATCTGGATTGACCAAAAGTCAATATTAATTTATATGATGTAATCTTTTTACTGCTTTCCTTAAATTTTTTTATACTTGTGTAATTATTCTCCACTTCACCTTCAGGTTTGTTTTCGTGATGAGTTAATTTGTCAAACTGCTGGAAACAAACTGTGTAATGTGGAAAATGTGTAATCAAGACACATTGTAAAGTAACCAGCTGAAATAATGGTTTTGGGCACTATGTGCATGGAATTGGCATTTTATTTAATATTTAATGGAAGATGTAGACAAGTCCAGTATCTTAAAGAAGTAACAAATTCTCAGTATCTAAGCAATAAAAAGAACAAGTTTCTGGCTCAAAAATGATTGGTTAGAAAAAAAATTTCAAAATCTCTTCCAAGATATTTAGCAGCCTGTCCTTCCATGACCTGGATATAATGCGGACATGAATTCTGTTGAATATCTTTGGGTTTTCTTGAAAAATTATCTAAGAAAAGGAAGATAACAAGAAAATTAACTCCTAGAAGAATGTTCTATGAGTTATCTATTCCTATATCTATGAGAACATCTAGCAAAGAAAACTAAAATTATAAAATGTATCAAAAATTCATTTTCACCATGCCTCTCTGAATAAGCATGTTAACCCAGGAGAGCTCGTAATAGATCTGTGAGATACAAGCCACGGTAATTTTATATTCCTGAATTATTGCGATGCACAAGTCGTCTGATATTTCATGTATTCCTTAATTGTACTTTTCTGAGAACGCCTGGCCTTCTATTTTTATTCTTTCATTGAATCATTTCTCATAAGCATGTTGAAACTTGATTGCTACCCTGCGAGATATCTGTCAGATATATTGCATGCAATGCATTCTGAGCTCCTGAATAAGTGTCATGGTATTATTTTGAGTCGTGCCTATGAGAAGTACCATCAACAAATGTAATCAATTGCCTTATCTAGAATTGACTGTCACTATTTCTGACCAAAGAGAAAGATGATGTGCAGGGGACATCTGTAAGGAAATGAAAAAAAAATGCAAACCTTGCAAAACTGAAACATGACAGACTTTCTAAATATTTTTGTGAAAAATGGAAAATATATGCTTGTTTAGCACATGCTAAAATAATTTGTGGAAATTGTATTTAATATTATTTAATAAGACAAGTCTAATGATTTTTGCTTGTTCTTTGTCAATTTTTACCTTTCTAAGCATAGTATTTAGACAAGAATTCATGTGCATGATTCATTAACGATGACATTGGAGGACATGTGCAAACTAAATAAAATACATATTTCTGGAAGTAGAGCTTTAGATCATTCGCATTCACAAAAAGTTGCATCTATATCCGAGAGATACATTGCAGTCACTGGTGCGGTCTACTTATTGCAGGCACTCCGGGGTTAATTAAGAATAAAGGCATGTTCACAAAATATCATATACTTGTAGTACAAATTATCTTGTTTATTTTTAATCAAAAATCAATTTTTCTTACTCGTATCTCTAGTTCAATAATTTGATTACCCTATATTATGGTTGCCACTTTCTGAAAAAAAGAGGGAAATTCAGGAAATTTCATTGCTCTAGAAAAGTCAGGGAATATGTTGAATCGTTAGAAGTTGATGACATTTTCAGGGGGGGGGGGTTATAACCAGATATTATTTGCGAGCCAAATATCTTCAGGAAAAAATTGTGACATTTTTATTTGTTGAGATTTTTTAATAATTTGTGCTTTATAACAATGGAATTAGAAAGCTGACATTACTATCACGCTTGTTTTAATATTTTTTGAAAAAAACAGTGTGAATACTCTGCAAATCTTATTAATGGGGGAGGGAGAATAAAAAAGTGCTGTGGAAAACTGGGTAAAGTTATTGAAATTTGTTCCAGGAGATGAGTTGGGCACCCTGTGAGTGTGTGAAACCTGACTTGTGTCTAAAAGTCATTATCAGTAGACTGTTTATGTGTTACAGATGGCCGCTCTAACGAAACCAACCCAAAAGAAGGCCACCTCAAGAAGGGAAGAATTATTGAAGCAATTAAAAGCTGTTGAAGATGCAATTGCTCGTAAAAGATCTAAAATCTGATGGTATTTCCAGCAAATCATAGTCATTGTATTGATTGTGAAGCCGGATTGTCCTTCCTCTTTGTAAGATCTTGCACATCAAAGAATAGGCAATTATGAAACATTAGCCACTTAAACCATTCTTCACCCGGTATTTCTTTAATGACAATAAGTTTTGTATTGAGCTAATGTACCCAAGATATGATCATTGTAGTACTCTCTTAAGTACAGTGATGTGTGTCTGTACTAAACATGACCATGATTTCATCATGCCAATTAATAAATAATTACCACACGTAACTTAAAAATGTGTTCATTCCAGAAAGCAAACATTTGTTTGTCCAGACAAAACAGAAGAATTCAAAATAAATGATTTACAATGAAAACTGCTGTGTGTTTCCTGATATCAGACCAGTCAGTGTATTTCTAAAGTAATTTAATAACATGCATGATTGTGCATGAAATCAGTGTGCCTGAAATTTTGTCTTCCTAATCACAGTTCGAATGTTTTGAGGAATTTTGGTCGAATTTTGAAGGATTAGTATTGAATTTTGTGGGGGTTATCGTTTACTTCTGAAATTGTAGCAACATCTTGTGATAACAACTTGTATGACGTCTTTTGTCAGAAATTCATCAGTATGTGTTTAAATACTTTTTGCAAGTTGAGAAATTTGTTTTTCACTAAAAGCATGCTTTGTATTTCTCAAATGAAATTGCAAAATGCTTTAAATTCTTAGAGATAATGTATAGCTCCATTTCATGGAAAATCTGTTTGGTTAGTGATTATGCCTGTCAGTACACAAACTACTTTGCTATGTATTTATACTGAATGGCCTTTAAGCCATGATTGGTTACTTGTGAAGTGAATAATCAAAGTATATCTAATGATGGTTGGGAAAATTTTTGTGTTAAGATAATTAATGTCACAGTTACCTTGTTTGCAGGATTTGTGTAAATGGTCTTTAAGTAGATTCAGCGATATGCTTAAACGTTTGTCCGTCATAGATTCAGAAGTAGATGAACTTTAGATTGGTACTTTCTTAATAAAATTCATTTGAAAATAGATATTGTTAAATCCATCTCCATGATCATGGACACTTCCGGGATTATTTAAGCGAATGAAAATGGTGTACATGTTATTAAATTCTTCAATTTATGACTGAAAGCATTGAAATATGAGGAAGAGAATACAGAGGAAAATATTCCTAGGTTAATGAAATGAAATTGACATTTCGGACAACAAAGGTTCATGTCTCAAATGTAATTTTTTGGTGAATAAAACAACTGATGTATCTGTGCATGAAATCTTGAAGAGGACAAATGAGATGCATTTTAAAAAATATTTTAGAAATAACCGCATCAGTACAATGATGAGGAAATTGATGTGTTCCAGAATTGATAATGTGAGTTGCTTTTGAAGTATAAAAGTTTTCAGTACTGGTTGAAAAAGGTTCAGTGAGTGGATCTTCTACCTTGAGCTCACTTGATCATCCTGTTTAAAGCAATATAACTAAAGCTGTTGATGCATTCTATAGAAACCAACGTTTTATTGAATGCATAAATTATTCAATAAATTGTGTACAATTGGTATGTCTATGTGCATACTTAGAACTCTTGCAAATGTACATGTTTTTTTATAATTAATGTTATCTTTACCTGTACTACAAATACCAATAATGAAATCAATGTTATTTGAATTTTAATTGTGTTTAATACATGTTACTATTTTGTTTTTATGGAGAAATTTCCATATAAAAAGAAAAATCTCTTCATTTTATTTATTTAATTCTTGCTATCATTATTTTTCATCTGCAGGAATTTTATATTCAAATTAATGCAGAAGTAAGGTGTGCAAAAATTTTAGAGAAAGGTAAAGAAAGTTTTTTAAAAATGCAGAGGAAGTGGCAGAATTGTGCAGGTGAGAAAGAGAATGTTCAGTGAAACAAAAAATTGGAAGTGAACCGGGTGAAGAACAGGTAAACATGTAAAATATCTGTGAAGCAATGAAAAATGAAATACTTATTCCTTGTAAATAATCTTAATATTTTACTTTGGTTACCATTCCTACGTTTTGGGAGTTGTACCGAATTGTAATGTATGTATTGTAAAGTAACAGGTTTTCTGATCTCTTAATGATAAATTCCAGAAGACATGTGTGAGTGCGTGCATGCATGTGTGCATGGGTGTGTGTATGTTCATTGCAGATAGCATATTTATATTCAGATTATTTTAACATCTTTCATCATATTTCTGCTGCCAATTACCTAGGTAGAGGCAATACTGACTGGGTGCAACTAGTATTTTCATAGTTGTTTTTTAAAAGCTTCTCTCGTTACTGTGAATAATCTTGAATAAGTACTATGCATTTGTGAATGAAAGTGGTACTAGCTTTTTCAAATATTCAACATTGTGTGCGATAGTTGTTTCTTAGATGTGCAAGCTTCCTTTGGGGAATGTTGACTTCAATTTTTATGTAATAGTTTTTGTTGTATAGTAGACATTTTTTATAAGATATAACCTGTGCTCTGGTTTGAAGAAATTGGACTATTTGAAACTTTTTTGGTATTGCTTGGAAAGACTTAGGAGAGTCTCTCAGAAGAATTTTGTGTTATTTAATTTATTGCATTTATTTAAACTAGTGCAGTAATTGTATTTTTCATGTGAAATTATTTTGTTTGTCTCCTTGCCTCAAAACTTGCAAAACCAAGAATTTGAGTGTGTCAGCCTTTAAAACCAGTGAATGATAAAAATACCAAGAAAAGTAGCATTGAATGGAAAAACGAATATGTGATTTATGGGGGATTTTTTGATATCTAATTTCATATACATCATTGGAACATATTGAAGATGAATGACACCTACATATTATGAATGTAATGGTATAATATTTGTTCAGTGATATTGCATGAGTATCTGCTTTCAAGGGCTGTTGCTCAGCACAGAATGAAGCAGAGACGTGCACTTTGATGCAATTTCAGTATTAATATGAATACATATAAAACTTAATGACATTAGTTGAGCAGCAGATTAGTTTATATGAGAGATTTTATTTGTGGAACAGGCTATTTTGTTTACGTAAGTGAGTTTAGGCATGGATTTGGCAGAATACAGCAGGGCAGTGATCCTCTGTCACAAATGCCAAGTATTAAAATAATGAGAGAAAGAATCGTGTATGTGTGAAGTGAAAAATAGCACAGTCGAGATTTTACATCACTAAGGCAATAGTGGGAAATGTATGCTTATGTTTTATTGTGGAAATCTGTCTAGTTAAGTGATTTTGAAATGTTATGAATAAAAATTGAAGTAATTGAAACTCAATCTTTACACAGAATGAAAAAATTGCCTCAAAATCACAGTAATGAACTTTTCAAATGTATTGAACAGGTGTATGTAGATTGTTCATAAATGAAAGAGCTCTTATCCTGGGGTCTCCTTTTCACAATTGGTAATAGGCTGTATTACAGAAATTTCGTGAGGTCTACTCATCACTGATCATTTCTTTATGCTGCCATGTCTCGTAAATACAAAACATTCTTATGAAAATGCTCAATTTACAGGAGACTCTACCATCTTATTCTGGTAGTGTTGTTTTTTGCTCTTAATTTCATTTGAAATGTGTATCTTGAGGGCCCCTGCAAATAAGGATTTCATAGAATAACACTATCTTATACGAAATGGAGTGCTTTGAACATTCCGTATAAAACTGTTAATCTACGACACATAATCATAACGCGCCTGATAGTGATTCAATCAACACTTGATAAATCTGATATTTCATACTCACTGAATTATTTGGACAGTTTTTAATACGTTTGAATAACTTTCTATTATTATATGAATAACTAACTAATAAAGAAAGAAGTTCTTTGCTGGACAGCTTTGAAAAAGGATTTTGAAGAATTTTTTGTTTTTAATGTTCAATTCAGAATAAGTATCTATCATTTATGAACAAGTTAAGTAAACCTATTGTTCAAATTATTGCAATAATGAAATTTAAATGATGTCAGAAATTAAAATATCCCTATGCCATAAAAGTGAATGTAATTGGACCAATTTTCACAGCAAGCAGTACAACATGACTTTTAAATGTAGTTTTTTCATAGGGGAATATTCAACAAATTGTTGATTGTTTTTGGAGTTACTTATTTTTCGTACACATTCACATAAATCTATCACATTGTTTTTTGCATATTTATTTTAGAATCAAGATAAATCAATTAATACATAATGAAAAGGTAGTTGCATCGTCATTTTCAAAATCATATTTTTGTTTTGTCCACATTTTCATTTAATCTATTTTTCATATTACTTCCAATTGTTGATAAAGTTGCATCAGAAACAAGAAACAGCACTTGCTAATAAACCAATTTGGATCCCACTTTCTCATTGTAATACTTTGTAACTTATCAGTGTATGGAATTAGTTCTGTGTCAGGAAGTTAATCTTAAGCACCTCCAAGCCACTTCCTCTTCCATCATCCTCGAATTTTCCAACACTACCAACTTTGGCAATTTGTGATTTTTTTTTGTTGGAGGTTGTATAATGGTGATTGTATCTGTCATAACACAGGTCAAATTAAAACTTGCCCTGGTAATTTTGTGGAACAACTCTTGAGAAGATAGTCATTCAAAGTTTGAATATTATGTATTTGTTGCAGTCATAATAAGGGCTATTATTTATTAAAAAATATTAGCGATTCCTTATTTGTTTTTAATTTTTATTTGAACCAATTTCTGAAATAACTGTTGAATTTATTGTTCAATCACGTATGTGAAAGCACCAAAAGTTTCACCAACTAATGAATTTGCAATGACAGTGAAAGTTACTACAATTTATTTCATTAGTTAGTTCCAATAATAAAATTATTTTTGGAAAGGTTTGAACGAATGGGACATAAAGAATAAAATTAATAATATATTAACTTTATTTCTTAATTGTAACATCAAAATATGTCATTATTTATTATTTAAAGTCTATTGTATGCTATGAGAAAGTAAAAAACAAAAAATACAATATATAGCACAATTATATGATACGGCCGCCAGAGCTTTAAAAAATCATGTGAACTTCGCGTAAAACTGCGGGACTGCCTTTCTTCAAGTCCCGAGAGTCCCAATATTGAGAAGCATTAACAGCGGGAGAAGCGAAATCAACTATGCCCTTACCTCGCTGCAAGCAGTTGGGACTGGCAGTCCCAGGGAGGGAAATGGAATCGCAGCAGAACACTGCAGAAACATTTCGCAAGTTACACATTCGACAGCTGTGGGCTATATTGGTCATGTAATTGAATGAAATACTATTTCGCATATTTTATTTTAATATCAAATTAAACAATTCTGACAAGCAGAAGGCTGCAGCCCACCCTCACTAGCCACCACTAAAAACTTTGAACAATTTGTGTTGTTTGAGAACCTCACTTTATATTCGTAGGATTTCGAGAGCGTCATAAAATAACACGTAAGGTTACATAGAATTAAAGTGTTAACCCTACGTGTGACATGTACAGCAACATTTGATATGCACCAACTGAATTCTTATACTTTTCCAGTTAACACGTAAATACCAATGCGTCTGTTAAAGTGGCGCACTGGTGTGCAATTAAATGCAGCAATAATAAAGAAAAGGACTGTGAGTTATGTTGCTATTATTATTACTTTCCCAGTAGACCTAGAAAGAAAAGATGGAAATTTGTTCAAAAGCAAAAAAAAAGTTTTTACCTCGTATAGTACGAATAAAATTATAATGTAGTTGATTTTGGGGGGGGGGGGTGCGACGCCGAAACTGCGATCTACCACATCCTCTCAACATTAACTAGGCAAGCAAGGAACGGAATCTTGAGAAACTCGTAACAAGTGAAAGAAAGATAGTAAATACGAAACTTACCGTTTTTATTCTTCGCCAATTATTCCCAAACAATGTTATATGGCAAAATAACAAACTTAGTAAATATGTATTTGAGAACACTACTCTTAACAACAAAAAATTCAGTTATTTTTCCTGCTTCTTCTTCCCAATCTTCTTCACTGTATTTACGTACCAATTAAGAGCATCCGATGCTCGCTGTACTACTTTTGAAAGGGGGTAACAGGGACCCACCATTCTCTCTCAAGTAATCACGCACATTTAAACAAGTTTCCAACGATGGCAATAGGCAATAAAACGATAACAAGGAAGGTTTTGAACAATAACACGACTGAGAAATTCCGCACACGCAACACCCTTTATAACAACTTCGCATCCGACATGACTTCACTCTGCTGGTTAACCACAACATTCGAGACATGCAATTCACTTGTTCCTTAATTTTAGGTGACAACAAAATGCAAATGCCGAAGCTTCTGATTCGCTGTTCCCTAGGTTACGGCGCTGGCGTCATCACGTGTCAACTACGTTCTAATTTTATTCGGACCTTAAATACCGTTATTTACTAGTTAGATTACTTACACTTCTATGTAATTTCATGAAAATGAAATACTTGTTCTTCCTCATGATCCCACTATTCAATTTTGATGGACAATATTCGTTAGATTTAAACCATTTCTTTCTTTTAAAACTGTTCAAAACTTCTACTTCACATGTTGTTTTAGTTATATGTTTGGTTTAGTTATCTTTCCCCCCCTACGTCACATACAGTTTTTACTGTTTTTTTGACTGAATAAATCTAAATCTATGTATGTAGTATGTACTGATGCGACAGCCCGTGAACGGGCTCAGACCTAAAGACGACGTCCCTGCCTCGCGGCCATGGGTTAAGGGGGTACGACGTAGACATCCCCACGCCGTATTCTGGTCTTCTCAGACTGAGAAGCAAATTTTCTTGTCACACAGCAACATATACTGGGACATTGCAAGGAAAACGTACATATAATCTTGCATAACTGGAAATCGAACCCGGGCCGCGTAGTGGAATAAGCACGCTGACCAAGAGCTAGCCACGAGGCTTTGTTAGTTATATGCATAAGTAAATTAAAATACATTTCCTTTTCGGTCATATTTACCATAACGAAGCTGTATTAGGAAGGTGAAATGGGAAAAGGAACTAGTGTTCCTAGTTCGCCGCGCGGATCGCTGGAGTCGCTGACTAACATGTCGTCATAGGGCATTTAGCGCGGAGTCGCGCTTTTGTATAAAACATGTACTGCGGTGTTACTGATACAATTTTCGAAGTTGAGTATTTGGCTTCATTTTCCAAAAGACAGTTGAATTTATTTGCAAATCTTTCACCATAGCAGTGGCGGCCGCGCGTGCTTTTAATCACAGGTGTTAATCATCGTTAAGACAGTAGTGCCGTAGCGATCTCGGATGGAAGGATTGCTGGTTTGAGTCCCGCCTCAGTCAAAGTTGTATTTGTGTACGTCCTTTCACCCCCTATCATCACCCTATCATGATCTTCACAGTAACCATAACGTTAAATCCAATAGTGGTCGCTAATGACCTACATGTTGGTGCAACCTTAGATAACCAAAAAAACGTCATTTCAAAAATAATCACCCTAGAGATTATGAAATAAAATATATACTTATAATTGAAATAAATTATTTTTGGAAGACAAATAATAGTTCTTTTATACACCTTTCAGGAAAACTCCTGTTAATGATTCAGATAAATCAACAGCAGTGCATCATCTACTCAAGTTTTTGACCATGCCACATCCTTCTCATCAAAAATCAAACCCGGGTAACAATACAGTGTATTTGTAACTTCACACCCGCATAACCAGCTGTTCCTCCTATAAATATCCAGCTTATAAGTTTTTAAGAAGTTTTTATATCGATTGGTTTGTTTCTGTTGTAAATTTAGATCAAGTAATGGTCTCCTCAGTTCCTTAATTCGCAACATGTCTTCCGTACTTCTGAACGCAAAATTAAATTCGCGAATTTTAGTACGTTGTGTGATCGAATACACATGTGAATTTGGGGTACGCGTGTGGAATGAATTATGATTGAAGATGAATCTACATAGAAGTCCCTTCTATGTAGAAGGGACTGGACACTATTCATCTTCAATCATAATTCATTCCACACGCGTACCCCAAATTCACATGTGTATTCGATCACACAACGTACTGAATTTCGCGAATTTTATATTAAAAATGGAGCATTGTTATTGTTGATAACTCGAGTGGAATACGAAAACAAACACACACGTACACGTTTGCTTTATCGCAACAACGTTCATAACTGACATCCCGGTACAGCATGAATTCACATTCAGGCCACGCCAGCACTGACCCAGACTGCCTACTGATCAGCAGAAGAGATTTCTAAACATTTGCCAAAGCTAACAGAATAGCATACCTTTGGATATAACAATGAAGTAGATAATTATAAACTTTCAAAGATAAAGATATGGGCGTGGACCAGAAGGCTTCGAATCCCGGTCGGGGCAACAAATTCCTTGAACAAATTTAATTATTAAAATGCATTGTTACTCAGTAACATGGTCCCAATTTGGATTTATTTGTGAATGTGTAATATACTCTCCGAGCGTAATTGCTTCCAAGAAGGTGACGCGAATTGTGACAATTATATATAAAGAATATATTTGAGGGGCGCCAATCAAATCCACACATGTTCACTTTAAAAAATGAGTTAATGCTTTTTCATAATATAGAGGACAGTTCCTACAGTATTGTTAGATCCATTTCTGGAAAAAAATTATGTCACGTAAAAATTCATTGCTGAACGTAATTTGAAGGCAATGTGCCTACATGCAGGTTTAATGGTTATTTCCAGGTTAACTGGTTTCTTTTAACATGGTCATGGAACTAGAGCTAACTATACTAATGTATAATATGAATTAACCTCTCACAGTCTAATTTCCCAACGTGGATGGCAGAGGTGGCTAAGAGCGTGTACCGACTCAGCACATCGATGAGAAGTGTCGTGGATTCGAGTCTAACCTCGGGCATGGTAGTTTGTCCCTTGTCTGTCATGTATGTGTTGTCGCGGAGGGCCTCGCGTTCAGCTGAACCCAGATCAGAGGAGCCCGCATGTGTTTGGTGTCTAGTGTACGGTTGAATAAGCGTCCATATTTGAATCAGTTATCTTATTTGATTTTCTTTTTGATGTTTTAATGGGAGGAGGAAAATGTGTAGAAAATATTTTTTTATGATTCTTTTTCAGTTTTTCTCTTATTAATTTGAAATGAAAGTGCGTCAGCCGCACACACCGTAGCTCGCATTAAATGCGTCGCTAATTACGCGTTGGATCGACTCAAGGGCGTTTTGTGTTCATGCGAGGGCCGACGGTCCGAGACTCGTTTTCAATTTGGACTTCCGTAGCGAAGCGTCACTGTGGCCACTCCGCGAATTATTCATTTTCAAAATCGGCAGCGCGCGTGAACGAATCGTGTCACGAACTGCATTTCTACCCAGTTTTATTATTTCAGTAATTTTGTTCCATGCCATTCGAATGTATTCTGAGGAATAATTGCGGTGAAAACTTTATTAATAATGTTATAATTTGAACAAAACGGTGGATGTGTATTGTTCTTTACCTCATCGTAGATTTACCAAAAATGTTTTTGCAAAATAACAATGCACCACAAAAATACCACATTTTATTGTTGTAAAAATATACAGAAGTAATATAACTTGAAGTCGTCCAAATTTCAAGTTGAAAGTTTAAGTAGAGCTTATATGTTATAACCTTTTCGTTTTTTAGATATTTTTTGTGAACAGGCTGTGTTTTGACCTTCAATTCACTCGGCATAAACGTCACAGAATTTAATCTTGAGTCTTCTTTTAACTTCACAAGATGTTCGTACTCGATAGCATGAGGTCTGTTATTATGATTTCCTCTTCCAACTTTGGGAGGCAGACCTGACATAAGAATTCCTTTTAGTCGTTGAACCGAATATGTGGTGTTCCATTTATGCTCGTGAATACTTGTTTACAAACTTGACTGTGAACACATTCTTTCAACGGAAAATAACGAAAATTACTGGCTCTTCGCTTACAGTTCCCCCTCACCTCTCACTCTTCGGTTCATTACAGGCACACTCCATTAGTAAGAAAACAAGTAAATTACATCAGTTACATACCTTTAGCAAATAACAGATGTGAACCATCCACAGCGAACACCCCAAATCACCAGACGTTTGAAATTCAGAGAGAAATAGTAGTACATGTCCAGGACAGATACTGTTTTTTCACTCATCACAGAAAAGGAGTTGTCTTATTTGAAGTCAAACGACCTCGTTGAGACTGAAAACAGTTCCATGACTTCTACAGTAATTACTGTAAAAAAACACAAACGAAAATGATTAGTTTGGGCATTTGGGCAGGAATATGGGAGGAAAGCAGCGCCTACAACACAGACGCATCTTGTCTTCAGTCTGAAGTTGACGCTGCCGATGAACTTGTGGAAAAGGTGAAACATGTTCACGAATTCTCGGAAGACCTCTTCCAAGCTATTAAGACCATGACAAACTGGAAATTCCCCGAGACTGATAAGATCTAGAATTATTGGATTACGAAATTAAAAGCAATACATTGATATCTAACAAAGGCTGTTAATAATATTTTAGAAAACCCAAAGGCATTCCCGAAAGGGCTCACATGCGGCATTACATATTTGGTACCCAAGGTGGGAGACAGTGCTTTGGCGAAGAACTACAGGTCAATCACTTGTCTGCCAGTACTGTGCAAAGTTATAACGGCAGCCATAGCTGACAAAATGTCCAGACACCTAGAGAGGAAGCATCTGTTGCCAGTTGAGCAAAAAGGATGTCATAAAAGGTCTTATTGCTGCAAGGACATCTTTCTACAAAATAAAGTTATCTTGAATGATATAAAGAAACGAAAGTGTAATTAAGCATGGCTTATATTGACTACCAGAAGGCCCTTCACAGTGTACCACACAATTGGATTTTGAAGACCCTGGAGCTGTATCGATTTCATCCTATACTTATTAAGTTTTACAAGGCTATTATGATGTCGTGGAGTACCAGGTTATTAATACACAGCGGAAAGAAAGCAGTAGAAACAAATTCAGATCAAAAGGGGTATTTTTCAAGGTCATTCGCTATCCCCTCTGCTGTTTTGCATTAGTTTGCTCCCACTATCTAGAGCGTTGTCGCAAGCTGACTTTCGTTACAAGCTCCATGGCGATGAAAAACCAGTATCACATTTGTTTTACATGGATAATTTTAAAGTGTTTGCTACGAATGAAACAATTATCTTCCAAATGCTGTCTGTCATGAGTGACTTTAACAATGACATCTGCATGAAGTTTAGTCTTGACAAGAGTGCAAAAATCAATTTAAAAAGAGGCAGAGTGACATCAGAGAGCGTTGAAGTTAATATGCACACTGTGATTCAAGATCTTGAGCCAGGTAAAACTTACAAATATCTGGACATTGAAAAATGTGAGACCATCTCGAACGACACAATGAAAGGGAAATTTCGTAGGAAGTATTACAGGAGAGTGAGACTCGTCCTGCAGTCCGCCCTAAACTCCAGGAATAAAATATCATCAAATGGTTGTTTGGCGGTGCCTGTAGTCGAGTACAGTTTCGAACTCATGGACTGAGTTGGGCAAGAAATTCGAATCATGGATCGAAAAACTAGAAAACTGCTAACAATGCATCATGTCGCCCACCCTCGAGCTGATGTACATAGACTTTACGTGTCACGCAAGGAAGGAGGAAGAGGCCTCAGTCAAATTGAAGCCTCCTGGCACAATGCAATACTCGGGATGGGAAAGTGTGTACTCAGATATCAAGATAACCCTCTAATGAGGTAGGTCATGAAATCTTACCGGAGAATGAGAGAGTCATTGTTAGTGTAGCAAGAAGCACTTCAAAGAAAACTATGAAAGAAACGCAGAATAACACAGACAATGAACTTTTCATGCTACTAAACATGAAATGTGACCCACAAAAATGTTAAAGAAATCGAGGAGAGACAAACCACTCAAACCTTAATATCTAAAAAGAATGGACAATGTGCAGATTAATAAAGATCAATTATTTATGTGGCTTAAAAGGAAGAATGGAGCCAGAATCGGAAGCAGTTCTAATATCTGCCCAAGATCAGGCATTGAGAACACGACATTATGATAACGCGGTTCTTAAAATTTCCCAGGATCATAAATGCCGCATCTGCCAGGAACAAGTAGAAACCTTTGATCAATCGGTATGCCCCCGTCTATTAAAAACGGAAGAACAGTTGTGTTTGCCGACGACACGATTGTTCTTTGCAAAAAAGAAACATGAAATAGTACGATTTAAGAAGTTTAAATTGGTTTTGTAATAACAAATTAATAGTTAACGAAGGGAAATCTTTCAATGCATTTTTGCATTTCAAATCAGAAATCTCATGCCCCATTGAAAATGAACAAATGCAATTAGCTCAGGTTATGGTAAATAAAATTTCTAGGTCTCTCAATTCAGTCAAACTTGAAATGTACATATAAAGGAATTAAACACTAAATTAAGTTCATTATGTTAAGCATTCAGAATTCTTTCAAATTCTGTCAGCCTTCATGCAGCTCGTTGCGTGTATTTTGTAAATGTGCATTCCCGCCTGAGATATGGCATAATATTTTGGGGAAGCTCATCATATAGTACCCAAATCTTTAGACTGCAAAAGAAAATTATTCGTTTAATGAAGAAATGCCATCCGCGTGATTCCTTCAAGCCTCGCTTCGTTGAGCTTGGAATCTTACTATTGCCTTGTCTATTTATTTACGAATCTGTAATATTTGTCAAAAGTGGCTTACTTAACGATGGCAACATATTTTCATGCAATACTGATAATTATGATTACAACACGTCGTAGAAATCGTGTCCATCTAGTGTCAGTATCAACAACTCACTACCAGGAATCTACATACAATACATGTATGTTACTTTACAACGCATTGCCAGATGACATTAAACTATTTTACACAAATTTAAGTTAAAAGTAAAATCTTTTCTGCTGCATAACTATTTCTATACAATTAGAAACTATACTTATCACCAAAAAGAAAAATAATGTGTAATTTAGCAAAACAGAGATATATAATGAATAGTTTACATTTGTGTTGTACATTTTTTTAAAGACTTAATAAGCTTGTAACGAATAATGTACTTTAGCTTCCGGGTCAATGACACCCATCTCGATCAGGTTTTTGAGCAGATTCCCTGATACATTGAGCACATGCTGAAGTGACCATTTTTTTGCTTCTAGACGAAAAAATAGCTTCACTATGCGCACGTTTTGTTGAACTTTCTTTTTGCTTATAGTGGTAGGAGTAGAGGTAAGAGCGAGTTACTATTTTGTTAACAATGCAGAAAATAAAAACTGCAGTTCGTTTACTGTTGCAAATAAGTTTTCTATAACTCAAGAACAAAAATGTCTAGTTTTTCAAATGTCACTAATCTCGCGCTTTTTTAAATTTTATTTTTATTCATTTCTTTATCTTTAACTTGTACTCATCTTTTAACTATTTATAGTTAAAATGATGGAAAGGTATTCTAGAAGTCAAGAAAACATGCGCAGATTATCTTCTCCCCTATACGTCACCTAAAGTTTTTATTGTTTTTAACTAAATAAATAAAACAAATAAAAAATAATATTGACGAAGTTGTGGCTTAAATTATAAAGTATTTTATACTTGTTTTTGAAAATATATCAATTTTCTTATTTTTTTATTGTATTAACTCACAGACATTTCTGCTCATTCCAATAGTTTTTACATAAATTAACATGTTTTAGAAACATAAACATAATAATAATAATAATAATAATAATAATAATAATAATAATAATAATAATAATAATAATAATAATAATCGTTGTGCAACCTATAAGCAACCTAAGCCGGAGATGCCACTGTAAACGGTTGTGAGTGGGAGAGATAATCAAATCACGACAAAATTGTGCATCAATTGTATTTAATTAAATAAATACTGACTAAACCAAAACTAATTTTCAGGAGAATATATCCCATCATCAATGGAATTTTACAGCAAATAAAAGGAAAGTTATGCATATACATTTTTAGAGAAAGAAATAGAAATACCCAGCGGCGTACCAAGGAATTTCCCGGAGAGGGCGCTACAGGTATTGTGTCCAGCCGACAGATTACAAAATGTTTTCTAAAATTTGTAATTTTCTGCATTGTCTTTTATTTACTTCCCATGTCTCACTACCATATAGGGCAATTCTTTCAACAATTGTTTTATAAATCCTTTTTTTGTTATTTACGTCAGTATACATGCGTTTAGCTCCTTAGTAACCAACCATCTAAAGAACACATTAAGAGCGCGTCCATAGCAACGGCCATTTAAGTGCTCGAGAGTGACATTTAAGTGCCTCCTTACTTTCAATCAGGTGCTGGAAAGTTTCTTGGGGAATGGCAACCCATTCTTCACGGACTGTTGCACTGAAGAGAGATATCGATGTACGTTGGTGAGACCTGACACGAAGTCGGCGTTCCAAAACATCCCAAAGGTGTTCGAAAGGATTCAAGTCAGGAGTCTGAGCAGGCCAGTCTATTGCAGGGATGTTATTGTCATGCAACCACTCCGCCATAGGCCGTGCAGTATGAACAGGTGCTCGATTGTGTTGGAAGATGCAATCACTATCCCCGAATTGCTATTCAACAGTGGGGAGCAAGAGAGTGTTTAAAACATCACCGTAGGCCTGTGCCGTGATAGTGCCACACAAAACAAGGGGCGCAAGCCCCCGTTATGAAAAACACGATCACGCCATGACACCAATTTGGATGTGTCCGGATACTTTTGATCATATAGTGTATATTTCTTAATATACATCATTGGCTGAAGCCCCAATAGCGCCCCCGTTGAGTGCGCCACTGGTTATACCTATATCAAAAATTAAAAACAATACTATAAAGATAATCGTTTGAATGTTTATTTTGAACTTTTTTAAGTAGGAAAACTACTCTTACATACATAGACCCCAATCCATGACGCAGATCTGCGAATTTCATTAAATGAAACCAAACTCGGCGTTCCTCATTGTTGTTTATATAATTATAAGTATTATTATTCTTTTTTGTTTCGCGAATCGAACATCATGGGGCCACGCGAAACGTGCATCCCACCGAGGTTCAGACTTAATTATCAGGGTAGATGCACGTTACTTTTTTCTATACGGGGGAATCAGCATTTTAATGCTGATTCCATGTTTATACCCCAGGGTTGTTAGCACAGGTGGATGGGATGAAATAGAACACACAACACAACCGTGCCCGAGGCGGGACTCGAATCCGCGATCATCTGGTCCGAGACCGCTACGGCACTACTGCCTTACCATCCTCCTTCATCGGATCAGCTATAATAATAATAATAATAATAATAATAATAATAATAATAATAAATATTATTATTATCATCTTACATTATTCACAGTATCTACTGGTCGCTATGTCAACCACACACAGGAATGATGACCAGGTGTGTGGTTGCTTTACTGAAGGTTCAGATGGTTTCCGACAATACGGCATGTATTCAAAATTATACACTTTTGCATATTATATACATTCCTGGCATCCAAGTGAAGACACTCCAGTACCCGAAGTGTCATTTTCGGGATCACTCCTGTAGCTGATATTATTATAGGCACAGTTGTCACTTTACTGAAGTTCCACTGAGATCCGACTTCATGGGCGAGATCGGTATACTTCTGGATCTTCTCTTGATATTTTCCCGATATGTTGTGGGTATTGGGTATTGATATATCGATAAGGAAAACCTGCTGATGGTTTTTATCAATGTACGTTATATCGGGTCTATTGCCGCCGACATGTCAGTCAGTGATAATGGAGCGATCCCAGTAGAGTGTGTGCTCACTACTTTCAAGCACATTCTGAGGCACGTATTTATAATATGGCATGGAAGTGGCGAGTAAGCCCGTTCTCAATGCCAATAATTGGTGTACCTGCTTCGCCACTTCATCATGCCTCTTTTTGTACTCCAACTGTGCGTGGCTGCTACATCCACTTGTCACGTGTTGGATAGTTTCGCTTGCAGCCTCACATCTTCTACACGAGTCGGAATGAATGGTAGAATCTCTCAGAATGTGTTTTCTATAGTTCAATGTTGGTATCACTTGGTGCTGGATAGCTATCATGAAGGCTTCTGTCTCCGGAAAGAGATCCCCGTACTGGAGCAATGCGTGCGACGCAGAGATGTCGACTTCCGGTTTACTCAGCTCGTGAGGGTACCTTCCATGCAGTGCCTTCGCTTTCCATAAAATTATCTTCTCTTCCGTTTCAATGATTGATTGAACAGGCGGATCATGCTTTTTCAAGTTCAGAGGACTATAGTTATTATCAACTGCGCTCACTGCTTGCTGAACTCTCTCACAATGTTCCAAGAAGTATCTTCTGAGTGAAGCAATTTGAGAGCTGTGTAGATTTATGAGATCTACAACACCTCGCCCTCCTTGCGACCTTGGAAGGGTAAAACACTCTGTACTTGAATGGTGATGTTTTCGGTGTTGAGTCATAGCGGTTCGAATTGTCCTCTGGAGGTTGTCGAGGTCGGTATTGCTCCATTTAATAACGCCAAAGGAGTATGTCAGCACTGGAATAACAACTGAATTGATGGCCTGCACTAGGTTTCTAGCAGAGAGTTGAGTTTTTAAGAGTCCATGCAATCGTTTACACACTTCAGTTGTTAGTATGTTCTTAGTAACAGTGTGTTTGATTCGGAGTGACTGTTGGAAACCCAAGTATTTGTAAGTTTCATGGGGTTCCATGAAGGTAATCTTTGGTTCATTATCAGTTTCCAAATTTACAACTTGCATGGGACCCCGAATGATATTCACTCTCCTGCACTTATCCAAACCGAATTTCATCTTAATGTCGTCACTGAACTTCTCCGTCACGTTTATTAGTTGCCGCATATGACTCAGTGTCTGCATAGAGCTTCAGGTCATCCATGTAGAGAAGATGTGAGACACGAAGAAGAGTTGAGTTCCCCTTTTTAAGAGCGATGCCATAATTAGATGAATTAAGTAGAGTAGACAGGGGATTCAAGGCTAAGCAGAACAATAAAGGACTTAAAGAGTCACCTTGGAAAATCCCTCGGCGGATATGTATAGTATCTGTGTGGACGGATTGTTTTCCATTAGAGAGATACAGTTTTGTATTCCATCGACTCATCGCGGTTTTCAGGAAGTTTTGGATAAACGGGTGGACCTTGTATACATCCAAACATTGAAGGAGCCAAGAATGAGGCACGGTGTCGAATGCTTTAACGTAATCTATGTAGCATGCGTACAAGTTTCTTTGTTTTTCAAGCACTTGTCCCATAATTACAGAGTCTATAATGAGTTGCTCCTTGCATCCCTGAGATCCAGGTCTACATCCTTTCTTTTCATTTGCTAAGATGTTCTGTTCCTCAATGTGTGTCATCATCATTTGTGAAACACAAGATGTTATGTGTTTGTAGAAAGTTTCAAGGCAGGTTATAGGCCTGTACTTCGAGGGGTCTATAGTGTCACCCTCCTTTGGTAACAAGAATGTTCTACCTTCAGTGAGGAAGTAAGGTAGATTTTCTGGATTGTGAAGAAAATATTGAATTATATTAGCTATATGATGGCGAGTGCTGGTAAATTTTTTGAGCCAATAATTGTGCAGGCCATCACTGCCTGGTGCTTTCCAGTTATGTGCTTTGTTCAAAGCTGCTTGGGCAATTTCCACGGTGATGATTGGTTCACCCATTAGAGGGATATCTCGGTGTCTATCATATTCCATTTCAATCCACGTCATATGTGTTGTGGGACACAGCAGATGACCAGATAGGCTTCCAAAAGTTCTCTATTTGTGCCTTTGAGGGAAGCTGTGACTCTTTCATATCATTTACAAGCCCTTTGCCCTTTGACATATTCGTGTAGAATGCTTTCTGGTTTCTGTTAAAAAGAGAATTCTGTTGCTTCCTCGCAGTGCAATTCCTGTAGCGTCGAAGACGTTTTGTTAACACCAAAAGCTTTTGTCGTAGGGTGTCAAGATGTTCTGTTATTGTTGAATTCAAGGGCTCGTGCTTCGTATGTATTTTTGTATTGATAAGGATTTATTCGCCTTTCTTCTCCGTTTTTCTGAGGTATTTCCTTTTTTAAATTGTGTGAGTCTCCCAATATCTCTCCTAGTGCTTTCTATACGATTCACTAGCCGTCTTTCCCAAAGTGGCAGTCTTTTCTCACTTCTATCATTGTGGGCAGTTGCTACGCGGCTGTAAACCTTGGAACCGTTACATCTTGAAGCCACAATCGTAGAACAATAAATTGCTGTGTGTACTTCTTCGAAAGATGGTCTTTGTTGTAGATGTTGTGGCAGTACTTTCTCATTCAAGACGCTGATTGCTCTTGCTAATTTCTTCCAGCAATTTTGTCTGGGAATGAGATAGCGGTTCAGTGGGTCAATTTCCTCAAATTCCTCGCAAGTGCGACTGCAAATTCATTGCGAATTTGCACCTCTTCACTACTCTTATCATCCATACTTTCTGACATGCTTGTCCCATTGTCATCTTGAGTTTGCACAGCTGATATCTCCACTGCCCTCAGATTACTAGGTTCTGAGGAGTTAAGCATTTTTCTCACTTCTTCCTTGATTGCTTCCAAATCTGGTGCAGAGAGGAGATTTTTCTGAACAATTTCTCGACGCTGGTCCGCTATTCTTTGCTCACTAACTTCAGAATCAGTGAAACGGTGAAGAAATATTTGACGTAACTTTTGTCGGTAGACCGTAGTGTCAGTCTCCATTTTGGTAATGGTGTAGTATTCACGCATGATGAAGGTATTTATTTCTGTAGTCCACTTCATCCTTTTGCGTTGCCTGCCTGCGGCAGTGGTCTCTGGAAGCAATAGATTGCTTCCCTGGGAAGCACTTGCGGCAGGTCCAGCTATAAGTGAAGATGGATGGGTGCTGATATGTTCGGCTGTAGTATATTCGGGGTTATCCCCGATCAGGGCCCGCCTATTCAGCTCCTGATCACCACCGGCTCGCATGCTGTCACCTCCAGCGGTGGCTCCGAAGGTGCCCCGGCGCTCCCCAGGCAGCGGCTGCTTTTCCGAGGCCCTACGACGCATATTCCGTGTCTCCATATCTATATGGGTGTGCCATCGCCCTGTTTGCCGCCAAATTTTCTGACGTAGCCCGTCTCCCACGTGGCTAAGTTCTCAATTGCTCGGACGTAGGGCTGAACTTTGGGAGACATTATTATTATTATTATTATTATTATTATTATTATTATTGGCGTATTGTTGCGTTTATAACTATGCTATACGTTATCTTCCGAGGCCCAGTCATATTCATCCCGAAGAGATGCGTGACAGAGACTACATGTGGGCCTCTCTACGATCCTGAAATCGTAGAGGTTTTTATTAAATCCCCCACGTCCCGTAAGAGTCTGGGACAAGTAATAACCCACCTCCCCAAAACTTCGGCTAACCCATCTCTCGATGTTTGTAATTAACCGATGAGTCCATCTGCCTTTGACATCCCCATCCCATCATCCTTGCCATTCTTCAAGGAAAAACTTCCTTGCTTCTGCTTTAATACTCTCAATTTGCTTGGGAGGGAGATAACTGTCTGCTTGTGCTTCCTTCAAGGCGAGGTACGTCTTCTTTCTTTCCGTGGCTATTAAGTCGATAGGTGGTGAACTGGCCAATACCAGCACTGCGCAAGTAGACACTGTGCGGTAGGCACACGTCACCCTCAAGGCCATTCGTCTTTATACTTGGGCGGACTTGTGTCTGATAGATAGCTTCTCCAGCGAACCCGCCCAGACTGGAGTTGCATACAACAACTGTGAGTGAACTGTGCCAGATATCATTCTTCTCTTGGCTTCTCTCGGTTCACCGACATTCGGTAGCATTCTTGCGATGTTAGCTCCTGACCTCGCCGCCTTCTCTGCCATCAAATTTATGTGGGGCCCGAAGCTGAGTCTATGGTCTATTTCAACTCCTAAATATCTTATCTGACGCTTCCAGTTGATTCGCTCCCCTCCCAATCGGAGATCTGGGTAGTGAAAGGCCCTGCGTTTCGTGATTAAGACAGATTTGGTTTTTTGCACTGTCATTTGTAGCTGTCGTCTATCTAATCATCGTTTAATCATAAACAGCGCTTCGTTCATTCTCAATTCGATGAGTTTAATGTCATCGCTGTGGCTTATAATTAGCGTATCAGCATAGCATATGAGCTGCGTATTTTTCGGCAGGTCAATGCTTAGAATGTCATCATACAAGACATTCCATAAAAATCGCCCAATTGTGGACCCTTGAGGAACACCGCACGTCACATTCTCTTCTATCCTGATACTGTCCACATAAGTTATCGTCCTTTCATGGAGGTAGTCTTCAATAATCCTTATGACATCCTTATTCCGGAATCCCTTCTTCTTGCCGACTCCTCTTCTGACTGCGTCTGCTTAATCGATTACTTCCAGGATGGCATCCATCGTCGAGCGGCCTCTCCGGAATCCATATTGCCTATGAGAAAAGCATATGAGCCCCTCAAGCCTAGAAAGTATTAAAACCCTCAAGCGGCTTGCCCATGGTGTCAAGGAGGCACAGTGGTCTGTATGATGACGTCTGATCTACCGGCTTGTTGCTCTCTCGGAGGAGTATTATCTTTAGTCTCTACCACGTCTTGAAGAATTTCCCATCCTCAAGGCAACGGTTAACGCATTCCTGATACTCCTGTGCCACTATTTTTAGTATTTCATAGGGAATTCCATCGAAACCTGGGGCCTTCAATTTTTTGCTTTTCGCCGCTCTCCTCAGTTTGTCTATCGTGAAGTAGTCTGTTGCGTCAACCGTGAAGTCGCTCTGTCTTTGTCTCGTCCAGGGATCTTTAGTGGGAAAGAGATCCCAAATAGGTTTCCTCATCCATTGAGGATCATTCAAACCAGGTATCTTCCGGTCCATCCTGAATTTCTTATTTACTATTTTATAAGCCATTCCCCATGTGTCTATCTGTTCTAAGAGCTCTTTCCAGCATCAGCCTTTACTTCTTTTTATTTCTCTCTTAAGCCGTTTGGGCAGTTCTTTATACTATTCCCTGAGGTGCAGATTCGTCTTGGCCCTTGCCGCTATTCTTCTTGCCTTAATACAGTTCCTTCGTAGTTCAGCTATTTCTGGTGTCCACTAATACATTTGCTGTTTCCTCATCCAACATATACGACTAGGCATGGATGCGTCGCAAGCTGCTACCACTATTTCCTCCGTTGCCTTGACCACATCCTCAAGCGTTTCCGCCTCTTCCGTCCAACCTATGTTAACCAGCAACCTGGATTCTTCCAAGGAGCGTTTTGCCTTGTCTTCATTCATTTTTTGGGGATTTCAAGGTGGTCTTCCTTTATATCGCGTTTGGACATATTGCGGCCCCTCCGTTAATGGAGCAGAATATCCTATGTACCGATGGCCACTCAGGGTGTCTTCGTCGAGCGCTGACCAATCAGCGATGCCATTAGCTAGCTTGGAGCTTATTGTCAAATCCAAAACAGATGATGCGGCTCCACGTTGAAAGATGTACTCTTTCCCAGTATTTAAGATGATCAGATCATTTCTTGCAATGAATTCACATATGATAGTTTCTCTTCTATTGGAGCGCGTCTCTCCCCATTCAGACGACTTACCGTTGAAATCGCCTGCCACTAATACCTCGCGCTTAGACGTTTTCAAGCTAGCCTCCAGCTCATCGATATCTTTCTGAAATGTTTCTAGCGTATCATTCGGTGAAAAATAGTAGCTATAAATTCTCATATTGCCCATTTCCAGCCATACAAACACGTATTTCGTTCTCTTGTGTTTCGGGATACTCAGCGACTTATTATGCATTATTATGCCGGCTCTTCCAGTAGCATCCTGATACCACATGTCGCAGTGAGGTTGCTCGCTGACGAGCAGCACGTCACCCTCCCTTTCAGCAGCGACCTGCAGCATCAAATCCCACGCCTGTTTACTCCTACCCAAATTAACTTGTAGGAATCGGAGCATACTGTCTCTTTTTGGCTTTATTGAACGCCATGATGAAAGAGGTACATTTATTACTTCCTATCAGATGATTATCGTCTTTGTTTCCCTCCTTGCATATAACACACTGCAGTTTACCAGTACAATCCTTGATTTGTCACATCTGTAACATGCTTTACTTCGATCGGGACCTCTGCAAGCAGTTGAGATGTATTCAATGCCTAAGCATCGATAACATCTTAATATTTGAGGCTTTTCTCTGATTCCACAGTTCACCCATCCGATTTTAATTTTTCCTGCCGTTACGAGCTTTTGGGCTACCTTTAAGCTCAGTAGAATTGTGGCTGTTTGCTTTCCTCCATATCCCCTCCGTAATCTACACGAATCGGAGATCTGGTCTGTAGTTACGTCTGTTCTCTTTCTCACCCCGTCCAGTACCTCTTCCATCGTGACAGTTTCGTAAATATCCTTGATTTCTACTAGGCGTTTCCGCGTAAGGGCACTTACTTTCGCTTGTTCCCCCGCCGCCTTATCCAGAGCCTCGTTCAACGCGGCAATATTGCCAGTTTTTTCTAGTACAAGGAGAACTTCCGCCTTTCGGGTCCTCCTTACAACCAGTATCTTCGTACCGTAATCATTAGGCTCCACGGCATTCTTCATACTCTTTATGATGTCTGCGTATGTTTCACCTTGCCTAACTTTAACCTTGATAGCTGGTTGAATTTCTTACTTGACTTATATTCTTCTTTGTTTTGGCTATATTTCCTTTTACTTCTTTGCTGCTTTTCCCAGCGCTCCTCTTCTTGGCTTCCTTTCATCCCAAGATGTTCTATCACCTCTCTTTGATGTTTATGGCTTCCTCCAGGAGTATTCTCCACCGTGATTACTCTATTCTTATTATCTTTCTTGTCCCTTCTGTTAGACTCTTCTGGTGAACTAGGTGCCGCCCTCTTTTTACTTGGTGCTCGCATAGCATCCAATGTCTCTTCTCTTGCCTTGACTTTCTCTTTCGTAATTGACAGAGACCTCATGATCTCTGAAGACTCTCTCTTTTCCTCTGCTACTTCTTGCGCCGTATCCTTTGAAGCACCGTCCCTGTTCTTGCCGTGCCTTGAATTCTCGGCATGTACATCACCCTTCTTCAGGAGGAGCAATCTATCATGCATTCTCTCTGGCTCTTCACTGATGTCCTGCCATCTGTTCTTCTTGTGCTGTGGCCAAAGTTTTCCTTACTATCCCAGAATTATTTCTTAACAAACTTTTTCCAATGAAAGCTGGGTATGCACACGTTCTATGATCCCTATATTATCCTTCATCAGCTCTTGGATAGCTTCCCATCTTTCCGGCGTCCAGTCCAGAGCATTCCTTTTCCCTCCAGGCGTGGGCTCTACTTGAACCGGAGATTCACTTGACGCATTATCTCATAGAGACGCCAAGTGATTCACGTCTCTATCATTTCAGTCGTTGGATAACGACCGCCGGGGGCCTGCTTGCCCACCCCCGACTGCCAGTGTTGGGGCTCCGACCCCCAGCACCGTAACGGTTGACCCTAAGGGACCTTCCATCGCGAGTTCTTTTTCGGGGTCACCTTCCCCTAGCGTTTTAACGTTACCGTCAGCGTTATCCCAGTAGTGGAGCTGCCACTTTGCTGCGCCTGGGCCTGCAGGATTACTCTCTTAAGAGGATTGGCTTCGCCTGCCTAAAGAGCCCCTCCTTCCCTTAAGAGGAAGTTTAAGGTGTCCGATCATTCACCTCCTAAGCCGGTGGGACTCTTGCGTCTTCTTTCACCCTCGGAGACGTTAGCCTTCCCACGTTGGCAGCTGACGCTCTTGGAGGTAGGCGCTGCTTCCTCTTCTGGAGTACTTTTTAGTCTCGTCTCTCTCCTTCGGCCTGTCCGGCTAGGGAGGCCCTACCAGTAGCTACGCTACCGCCGGTATAGCTCTCACGGTCATTGAGATACTCAAGCTCCATCACCAACTACAAGGCCATGAACTCCCCAGGTAGAGATTATTATTGTTGTTTTTGATATTATTATTACTGTTATTATTAATATTATTGTTATTTTCATCTCTTTGTTTCACTCCAATAACAAACATCTTACTCCGGGCCTGTTTTTCCAAAGGATGTAAGATTTCGGTATGACATCTTTTCCACATACTCCCCCAGTATTCTTCGTACTATACTGTAGTTGTTCGAAATCACGGATATCTGAATGGATTTGTACATATCATAGTTCAAGTCTAAAATGTCAGTACTGCTGTTTAGTGTGTTGGGGATTTCACCTGTAGCGCCAATAAATGGTTCCACTATTACTTTTGCCATACCCCACATAGATTTGAATTCATCAGCCAATGGCAGGTATTTGTTAATATTTTCGTGTGTATTTTCTTCAGATTCGCTGGTAGATGGACTGCTATATCGATAATGTAAGTTTTTCTTTCTGCCTTAAAAAGTAGTACAATATCCAGAATGTTGTTCGGAATTAGTTTATCTGGTAATATTGCGCGGTTCCAGGAAATTTGCAGTTCTTGTCGACTCTTATTGGTGGTAGTTCATAAGTGTAGTATGGCGCCTTCTTCTCGTCACCAAAATACTTTGCCTGAGAATCTGGGGAATTATGTTGGTCACACGATTATGCCTGTCAAGATATTGTTTTGACGTTAAAACTGAGCATCTAGAAATTATGTGATCGATCCTCTCTTCTTTATGGTCACACATTCTTCAGTTGGCATTTTGTATGTTTTCATGCATGATATACTTGCAGTAAGCTCTCGTTGCGATTACCCTATCTTGAATCTCAATTATGAAGCCTTCCATTTCTGTAAACAGGTTACCAGTTTGCAGGTAAGCCAACAAAGCTTTCAGATTTATCTCTGTAATTTCGAATGTGGTTCTGTAACGGCCGTGGAGGTCTTTACTCCATTTTTCTAGTTGTTTGTTTGCGGGGATCTTCGAGGAAGGGTCGTACATTAAGTTAGAGAGTTTAAGAGGTGTGGCTCTGTGATCTGCCATTACAACTGCAGTCATCCACTCACTGCAGTTTGCCCTGTTTGTTTGTCTCTATTTCCAAACTCATGTATTTAAGACGTTTCTCTGCCTTCTTGATTACGAACATTTGATCGCAAGCCACAGCAATATCTACAAGTATACACAATTTTTTCTCCAAACCTCGAATACCAATATCCGATCAGTTTGAATTTGTTGGTCGTACAATTTTGTACACAGTCCAACAGACGTTACCGGTTTTGGGGAGTCTTCGGAGCATGAGTTTGGAACTGCGATGGCGGTTCTGATCTGCCAGTGGAGGGAACTACACATCCTATCATGTCTTTTCAAGTATTCCGTCTTTGCTAGAATTGAGCAAGCTGGGACGATATGATCAATGGTTTCTACGTGATCCTGGCAAATGCGACATTTATCTTCTTGGGAAATTTTGAATAATTTTATTACTATCGTTTATAACAGTTTTAAACATCTTAAATTTATTGTTCGCTCCCCTTCTTAATGCACGGATTAGAACTTTTCACACATTTCACCGGTCAGTGTATTTCTTTGCACAATTTATCAATTGTGCACTAAATGTAACAAGTTTATGACTGGAAATTTTATGCGCATTATTTGTTTTCCGATAATAGGTACGATATAAACACAGATGCATCCATTGATCCTTCTTCCTTCTATTCACTTTAGGTTCCACATTTTCACTGAAATGTATCCGGGAATTTCATCTCAATTTTGAATATCGTTGATGGCACATGAAAAGAAGATATGTTTTAATGCAATTTAATTATGTAATTGTGTGATTGTATACATTCATACATACATACGTACGTACATCCACACACATTTAGATACATAATTTGGTTCTAAGGACCACCGTGAAATTTGTGTTTTACCTGGACAATGTGCGTTTGTAAAGTTGGTGGTGGGCAGTGATCGCCGGTGACTCTGAGCACTGGGCACGCAGAACACGTTTTGTTCCGTTTGCGTCCGTTGTGAATATACAACTTTAAGGTGCATTTTTGCTCATGAGCTGCCGTGAAAGCAGAAGCAGGGAACGAGAGAACCGGTGAAATTGTGTATCAGAAACCGTAGGGTTGCATAATTGTTGTTCACCGGTATTAAATTATAATGTCGGAAGACAAGAAGGTAAAGTAATACGCATTTGCTGTTATTAAATGAATTCGACTGCTGGCGGTAATATTGTTCTGTTTTGTTACAGGATGTAAAAGGATCACCATCCGATCCGATTTACTTGAAGGTTATTGGACAAGACAACGCCGTTGTCCAATTCAAAATTAAAAAGCAAACTCCTCTCAGAAAATTAATGAGTGCCTATTGTGATCGTGTTGTAAGTAGGTTGACTTAAACGAACTAACAATTCTTTCACGTGACTCGTATCTTGGTAAACTGTAATGAAGTTCAACATCACTCTTCGTATTTACTCAGGATTTCCGAGGTTTTAGAAGAGAGTTGATTGGAACTGTAAACTGAGTTTGACATATATTGTTTTTAAAATTACATTTCTTAAATGAATTAATTAATGCCGTGTAAATATTTGGTATCATTAGTATTTAGAGTATTTTTAAAATTCAAACTTTTTGTGTTTAGGGAATTGCAATGGCAACAATGAGATTCAGGTTTGATGGTCAACCTATAAATGAGAATGATACACCAATTTCATTGGAAATGGAAGAAGGTGATACCATTGAAGTATATCAACAGCAAACTGGTGGTGTATTACTTGATCATCTGATTGAGGAAGTGGCGGATTGAGGGAACCGGTGCAGTGAAACTTCCCTAACTTAAAAGTGAATGATGATGTAAATATTGTGAACATAAACCTTGTTTAATAGTGAGAATTGTGAGTTGACTACAAACTGAGTTGTTCGAATAAGTGATTGGAACAAATGAATGAATGATCTTAACGATGCTTAAAAGCAATACATTTCTTAAAGAATGAATGTAGCAATGATAATTTCACGAATATTACAGTTTTATTATAGTTGTGAGTGATCAGTGAGCGACAATTGATAAGAAGTTTTGCTACCGTTATGGAAAGAATTGTAGATCTTTGAAATGTTGTAATGCATTGTGGATTTGGTTTCATTCGTTTCTGTAAACTGCAGATGCTTTGACATTTGTGGATTGGAAAACATAACCACTAGTTTTCTACCATAAAAATCTTTCAAGCTTGTTACGATTAGAATTTGCAAATGAGAAGGAAGCCATTTTTTACTTTGATATTCTAAATAAGGTTGCACACTTTTGTAACACACCTTCTCTAATTTTTCTTGATAGTACTTAATTTTATTCTTCATAATGTGCTTGAATTCTTTTCTATGTTAATTTTTTTATTTCTGTGTACCCCTTAGAGATTCCTGAGAACAAATTTGTTTTCAATAGTAGAAAGATATGTCTAGTAAATTACAACATGACTGTGAGTGAGGATTTTTAGGTTACAATGTCCATGAAACGTTTACCTCAGGGGATGATTAATAAAATCAATTTACTGGAAGCCATATGTTCTTCTAGTTAATAAAAGACTGTACTTCCTAAAATTTGATATTTAATTATTATAGTCTTGGTCAGGATGTGCGCAATTAATAATAACACAATGAATTGACCATTTCGAGTGATGTTCCTGCAGCATATGATTATTGACCAATATGACAAGGTGATTGACTAAAAGCCTCAAATATGTTGCTTCTCGTGTGTTCCAATTATTTGCTTTTTTGACTAAAAATTATGATAATTTATTTATATATATATATATATATATATATATATATATATATATATATATATATATATATATATATATATATATATAATTAAAATGTTTATAATAAACATTTTACTTTTTCTTTTTTAATTAATGATATCAGTTTTCTCTAAAATCTTAGTCAAATTTTTCTTCGTGCAGGTTGAGTTTTCAAATTATTTTTTCACATGAACAATTCAGTATTTTGAAATAATAATGTACCATTTTGTAAATGGCAGTATTTATTATAAATTAATAAGGGTATTGAATGCCATCACTGTGTTAAAAAAATAACTGCTCACTTAAAATTCACTTCGGAGAATGTTTATTCAAATTTGTAAGTAACAGCATGTTTGATATTATATGTGAGAAATTAGTGAATTTGAAAGCGAGGATAGCTTGTCAATATGTCCAGTTGCATAAGAATAGACCCTTTTATTCTGTGCATATTTTGTTCACTGAAACTTGGAAATATAAACATGCTGATTATAGACCTCGCAGTATTTTGACAATTTAAAGGTTTTGTAAATTTAAAAAAATAGTCCAAAAAAAGTTACAATCAAGATTGAAAAACAATCTTTTTCCTTGCAGATGTTTAGAGTATGCAAGTTGTATTGGATTCAGGAAATACTACTTTGTATGTAGGCAACTTCCTTGCAGAGGTGGTGATCAGATCCGTTGTTTTCATATATAGGTCTGATTCTTTTCCCCAAATTGTTCCTTCCTCTTGGTTTCTTTGTTGGTATCACAAGATTGTTCTTTTAAGAACTGTTAGTTATATATTTCTGGACATCCAGTTTTAATGCACTGAACAAGACTTTCCTCTTCTGAGAATATCTTTATACACTTATTTATTGAGTTCTTTAATGTTTGAGACCATTGTTTTTTCGTTGAGGAAATTCATGCATATTCTAAGCATTAATGAGTGTCACTTTAATTTTCTGTGATGTCTTCTGGTTTTCTACAGAAAAGTTCTTTGATCGAAAGCTAAGTTTCAAAGTTTGTTTGTTTTTTGCCCTAGAACCTAGTCACAAATACAAACTTGGTTATTGTTTTTTTTGTAAATTTATGCTTGTATAGCTATTTTTCTAATGTTCTACAAATTTTTGTTCATGAAAAGTATTTGTTACACTGAAAAAGGAATTGTATTTGTTTTATATTATTCAGACATGATCATCTTAAATTATTTGAGTGCCTGGTATAACTGCTGACTTGTTTATTATTACAAGTTTTCTCATGTTTGAGACTGGTGGTGTGTGGTTTTTCTCTTCTCCAGACACTGATGAAAGTACTGAAAGTTAAAATGATAGTAGTTCTAGTCTCTCGAAAATCTGCATTGCCTTTTGTCTTTGTATAGATTTCATTTACCTGTTGAATTGTTGATAGGAGCAAAACACAAAAATTAATGGTGGTAATATGAAGGAGCACTCTGAGCATTATCTTCCAAGTGTTGAAGGTGTTTATTTGGGGAGAACACTAGGAGCTCACCAAGTAACATACTTGTTGCAAATAACTATAATAATAGTAAGTCAGCCACATGCAGGAGCTAAAATTATATTGTTAGATTTCTTCAGGAGTTACATTCTCCACTCCCTCTCCTCAATAGAAATTGTTTCTTCTGCTTCTTATGTCCTGGAGAATGAATCTCATTGGAATAAGATTTTGGACATACCGTCCACATAGAATATTGAGGATCAACATTTGATATGGGTTTGTAATGCTCATGGGAAGCCAGAATATTCATTGTTGTGAGGCTAGAAACACGTTTCCCTCATTTGGACAATCAAGTTGTTCAGAAAAATATCCATGTTTTCTTCCTTGGATTTTATCGTGGTTTGAAGTGTCATCTGTGTAATGAGGGTGATATTTTTGAAGTTTTATTGATTTTGTAAATGAGATTATCTTAGTTCACATTCTTATTGGTTCATCTATGCCAAAGAATGCATTTGTTGAACTACATTTTCTCAGAATAGAATATTTTTAAATGTTCACTGCTTGTCTTTGTTATATTTAAGAATACGGTGTAATTATTTTGTGAATATACAGAACTAGTATTTTAGTAAGATGCAAATTTTGATTTGGTTGTCCTTTCTTGTAATTTACATTTTCTAATATTTTCCAGGCCCTTTTTTAAAAATTTTAGAAAACCACAGTTGAATATACTATATCCAAATTTATCCTGTAATTTTATTTTATGATTTCATTATTTATGTCATAGCTTTGTCAAATAAAGTTATGGAGTAAATTTGGATGTGTATTTATTTGTGGTTGTCCGAAGAAAGAAAAAAAAAAAAGGGACGAAAATATTAGAAAATATTTTAGTATATTCCTGAACCATGTACATCATAATCTGGACAAAAAATTTGAAGATAGTGCTTTGATGCAAACAATATTTCATATTGTATTATTAGTTTTCTACATTGCTTTAGTGTTGCTGAAGATCTTCTTTCAAGTTACTTCTGTGATAGGTCTCACCAGCCAATTGACTAACCTGACTGGACAAACTGATTTAGCATGACACATACTGCTTTACCCTTATGAATGTGTGAAGAGAAAGTTCATTTTGGGTTTATGTAAAAGTTTGTGAGGTTGCGTACATCACAAGATGTTAGGCCTGTGCACAGTAGTTTAGGATCAATATGCCTTTTTTTTAACAATGGACATGTATAAATAAACAGTGTGTCACTGTGTATTCTTCGAGTAATACTATTTTAGAAATAATGTAGGGATGTTATGTCCATAGAGCATTATGACATTCTTTATTTATATTGTTTATGTTAAAATTTCATATACAATTATCTTTTAAAAGACAAAAATTAATTCCAGAGCAACTCTACTTCTTGGGCATTCAGTGGACTTGATTTATGGCATGATTGGACAAATAGAACCAAACCTGTGATTAGAATGCTCTATTCCAAGAAGTAATTCATGTTTAGCTACATCATCGTGAACTTTCCTAAAGTCTTTCAAAATTTATGGTGCATTACGGAAGATTGATTTAAATGAAGTCAGAAATAATTGTGTACATATCTTGATATTTCAATTCACAAAAACATAAAGTTACATGCATCTGCACACAAATTTATGTCTTAATTTAATATTAAGGTGTAAGGTGAAAGTAAGCTTTCATTCATACCATCATTTCATATACATCATAAACATTTTTACAAATTTGATAACATGTTACAGTGCATTGCAATTTTTTGAGATGAAACAACTTGGTTGTAGTGCTGTTTTTGTACATTTTTTATTGTTATTGTTACACCATAATGTGGTACCATTTAGTACTACCAAGTCAAAACAGTTGTTAGTTAATTACACATCATTGGATGTTGGAAATAAGTGCTCCTTACCATTGTGAATTGCGACTAAATACATTTAACACATTAGTAAGTATGTATGTTTTTGTGAATATGGCTGGTTTTTTCCTGCCATCAACTGAATTTATGCCTGTGTTGATGCATTTATTACATTAAGCCAAAATAAAGTGCTGACAATGAAGTAAATTTGTCAAATGTAGTGAGAGTAATATAAGAAAAATATAATTGCCAAATAAGATACATTTTCTTCTCTTTGTACATTGTTTCATATGTATTTGAAGTACAACCAATTGCTTTTGTCTTTTATTTTTAGCATTTCAACAATTGAATATAACTTATCTTGCAACGAAGGCAATTGTATCAAAGGGGGAAATATTGACATTTTAAATGTTTTTATTGGTTTTGTACAGAATGTTGAAACCTGGTAAGTAGAGTGCCCCATGGATGTTTGAAACCTTACTTTGTAATGTCTTGTTTTGTGGTTGGAACCAGTCTTCAGGAATTTTGGATCCAAAAAACTTGAAATAGCTTTTATATGATATGTACTGTACTATAAATGTGGTGTAAGCAATAGTCAAGTACGCTTTTTTAAATTGATGACCGTATCAGTTGCTGTATTTTCTTTGATGTAGGAGGAAAAGAAAACTTTTTATTGAACTGTACTTTTTCTCCTCAACTCTTGTACTTTTGGATGAAAAATATCATTGTGTCAGCTGATCAGTCTCCCTTTCTTGAGGAGTGGAGATGAAGGAATTTGCCACTATTGCAGAAGAATTAGTATACTTATTATGCCATTTAGTGCAGAAGAATTAGTATACTTATTGTACCATTGACGATTTATTGAAATAACGCAGAAATCAGTAGCAGTGTGCGACCCTGAGCTTATTATGTGCTAGCCTGGCTGCCCATAAGCGCTGGCCCGCACAGTTTCTGTGAAGAACAGTAATTACTTGCAGGGGTATACCTGCAGCCATGAAGGAGATCTCGTGACACCCAGCAAGGAGGATTGATGACTGCCAACTCTTTTCCGATGTAAATAATGGCTTCTGACGTATTTGTACTGGATTTTTAGAAACTTTCCCCTGGCAGGTATCAACTGCTAACAGTTTCAACCAATCGGAAGCGTGACCGTCACCTCTATTGGATGAAACAGTCAACAGTTGATACCTGGCTGGGGCAGAGATGCATAAATCGCAGTATAGAGCTGCGACCCGCGTACACAATCGAGAGCTTCAACACAACAAATAAAGTAACAAAGCTTCCGATAGGATAACTGCGCCCAACGTATAGGTCTTCAGAAGTCTCCAAGTAAAGCGAAGTTAATGCTTGGTGCATCAAGCAGTTTTGTTTCGTCATCACACGCCCATTGAGACTTAACTTCATCCAAAACGTAGTATAGAAAAAGTATTGTAGTAATGTAAAATAAGATTGATGGATCCCCGAAACCACCGCAAAATGTATTTTTCATTCATATATTCCTTGTTCGATGTTGCTGATAACGCGCGCAATCTACTTTCGAATGGCAATATTAGTTTTCGAGGTTCTTCACATGAAGTATCGAGATCTCGAATTTTTCTGAAAATAAAAAAAGGCCCACTTTTTCTGGAATAGAGCGCAAACCATAAAAATATGCCAGGGCCCACTTCTATTAAACACTATTTTCGAAATTTGCAAAAAAAAAATTCTCTAGCTACGTTATCGAATATTGTAATGAAATTGTTCGTGGTTTATAATAATAGGCGATCATTTGTAAATGTTAAGTTTCCGTCTCATTTTCAGTGTAGAAACTACACTGAATGTAACTTAATGAAACTACACTGTAATGAACTTATGTAACAATACATACTTTCTCGCAATATTTCTAACATCCGCTGGGTTATACTAAATAAACCTGCAAAGTTCTTTCAACCAGCAACATTTTTTCCCCCGTACTAAAACTCGAACTCTGGTCCTCAGAGTTCACTCGCCGCCAGCCTTACCTCAGCGCTATAGAAACGCAGAGTATCGAACTCCGGTCCACGCTTTAAAATGTAATTGTTTCAACAAAATATTTCCAACACGATTTTATAAATTTCAAAGATTGACGAAAATGAAACCTATACATTTTTAAGCTTTCTTTGTTTAATACTGAAGAGGAAAACTCGGAGGTTTTTGAGGCTCTTTTTTTAGAAATTTCAGACATTTCGAAAAATTCTTTTAAAAATAACTACACGACCTTCAAAAGCTGATTGTTAGAACAGCTTTTGTCTAAGACTAAAAGCTTTACCTTGAATTTTGAAATGTTAACTTTTTGTAATTTTCGAAAATGTGGAAATATAGCCGAAAATGAAACAAGCACCATATTTCTCACCGTTCCTTATATATGAAAATTTAAAGAAATTTGGAGCGGCTTTTGGAAAAAAAAATGTTAAAGAAAATTTAAATGGTCTATAATTCGCGAAAAATTACACGAATTCCTTCTTTAATATATTTGTAGGAAGACTCCCTCCAAATATCTGGAACAACGAACATGTGACCATTATTGTCTTAAGCGTCCTTTACGTCCTTAGAACTACCTTACATCTAATCTTATATGGCCGTACGGGCCAGCGTACGAGGACAGTTATTGTAACAACACCCTTCGTGTAGCTGCCCCGACTCATCTGATTACCTGTGTTTGGTCAGATCCAGTGTTGCCCTGGCTGCTCAGTCCGCAGATTCCTTAAAGGGAGGCATGTGTGATAGAGCTAACACTATATTTAAACACACGGTTTCATTTTTTAAAGGTGGTTTTAATGTTTCTTTTTGAAAGAGCTGAAGCCTCAGGCTAAAATTAATCCTTAGAACTACCTTTATCTGATCTTATATGGCCGTACGGGCCAGAGTTCATCATCGGCTGCTGGGCGGTGTCCTCCCCGGCTGTCACGACCTTTCCCGTGGGAGCGGCGGCCCCGCGCCCCAGCGTTTGGCGTGGTGCGGTCGGCGGCATGCTGCGTCTCGCCTCACCCCTTTGTCTATCAGCAAGGCGGTCGGGCGGCAGACGGAGTCTTCCCCGGTTGTCACGACCCCGATTACGGGAGCGGCGGCCGGCTGCGTCTCGCCTCACTCCTTTGCCTATAAGCAAGGCGGTCTGAGTGGCGCGGTAGCGTCAACGGGCGCCAAGAGCGCATGTCCGGGCATCGGCGGCACGGTATGGGGCTGCGTTAATCGTGTCTCGGCTCGTCGTCACTATGGGCTCGCGGTCGGGCACTTACCGTCACGACCCACTGCGTCCCCAGAGGCGGCCTGCGATACGGCAGTGCATCCGCTGGCGTCCCCCCGTGAGTTAAAGCAACTGGCCCTTGCCCCCACTTTGGCAAGGCGCACATACTTCTTGTCTCACTGATCGGAATGGCAGAGCTATTGTCTTTCAGTTGCCTCCCCGGCTTCGGTCACGTCTCCCGCGATTGGTAGGCGCGCGTCGACGGATGCTCGAGTCTCGCCAAATTCTGCGAAATTCGACCGTCATCCAAGTTCCGAGAAAAAGGTACAGCGGCTCTCGGAGACTGTAGCGTCGGTATTTTCCTATGAGTCACCGGATGCGACCTGGCGTGGGTTGTGCAGAGACAATAGGGCTGCATGCCTTAGCATTCCTGATGCCCCGAAAACGCTTGCAGATAGAGAAAAACCACGTTTCCTGACATCTTTTGCAGTAACATTATATGCAATAAAATTTTAAAACACTCGTCGCCACCTGACTCGTGCGACCGTCCCATTACATATTTAAAAAATGGTGCCATTTTTGAGAACATTTTGAAAATGTTTTCCAGGTTTCATGTAAAGCACCCACAAAAATCAAAATATCCATTTGAAACTCCCGAAGCCTCAAGTTCATTCAAATCAACCGGGAAATATCAATTTGGAGAAAATCGGTTAAACGCTTTAGGCGTTAGAGTTGACCACTCACACGTTTTGCCGTCAATCGGTTTTTCGGTTTTAGGATTCACAAAACAGATTCTAGCTACATGTGTCAGAAAAAAGTATTTTACTATAACACTAATAATACGTACAAGGTTTATCCACTTCTTCGTTACCAGGACCCGGCAATAAGTTTTTCTGCCGAAAATTCGAATTTTCATGGCGCACATTTACAAAACTTTCTCTTCGTATGGTCGCTGAAAGTACACAAGGTTTTCTCAAATGGATCCAAATATTTTCTTTAATTGTTTGCTAAATCACGAGACGTTCACTTAATGATGTGGCACATGTCGGATTTTTACTTTCCCGTATACAGAGTGTCCAGTAGCAGTGTTGACGTTCATGACGAATGGCAGGTTCAAATTTCAGAAAAGAAGTTTAAAAGTTACTTCCGGGCGCGAAATTCAAACATGCAGCCGCGAGAATAACGCGGCGTCTGCCAACGGGGCTGGGCGTAGCGTCGTTTCTCTCCGTTTTCGGTTAAACTTTTGAGTGAGGTAAATCGCTTGTTGCGCACTAGGATATTTTAACAAGACCAATTGTTTTATGTGTACTATTCATTTAATCTATTAAATCTAATAAAAATCGTTTTTACTGTTTGTTATAACCATGCTTTTCAGTGGCGTAACAAAGAACACTGAATACAAACCAAGCCTTAAGGAAATTCACAAAATACCAAGAATGCTCTTTTTTTAATCTTCAGTGTGAACTAATATATTGTGCTATAAAGAGTAACATAGGATAAGTGATAGTCCTGTGCAGGTTTTTTTCCCTCAACATCATAATATAATTTATATTAACGCGTTTTGCAGCTAAAATATTGATTCATTAAAATCGCCAACGGTCTGTAATATTGGCACAATTCGAAAAATGAATTTTCGCGGGAACGATTTAAAGTTTTAAGTGCTGTTTGAATTACAGGTACAACACGCTTAGTTACTGGCCTATTAATGGGTAAGCATGATTAAAATGCTTTATAGGAGTTCTCTTAATAATAACAACATAAAATATTTGAAAATGAATGTCATAACTAGGACCCGGATAATTATGTACTAAAAATTGGGAAAATATGTACATTTATGTATTATAATAAACAGAAATATGTACTAAAAAGTAAGAAATGTGTATCATTAAAGCAATTCTTTTTTTAAATACTTCTATCTTTGGGTATATTGTTCTGTTTTACAATATAAGGATTAAAATTAAACATTGTACTCTTCCTAATATTATTATTTACAACGATTTTCGTAATTTTTTGCATTTCAAATTTTCAGCATTGAAACTTTTCCTATTGTCTTGTAAGAGGGACTTGTACTGACTAAAAGAGCGTTGTACACCGCTCGAGTCACTAGTGAGTATTTAAATTTGCACAGTTCCTCTGTCGTGTGGTCAATATCCAGTGTGGCGGAATTGTCCCCTCATTGTATTACTCTAATAACACAAATTGTTTCTAATCCGGGGTTTTCTCCAGAACTGAAGATCTCTTTACCTTCATTAGATCACCTTTTGATCTTCGAGTGATAAATAAACGGTTCTTAAAGAAGCGACTGCTGATTGTGATATTTCAAGACTGTCGGAAGTTTCAAGGAAGACGTCTCCAAAGATTTAATTGTAGTGCTTGCTGCAAATAAAGCAATATAATTTTTCAGCAACAAGCAATTGCTTTGATATGCACATGGACGCTGCTGAATCAGAATCAAATGAATATATAACAAGTATGTATAAAATCAACATTTCAGCATTGTAGCTCATAGAATCAATCCAGGTGTCCCATCTTGTTTATTCTTTTTGTACTAAAACCCCTGCGGCATCTTTATCAACCTGAGATCTAATCAGTTCTGCAATCCAACGCATGGACAGTACAGGTTAGGTGTGGTAGTTTTGGATACACCTGCGTGGCTTCTGTCGCCTTGCTGTGCTGCATTAGTATCAGAAGGAGAAAGTTTTACCTAAATGCAACCATCAAAGTAGTGTTTAACTCCATCAGGCTACACAAAAGCCATTATATTGGCAACAGTTTTGCAATAGTTTGATGGTTGCATTTGGGTAAAACTTCACAAATTAACAAAAGAGACTTACTCTTTTCACCCCAAAAACATTTAGACACAATGTTCATTTCCAAAACTTCTATGAAATTCTAAAAATAATCAGTAAACTAAAAAATAAATATTTAGCCGGTGTAAATGAATTTGCAGATTGTTAAAGGCTTGTGCGCCTGCAATTATACACCCATTAACTCATATATTTAATGCATTCTTATGCACCGGAACTTTCCCAGACATTTTCAAAACAGCTAAGATTAAGTCGCTCTTCAAAAAAGGCCACAAAAATAAAAATAAAAATTACCGGCCGAAATCCCTTTGGGTCAGTTTTTTCAAAAATATATGAGATACTTTTTATTTACGTACGAACGGAAACATTTTTCAGTAAACACGACCCGTTTTCAAATTGCCAACATGGATTTCGAAAATAAAAATGTACGGAAACAGCCGTATTTGTCTTTGCGAAATTCTCACTTAGCTTTAACACTGCCCCATGAGGTTTAATCCAGAAGTACCACATCGTCATTTTACTTAAGATTTCGGCCAGAAGAGATAATTTACAAACAACGGCGAAGGTTCCCGTGTGACAATCGGGGAAAGAAAAATGTAATCGGTACTTCCTGAGCTGGGTAAATAGTTTCTGGTGAATTGTATCAAGGTCATGGGAGACCCCTGAAATATGCAACGTGGGTGCGCGATATGTCCTAATAAATGTTTATGTTTACAAACCTATCTTCCTTTGTGTTCTCTACAATACTCGCGCTGAAAACCAATACACCAGAACCAGGGATTGCATCGTTCATTTGCTCTTTTATTTGTAATAACGTTGGTATTTACGGCTATACTTATTCCAAAACGATTAAATGGCGGTATTTTAGAGACGAGGCTACAGAAACAAATTACAAAGCTGATTTGTTTGTCTGGGAGATTCCTTATCAAAAATATACAAGAACAATGAAGAATTAAATAAAAATTGCAGAAAATGGAAAAATTCAATAAAATTGTAAAACAGTTATTTTGAGTAAAAGATGTCAATATCTGTACTTTCGGGTAAAATGTGTAAAAAAAGTACTAAAAAGTCAACGTTTTCTGGCACTAACCGATATGAAACGTCAAGATATCGATGATTCGACTTAACAGAATTACTTTTGGAAAATATGTTATTACATAATTATCTTGGTCATATCATAAAATTCGTATTTTTACATTCTTTTTACGGAGTAGAGAGTAGGTTGCTTTGCGAAAAAACGTCAATTTTCGTCAGAAAAATTCTTATTACAGGGCCCTGGTAACGAAAAGGTGGATAAATACAGTTGCTAATTTAGAAAAAAATTTTCACATGTTTCATTTTGTGTAGACGCAGGCCGACATTTGCGTTGATGAATATTTGCAGTACACATTTGTGTGCACAGTTAATCATTCCTAAGCGGTGTCCATGATTAACAGTGAGAAATGGCATATGCCTCATATGACGATTATCTACTTTTTCGTTGCCAAGACCGTGTAATAAGAGTTTTTCTGACGAAAATTAACGTTTTTTTCGCCCAACAACTTTCTCTCTACTCCGTAGAAAGAAAGTAAAAAAATACGAATTTTATGTTATAACACTCATTTTAAAATATTTTATAACTGTTGTTATTGACAGAAGTCCTAAATAGCCTTTTAATAAAGCTTACCCGTTAATGTGCCAGTTATTAAACGGGTGGTACCTGTAATTCAACGACCACTTAAAACTTTAAAGCGTTTATCTCGAAAATTCATTTTTCTAGTTGTGCCTATATTGCAGCCCGTAAACGATTTCACTGAATCAATATTTTAGATGCAAAACGCTGTTAATATAAATTGTCATGATATTAAGGAAAAGCTGCAGGGGACTATCATTTAGCCTATGTGACTCTTAAGCGCAAGACGTTAGTTCACACTGAAGGTTTAAAAAATAGAGCATTCTTGGTATTTTGTTAACTTACTTAAGGCATGGTTTGTATTCAGGTTTATTCTTACGCCGCTGAAAAGCGTCAATGTAACAGTAAAAACGATTTTTCTTAGATTTAATTGATTAATGAATAGTACACATAAAACACTTGGTGCTGTTAAAATACCCTAGTGCGCGGCAAGCGATTTACCTCTCTGGACAGTTTCACCGAAAACGCAGAGAAACGACGCTACGCCCAGCCCCGTTGGCTGACACCGCGTAATTCTCGCGGCTGCAGGTTTGACTTTTCAGGAATTTTCAGGCGATAATTTTCAGGTTTCAATGGATCCTTGCCTGCCTTTAAAAGTGAAATTATTATCGCTCCTTTCCAGACTCTGGGGTAATTACTTTGTGTCCAAATGTTATTGTATATGTTTAGCAAAGTGGACAGTATTCCCTTCGGTAACTGACGTAGTAGGCTGTAAGGGATATTGTCTGATCCTGCTGCGGTGTCTCCAGCTGCATTTCTGGCATCTTGCAATTCTCTACATGTGAAAAAAACGTTATATGGCTTATCTGTATCGGTTGTAAAGTCAAGTAATTGTTCTTCTTCTTTTTCTCGAGAAAATCTTTAGGATACCTATTTGTGTTACTGGCTCTGGAGTATTAGGTCGCTAATGCGTTGGCTATTTCGTCAGGGTTCCAGATTAGTTGTCGTTCGTGTTCTATGCATGTGATTGCACTGAAAACATTTTCCCCAGCTATTGACTGGATTTTCTACCATATTTCCGTGACTTTGGTCGTCCGAGATATGGTTGTTACGTACTTTTGCCAGCTTGATCGTTTTGCTGTTAATATTTTTCTGCGAGCGAGTGCACGCAGACGCTTGAAAGCAATAAGATTGTCTTGGGTTGGTGCATGCCTATTGAGGACTTTCCTTTTATCCCTTATTGCTTCTTTGGTCTCCGTATTCCACCATGGTACTGGAATCCTAAATGAGCGGCCACTAGTCTGCGGAATGTATTTTACAGCAGAAGATATTACAGTCGTGATGAAATCAGTAACTTCTTTCTATGTGTTTCCACTGGCATTTATTGGTTGTATATGTCTGGTGATGCTGGACCAGTCTGCACCGTTGGTACACCAACATTTCGGTAAATGTACTGTGTTCTTTGCCATGTTTGATGATATCAACAGAGGAAAGTGATCACGTTGATGAAGATCTGGCAGTGGCTTCCACTTCAGCCGTGTTGTAAGGTGTGGACTACATATTGAAAGATCTATGGCCGAGAATGAGTCATTTCTAGCGTTAAAATGAGTGCTTGCTCCTGTGTTTAAAAGTACGTATTCATTGTTAAGTAGCAGGTCATCGATTTTGTGACCGGAGTCATTTGTTCAAGAACAGCCCCATGTGGTACTGTGAGCATTGAAGTCGCCTAGAATTAGAAATGGAGGCTGTAGTTGCTCGATCAGGTCTAGTAGATCTTTATTTCGCCACAGGGCATCGGGTAAGTATATGCAACATGCCGTCATCTTCAATGGCTCGTATAAGGTTACAGTTACTGCTTGTAGAGGTATGTTGAGATCGAGACGACTAGCAGGATGTGTATTACTGATCAATATGGCAACACCACCTCTAGCTCGTCTATCAGGTTCTACGTCACTGCGAAGGTTTTTATATCCTCTAAAATTGAAACGGTCTTCAGGTTTAAAATAGGTTTCTTGTAAGCACACACACATTGGTGTGTGATTGACCAGTAGCAATTTCAGCTCACAGTAATGCGAGATACGGCCGTTAATGTTCCATTGAATAATATTTTCCATGGTTGGAATGGGGTTCTTCTGCTTTAGGATGCGTAGATCCTGCTTATTTTCATGGTTTTCCTTTTGGCCATCCTTTCTTCTTTTTCTTCTTAAGCGGGGTTTTGCTTAGATCGATGGACTGGTAATCATTATTTTTGGAACTTACCATTAAACTTGTCTCAGAGCCAGTGGTTGTATCTTGATTATTGGTAATTGATGATTTCATTTTTCGTTTGAGGAAGTTGTCCTTGGTGTGCTTAGGAGAACGAGGCGATCGACTTCGATAGCCTATCGCCGATACTTCTGTGCTGTGTGTCGCTGCAGACGCAGCTACTGGATTTCTTTCTACCTCATTTGGTGGGGGTATTGAAGATTGTTCCTCATTTACTATTTCCCTTTGAGTGTTTGTGGTTAAGTCTTCTGTGTTGATTTTGTTGTTGTGAATTTCATTAAAATACTTTTCTATGCACCGAATTATTGCAGGCATTAGTTATTTTACTACTAAAGAAGGCAAATTTGTGCTTTTAGTAACAGCTTGCACGTATGTAATATTTCCTTTATTTTCAGGACACACACGTTTTTTGCTTTAGGATAGCTGATCTTCTGCTGACTTTTACTTGTATTGCTGCCACCTGCTTATATATTGGGCAGTCTCTTGACCTTGATGAATGCTGTCCACTGCAATTAATGCATTTGATAGGATCTATGCATGGATCATCACTATGAAATGGCTTACCACAATGACATACGTTGATTCTCGAACATCTAGATGATGGGTATCCAAATCGTAAGCATTGAATACACTGCATTGGTTGAGGAATGAACATTCGTACGGTTAGAAGATGAATGCTGGCTTTAATCTCCTCTGATAACGTACGGCAGACAATGGCTCCTTGAGAAGCTAGTTCTTGAACTATTTCCTCTTCATTGCAATTTAATAAGTCACTACAAACTACAACACCCATACAGGTATTCAGCGTGCCGTGAGCACTTCAACATCTATAGTGCCTATTTTCTTTAGTTCTGCTAACTTTTTGCCTTGATTGTCATTGAATGTTTCCATCAAGAGTCCAGATGGAGTTTTCTGTATGTCTTTTTCGGCTGATCCAGCACAGGTGCTAATATTTTCTATTAGAAATGGGCTCACTTTATCAAAATTTCCTTCAGTTCTTTTTACTGTAAGGTACTTCAGCACCACTGCGGTGTTCTTGAACACATTATAGTTTATTGATTTTCCAATTTTCATTCTTTTTGCATTGAACTCCGGGCTTTTTTCTGGACGGGGGTTTTTAGGGATCCCACAATCCTAGGTTCGCAGACTTAAATACGAGTCCCGCGAAGCTTGCTATCACTCGTAGGAGTATCTGCCAGCGGTGCCGAGTGATCCGCACCCCTGGCATTGAAGTCGCAGAGTGACGACGCCCGGTGGCCTGCTTGCGCACCACCGACCGCCGGTACTGGGGCTCCGATCCCCTGCACCGTAACTGTCGATCCTGACAGATCCTCCATCTTGGATTTTTTCTTCAGGGTCACTTTCCCCTAGCGTTTTTGAGCTACCGCCAGCGTAAGGAAACGGAAGGAACAAGGGGAGACAGAGAAGAATTGAGTTAGAAGGGTAGGATGGAAACGACTCCCTAGCCCTCGCAACCTAATAACGTCGGGGCGGAAACACAAGAGTTGGCCGATACAAGATTGGCCTACATGACAGAAAACAGAAGTGTGCCACAAGTAAGTGGAAGCAATGACACACCAAGTTTGTGGTGACGACGGGATGTTTGGGGGAGTGACAGCGGACAGCTGCTCCGATTAGTCGCCTTCTACGACAGGGAGAGGTCCCGTGGTGCTATTCTACTAAAATCCCCAGCACCACACGGGGTTATTATTATTATTATTATTAAATAATGAAACTTTAAAAATAAAAGTAGTTTTGAAAGATCGAGCTCAGTAGTCAGTGCATAATAACCACTGGTGAAATTGTCAGTGAAAGATAGTCACTGGTTAACGATAAATCCCAGCCTTGCTCTTCCACCCATTTATTTTCATCCCATTAACATTAACGATAAAGGTTTTGGAAATACCTGCAACAAAAATAAGAAAGCTAGTTTAGTAATCGATAAAGGAGAAAGGGAAATTGTTATGAATGATGAAAAGAAAATTATGAATTATACATTTGTGTCGGAAACACATGTCGGATGCACAAAACATGTTCAAAATGTCATTTGCTAAGATACAAGAATTAACTCCCTTGAGAACGTTTGCTACAAATCGATGTAAAGTTTGTTTCAATCATGCGAATCGCTTCCTCGGTGTTTCTTTGGAGCTCTTCGAGATTAGCAGAAATGTTTGCTTAAAGTTTACTTTTGAGGCATCTCCAAAGTTATTGTGGTGACAAATCAGGTGAACAAACCTCGTGCAATTATTCGGTTCCCAAAAACCTCTTCCAGTAATTGCATTGTCGACTTGGCAGTATGTGATGTCGCTGAAACCAACAATTTCTCTCATCTTTTTGGAGAAGAGATACATTTTCTCAATATATTTTCACATGCATCCGCCGTCACTATTTATTTTAAAGACAACGGACAAATTATTCTGCGATGAGAAATGGTACACCATACTCCTGGCCAATCCGGACCAAAGGTATCTCTACTGTTTCCTGTGGGCTCTCAATACCCCAGAGTGTGCTGTATCGCTGGTTAACATATCCATCCAGATGAAAGCACGCCTCATCACTAAAAAATGCGTTATCAAGTGTCTCAAGACCTTCGTCATAACCAATTACAATAAAATATGCGAGCAGCCTGATCAGGATCCTTAAGCTACGGAGAATCCGGGCATTTTTAATTTTGTTGTGTCATAGTGCGCACTTCCATATGAAATATTACATTGTTGATGAGGCTTCCTTAATGAAGTATTCGGGGCAGTTGAAAGAACATTCAGAACTTCCTTTAGTTTTCGCTGCGTGAACACTATTTTCGCAACTGCGTTTCCGATCAGACATGCATTCACTTTCACGATAGCTTTTACTAACGGAAATATGGAACTCTTGTTTGGAATAAACTGAGACGAAATTTTTTTTCTGAAAGCTGCTTGGCACTCTTTGAAAGATTGCGTTCCAAAATATTACATCACAAATATACGTTGATCTTTGAGGCGCATCGTAAATTAACTTCAAAGCTGAGTGAAGGCGCCGCCTGCTTTGCTTCGAGCAAGTATGACCCAGACCACAGGAAGGGGATGGTGAGTGAAGGGATTGTCTCAGAAATGCAGTGAAGGAGCTGTTACAGAAGCAGCCTTGCAATGCTTTCACTTTTCTCTCAGTGCCTCGAACAGCAGGGTTGGGTTTTAAACTGGTCACCCGGTATGTAGTATAGGGAAAGTTACGTAATGCTATGTCCGTCCATAGTAGTTTTGCGTAATATTGCGTGCAATTAAAAAAATACAAAATCAAGATTTTCTCAAAAACGGCTCCAATTTTTTTAAACTTTCCGTATGGATAGTGCTAATTATGACGTAAAGTTCATTTTGCGATTTTTTCTTTCTTCAAAAATTACACAAATATATTTTTTGATAGTTTTCTCACGCCGTTAATATGCAATTTATAAAGTGCTTCAAATTACTTTTAATGCAGTTTTTTGAAAACTCAAAAAATTTCTGTGAAAATGAGCTTCAAATTTCTCATTTACAATAGGCTTAAACGCCATTTTCTTAAAAACGGCTCCAATTTTTTTCAGAAAGTATCCATTTATGACGAGGTTTTACTGTTCTTTAGATATTCTGAAAATAATATTTCCGTTCTAGTACTAAGAAACAGTGAAATTAAGAAAATTTCAAAAAAAAAAATATTTGGGCGGCAATGGATGGCAGCTGGTAAGCATATGTGGCAACTCCAAATAGCGAGCCGCGATCAAAGGAAATAGAAAACTAATACGGGAAAGGCTGTGTCATTCTGTAGTACCACTGGTTTAGTTCTCGTGAAACCTCTCGGATGTTGAAATTTGCATAAGTTTAAATTTATTCGAAGCTGTTACATCTTCCTTATTGACGCTAGAGATTGTTTTCGATATGTTCCTCAGTATTAAAACTTAGCATTTCAAGTGCACCTATTTAAAAATATATTTAGTTTTTGCGTAATTTGGCGGTCTGCAACAAAGTTGTTTTTTTTTCGTACTTATCTGCCGTCTTGAGGCTAGATATTTTTCTCGAAATCTTAATGTCAGATCTTAAAATGATTTCATATACATTTCCTTTCGTAAGGAGTACTTCTGGCTATTTTTTGGGAGAATATTCTGGAATGTCAAAGCGAACAATCTATTTAGAATTGTGCCATGACTGCCGGTTTAAAGGCTATTCCGTGGCTTAGCCGGTAGAGAGAGAGTTTCAAATCATGGTTCGTCCATGATTCTATTGTTTCACGAACATTTTCGTCAGTGTAGATAAGAATAGAACTGAACTTTTCAATAAAACATGAATTTTACTTTCTCGCCTTTCGTGAGAAAAGAAAGTATTGTAATACAATAGAGCGTCGCAAAACGGTGAATCTTCGAGAGAGAAACTTTTATTGCCGGGCCCTGGTAAAATGAAACTAATGGTGCTACAGAATAGCAGAGACTTTCCCGTGTTAGTTTTTTATTACATTTTACTCTTGCTAACTGCCATCTATCGCAGCCCAAAGAACATTTTTTGAAATTTTCTTAATTTTTAGTTTTCATAATTATAGAACGGACATATTTTATGTGTATGAAAGAACAGTAAAACCTTATCCTAAATTGCAATTTTCTTTGACAAATTTAAATCCGTTTTTATGAAAGTAGCGCCCAAGCTTTACTGTAAATTCGAAATTTGAAGCTCTTTTACACATAAAATTTTTGACTTTTCGAAAAACTTCATTTGAAGAACTTTAACTCATAAATACAATAATGTTTACAAATCGCAGAAAATGTGCATATTAACGGCGTGAGAGATCTTTCAAAAATATTACATTTGTGTAATTTTTTAAAAAACAAACAAAAAATACTCCATAATAAACTTTGCGTCGTACTAAAGAGTCCAATTAGCACTATCCGTTCGAAATGTTTGAAGAAAACATTTCGAAACGATTTTGAGAAACTGGCGTTTTAGCGTCTCTGAAAATGCAAAATTTTGAACTAGTTATCACAGAAAAGGTTTGAGTTTTCGAAAACTTTATGTGACATTATTTAAAGCAAAACTCATAAATACAACAATGTGAACTAATCGCCGGAAATATTATTAAGAAAGTGAAAGACAAGTCAAAAAATGACACTTTTGTATTTTTGAAAAAAACAAAACAAAAAACAGAAGAATTGAGCAATACGGCCTTTATTTCATCTTATAGAGTACATTATGCACTATCTCGACCAAAAGTTTTAAAAAAATTGCAACGTTTTTGAGAAAGTCTTGCTTTTGTAATTTTTTAAAATTGCACATATTGCTCGTAATATTGCGCGGAAACTACTACAAGTTTCAATACAATGTACGTAACATTAATGAAAGAACTCACTATGGAGAACAAATTTTATTTGACGAAAAAAATTCTATCCTCAATTTTGTAGTTGTAGGAAGACGCCCGAAAAAGTTACAAATTTAGAAATTGTAGAAAATTCAAAATTAAACCTGAAAATCGGAACTATTCCACTTTTATAAGTGTATTTTACAATAGTATTCCAAGAACTTTAAAGTAAAAAGAGCAGTTTTTTAGAAAATTTTGATAATGACCGGGAGGTTTCATGTAAATTACACCCAAGAATTTTTTCCAAAATCTCAAAGTTACAAATCAAGGATTTTAATAAGGGAAACAATCTCTATCTTTAATATTTTAGTTGTAGGAAGACGGAGTTTTCAATGTACATGAGACCTGCATTATTTTCTTAAAAGTTCTATTAGGCTACCCAACAACAAAATTTAATCAAATCGATGCGCATTCCGTGTTCTCAGTGTATACAGAAATCACTTTATCTGTTCAGTATGTTCACTAAGTGATCAAAAGTATCCGGACACGTGGCTGAAAATGACTTACCAGTTCGTGGCGCCCTCCATCGGTAATACTGGAATTCAATAGGGTGTTGGCCTACCCTTAGCCTTTATGGCAGCTTCCACTCTCGTAGACATGGGGAATGGCAGCCCATTCTTCACGGAGTGCTGCACTGAGGAGAGACATCGATGTAGGTTGGTAAGGCCTGGCCCGAAGTCAGCGTTTCAAAACATCCGAAAGGTGTTCGACAGGATTCAAGTCAGGACTCTGTGCAGGCAAGTCCATTACAGGCTGGTTTTGTCGTGTAACCACTCCGCCACAGGCCGTGCAGTATGAACAGGTGCTCGATCGTGTTGAAAGATGAAATTACCACCCGAATTGCTCTTCAACAGTAGGAAGCAAGAAGGTGTTTAAAACATCAACGTAGGCCTGTGACATGATAATGCCATACACAACAACAAGGGATGCAAGCCCCCTCCATGAAAAACATTACTACACCATAACACCATTTTGGACGTGTCCGGATACTTTTGATCACATAATGTATGTGTAGACCGTGTATTATGCTTGTCCTGTGTTATATGTGTGTTGCAGTATATATTGTAACACCCCCCGGTCGTCTCGTGAGAGAACGCCCGGTAAGCGGCCCGGAAATAGCTCAGTCGGTGATGGAAGGAATCGTTAAACAGATACTGGTAACATGAAACAAACACTTGGGTCACTGGTAAAAATTACTTTTATTCCTGGGCAATCAAATCTAATGCCCCAGGGAAGTTACATTAACAAATTGAATAGAAAGAAATGGGAAAATTGGGTGAAAAGAAAAGAATAGGAAAAGTTAGTATTCAGAGTAAAGCTTAAAAATTAGGAAGAAATATGACTAACGTTACAATGGCAAAATACAAAAGTTACAAATCTCTGCGCCATAGCGCGGCGCCGCATTACAAAATTTACACAGGGGCGAATGCCCTGAATGATATTGCCTGGAAAATGGTCTTTGCGCGCCCGGGAGGGCGGGCGCGGTCGAGGAGGCGGCGGGCGTCCTTCAAAAAAAATTCAGCGGAGGTCGACGGCCTCCCGTGCCGACAGCTGAACGGTCGGGTCGTTGACGTCACCAAGGGTCGGTGGCGCGTGGCGGCGTTGTAACGGCGTCTGGTAGTCTGGTTGAACTCGGAGCGGAGAACTGGCAGAACTGGTAGTAACTGGTAGACTTGGAGCGGCCGGGCGATCTCAATCTCAGGAACGTAGTAATTAACTATGCGTACCTCTGATTCTCATTATAATAATTGTCGAACACAACTTCGGACAGTTTAGCAATCCTTCGGAGAAACGTTCGCCTCTCTTCACGGCGAATTCCCACCCCAGAGAATTTTCTGTTTCCTGCAGTCGGCTCAATGCTCAAAACTCGCAGTAAAATAATATAAGTCCCACATAGGCACATTCGCCCGAATAATTCCCACCCCAGATAAGTTTCTCTCCCAACTGTCCTCAGCCTAGAACTCAGGCTCCTTCCGACAAAAATTACAAGTCTTTCAGAGACACACTGGTCTCTCCCCGACGAATAGTTACCCCCCCAGAGAAGTTTCTCTCCCGACTGCTCCCCGTCTAATGCTCTACACCTTCTGGCTGATCTCTCCCTTCTGATATTCTGTCCGTCGAAATTGTATCAAGTTAACTTTTGCCCCCACCCAATTTTCTCGTATGCTCCAGCTCCTTATAATAGACGCGTCGCTATTGGCCAAAGGAAATGGCGCATTACGCTATTTCAACCAATCGTGACGGGAGTAGTGAAAGAAGTTTCAACTCTTTGTGCCACTGTGAGCGTACAGAATTTTCTTATTCCTTCTAGAACATCAGCCATGCTTGCACAAGGGGGACGTTGTCCGTGAAAGAATTTATCGCTCTGGGATTTCCTGGATGTAAGCGGGCGTTCTAGAAATTTCGCAGCTGGTCTAGCGAACACGTGTCTCTCGCAGTGAATCTTTTCACAACTGACCCTTTTAACGACCTTCTTAATGGGCCGGGGGCGCAAATGGCTGTCCGATAAGCGAGGTTGCACGTGCAACGCCGTATGTTTATTCTCCCAACTGCCCTCAGCCTTGTGAAATTTTGTATGAGGAAATCGGTATCGCTACAATATGTTGTGAATGCATCCACCTGTTTGTCACCCACCTCAATGACGGCAGCAAGGGTCTACCCAAGGACCCTTTAGCTTACGTCTCCGAATGCAGGCCTACGTCCGTCACCACGGGAAGGCTGGTGGTTCGCGTCGTGTCCACTTTCTATTATTGCAGCATCTCTCCTTGGTTTGTTGCCTACAGCCGCACCAGGCTTGTTGAAGTTTTGTTTATATGAATACTAGTGGACCCGGCAATGCTTCGCTATCGCAACTTCACATACTGCAGGTCACGTGATTTTTAATCACGTTTTACGCTACGCTCTGCAAAAATGTCAATAGACGGAATCCTCTCTCGCGAGTATGGTTCCGTGTCTCTCTCCGTGTTTTCCGTCTCTCTCCCCGATTCTCTTTCTCTGATTCTGTTTCTGTTTGTTTCTCCTCTGCGCCTCTGTCTTCCTCTGACTCTCTGTATCTGTCTCTCCCGGGAGAAATTTCACAATCGTAGGGGCAGAATATGCAATGAAGACGTCTTAATAGTCGTACTGCAGTGTGCGGCGGACCACGTTGAGGGCTCCGTGGCGTAAAGCGCCCTGATCAGGGCCCTTGACTGTACATAAAATTATTGTCAGCGCGCGTCTATGTGCGCAGGCATATGCACATTCCCATCGCAATATGTCTATATTCTTCCTGGATGTGCAAACAATAAGTTGACAAAGTTTTATCGCTATCGCAGCGCATTAAGCACGAACCAAAAACAAACATTGTCTTTGTATAAAAGATATATACAAATATATATATATATATATATATATATATATATATATATATACTTTCGATATACTCTGATGTAGTCTCGTTGTATATTTCAAATGTTTAATATAGTTTATCGATTTTTACAAATTTCCAAACACAGTGTTTCAAAATATACAGATTTTTCTCCCTTTAATTAGTTGGTCGTAGATTGCTGTATCAGGTAGAATTTCTGAAATACACCAGAACAACAGGCAATGCACGGCATGTAGCTCACATTCAGTTAAGACATGTGCAATAGTTTCGTCTGACATTTCTCCTGGTCACGTGGATACTCGGAAAAGACTTCATGGCCAGTTAGGAACTGTATCGTTTCTCTCGATGGTTTCAACCATTTAGCCTGTGCGCTAAATGAAACATCTGGAACAAATATTTTTGTCGTCCTTTCTGTGTTATGCATGTCTTACCGCAGCTGCTCCTACTTCAGCAATCGCATCAGCTTCTTTTCTCTCATGTCTTCAGCTGTGACTAATGTAGTTCCGAAAATTTCCGCTGTTTCTTCCTTTCGTAGATCACGTCTTGCTGCGAGTTTTCCCACTTCCAGTTCTAATTGAAACACACCTACTAGGATTTGACGGCTCATGGTTGAGATTATCCCGCAGGCGCCTATTGTAGCAAATGGTGCGACTCGCTGTGCACTATTGAGTACATTAATTATTCTTGAACGTCTAACTCTGTGTGCCCACACTGCTGCTCTGTAACCTATGATTGGCAGAATTATACATTATTTTAAGCATTGGTCTCTTTAGTTTTATGATCTGTTGACTTATGCATCTAAGTTTGTAGAACACATTACGAGCTTTTTGACACATAATTTTGACATGGGGCAGAAATGTGAGTTTCGGATCCAGCCAGATTCCCAGGAATCTTGCACGTCAGGTTTCTCTAATGGTTCTTCCATCTTTTTTCGAGGTGGGATGAAATCTTATACGAAAAGTGGGCTTATTAGAATAAATTCTGGTTTTCCACCGATTGTTGTAATTTTACGCTTTCCCACCACGTAGAAACTATATGGAGTGGTTGAACTGACCTTGGTTCTTCATCTGGTTCTTCTAAATCCTTGCAGCTTTTTCCCGGTATAACGACTGCTAAATTTGCATAAATTATTGCGGTGACAACTGTCTCTTTTAAAATAGCAAGGAGTTCATCAATTAGGATATTCCACAAGGATTGCCCGCAAATGGACCCCTGAGGACAGACACGTGTTACGTTCTTTCCCACATAAGTTTCACTTACAGGTATTCCTGCCGTTCTATCTTTAAATTATCAAGTTTTTTCTGGATACTGAGTGCCGTAAGGTTTACGTCTGATTGGCATAATTTTAATGGTATCCATTCGTCTACTGCACAAACTGCAGCGTGTAGCTTGGAAGTCACTTGGAAGAACTCTCTCAGACAGACAATCAACTCTTGCAAATCATGGTGTTAATGTCAGTGAAGCCTCTACTGCCAAGGCGTCGTGGGAGGATCACACGTTCTACGGAGGATCTAGGGTGATGTTTAAGGATTTTTTTATAATAGTACCCTTAATCTTTGCTGAATATTCTCTGCCGGTGATGTTCCATGACACAATCCTCGCTGAGTAGCCTAAGTTGGGCACAGCATAAGTGTTAATACCTTTGAAATGTTCCCTCCATTTAGTCCAGTTTTTAATATTCTTCTTACTCTCTGGCCAAATTGAGTGGTTAGTTCTTTATTCACGTGTGATCTATGCGCCTAGCTTGTTGATCTCCCAGATATCCGCATGTTTCTTCAGATTCCATCCCGCATATTCTACCACAGTTTTCAAGGTCATATGCAGTATGTTGAAGTTTTCCTTTAATTAAACTTCCTGCTCGGCATTTGACCAGTTCAAATTGCATCCTTATGTAATTCGAAAATCTTTCCACAGTTTTCAGATTTGCGAGCTGTCTTAGTTGACGCATACAGCTTTAAATCGTCCATTTAAGCCAAATGGTTAATGCGATGAAATACTTTTATTCCTGATTTGATCATATATCCGTATTCTGTGGCGTTAAACATATTGGACAAAGGGTTCATACTCAAAATAAACCATAGTGGTCTTAGTGAATCACCTTGAAATATCCCACATTTTAGAAAGATGACGAAAGTCTCTGTGGTTTGAGTACGTGTTTTCAAGTGAATCTTCGTTTTTCAGGTAGTTATCACATGTTGCAGGAACGTGATCACCGACGAGTTGACTTTGTAAAGCCGAAGCACTGCTAATAGCCAATCACAGGCTTTCTTAAAATTCACGTAGGCCATATGGAGGTTTCTATTCTTCTTAGACGCCAGATTGCATACAACCGAGTCTATTATTAGTTGTTCTTTTCAACCTTTTCTGCATCTCTTTTTCTCCTCCGCTAAAATGTAGTTTTGTTCACAATAGGAATTAATCATTTGCGAAAGGCATGATGTGAAGTGTTGGAAGACACGTGATTGAGAGGTATTTAGATCTATCCTGAATATTATGTGCATCTTTAGGCGTCAAATAAGTAATACCTTGTGTAAGAATTCTTGGCATTTTACTTGGCTCTTTTATAAGTGTTAATTAGTTCAACAAGTCGCATGTCGACACAGTGGAATCTTTTGTACCAGGAATTATGGATATCATCAGGCCCAAGAGCTCTCCAATTGAATGTGGTTTATGACACTTCTGATGTCGTGTGTGGAGATTTCATGTAACTGCATAAGTTGAATTTTACTGGAATGGTTTTGTTCTGCTTTAATCCAGGATACTTCACTACTGAAGTCAGTGAAAAGTGCGAGCCGATTGGCCCAAAATGTTTCAATTTCTTGCCGAGTTGAGTAGACAGTTTCTGAATCGGTAGATTCCTTATTTTTCATGATCTGGTAGAAAAATTTTCCCTTGTAGAGAACAGGAAATTATTTTTTCTTCAATGCCTACTCCTTCTGTGCCTGGTGAGACGAGCTATTGTAACAAGCAATCTCTGTTTGAGTGTGTCCAGGCCCTGTTCCAAAGTATTATTTCCGTCTCGATTAGAATGTTACATACATTGTCTTAAAATGCCAGTCACTTTTCTTAGTAACTTGTCCTAGTACCTTCGACGTAGTACCTTCGACGTAGATGTTTAATCTTGCGATATCACTCCTAATTTTTCAATTTTTCTTATCATGCGTAATTCCGACTTTGGCATCTAAAAAACTCATCGTGTGGTTCCTGGTGTATTTTCACCATTTATTCTGAGTGTTCATACGATTGTAATTGCAGCAGAATATATAACTATATGTAACATATGTAGTTCTTGTGACGTATGGACATATTCAGGAAAATTCTCACAGTTATTTATTCGATCAATCGTGATATCTTCTTCGAGGAGTTTAGTTTCCATCAGGTTGGTCGCATTAAAGGATTGGTACCTTGAAACTGAATAATTGCTCGTTCCATTTCTCTCTTCAAAGCTTCAGCAAATCGCTCGTCCTCATTATTCTGCAGATACTGCGAAACAAGTAAATCTTTTTTGCATGCGATGTCCTCTCGTCTTCGTCCCTCGTGAATGACATGAAATTTTGGTTAATTTGTAGTTCCTTCCTGACTTATTTTGTAATGGTCTCAAGGCGTGTTTTGGGGATTGCGTTGCAGCAAAGAATAGCTCTACATCGATCATCTAATCTTTATTCGTTAACAGGAAAATTGGGAAAAATCAACGTACATTCAAAAATTATCTCTGCCTGTAACCCGTCACAACGATATCCAAATTTGTGACTCGGTAGTACATGCACACAATGCTTTCATTAACCTCACTAGTCCATATCTTGCGCTGTTGTAGCAGTCCTGCTTGAGTGAGCGCTGGCTAAAGACCTGCGTAACACTCAGGCTGGATGAAACTCTTGATGGTTATTGGCTTCGTTTATTATCAGCAATAGCTTTTTGGGAGACCGTTGCTTGCTGAGACCGCACCAGGTCATTGACTGATCGCCCACTGTCATGTCGAGCGCCGACTCCAGACACTCCCCGGCGCTCCCCGGGCAGCAGCTCTTGAGACTTCTTAGCCGTGTCTCCATTTCGGGGTGAGAGCTATTACCCCGAGCACCATTATAATTGGTGACAAATGCCCGTCTTCCACGCAGCACAGTTGTTCTAGTTAACACGTAAGGTTGAACTTAAGAAGACTTGCAGAAAGAGGGGGAGGAGAAGAAGGGGGATATCTTGGAGAGTTCGTATTTCACCTGAAGAAGGGAAATAGAGACTTGCGATTACAATTTAGAACGGGTAGGAGGAATAGTGAGAGACGGATAACTTTCAGAGGTAGGGACAGCTTCTTACAACAGGGAGAGATCCCGTGCTGCTTTTCTACACAAAAAAAAGATCACCAAGCAGAGATTATTGTTATTATTATTATTATTATTATTATTATTATTATTATTATTATTATTATTATTACGCAACTGGTTGTAGGATGACGTCGAAAAATGTTTAACTTTGGGAAATTTTGAAAACTCAGTGTTTTCAACGAACAAGAGATCTGCACCATTCTCTTAAACGTCCTCCACGCTATCCAATTACAAAGTTCAATAAAAAACGGTGAGAAATAATTTAAAATAATTTTGAAAATGTTCCAGTGGCTTAATGTAAAGTACCCCCAAAATTAAAATTTCGGTTTCAAATCCAAAGGACAACAACAGCCAGATAAAAAAATGAATGTCAGTTTTGGAGAAAATCGGCTGAACAATTTAAGCTGCTAGCGTTGCGCACAGACGGACGGACGTATTACAACGAATTTTTCGGTATCAAGGACCCACAGAACATGGATTCTGGCTTCATCACGTGTTAGAGGATTTTTTTTCGAAAATAAGCAATCCATTTTTTTGTTATCATTGCCTTTCGCTATCTGGGGGAGAATGCTAGAGGCCGGCAGCTCTTTTATTTTTCCGAAATTTTTTTGTGGTTTCCGATCAACACCAGGCGAATGCCGGATCAGCACCCTAACAAACGGGCCAAGGAACGAGCGCGATCTTTCCTTCCTCTTTTTTGTCCTATTCTCACCCTTACACTTACACTAACATACACTACACTACCGCATATGCCGGGAGACTGATCGGGAGCTTAAATCCTCTCCCGGCTGGGGCGGTGCCCCGCTGGTGGGAGATACCTGGTTGAGGATGTTGTGATCCAAAGGAAGGACAGGCGACGGAGCTTCATAACAATAATTCGTTAACCTAAAGAACTGTATTGCTCTTCAAATCTTGGAATAATAATGCAAATTGTAACGGCTGCCCGTTCCGGGCCGCTTCATCCGCGAGCCTTCCGATATGCGCATAGCCATGCCGTACTGCCTGCACGGTTCCCGACCCGTATTAGGGTCGTCCAGGTGCGAGCTTCCGTCTCGCTACTGTCAGAGAGGTCTTCCAAACCACTGCAGTCCGCGCTCTCTGGGCACACGTTCTCCCGGCCGGACCCGGTGTCGCCTGACGGTTCTGCGCTCGACCCTGGAGCTGTTCACTCTACTTTCGCGGTAATGGCGACTCCCGCCTGCGACTGCTGACTGGGACCGCGACTGTTTTTTATGGAGATTTCCCCTCTGTATTTACCGTGGTGAGGCGGGAATTTATTCTATTTATTGGGGTACAGTTATTCGCAGAGGCCGGCTAGAGTGGGCGGGCCTAACCTAAATGTACTAACTTACAATCTAATCTTATAAACTAGCAAATTCCGGCAGCACCGTTTCTCCTCTTCCCTCCATGATGTCGTATGGACACCGTTGTCTTCGTCTTCCTATCCATGGAATCTGCGCCTACGCATCTTTCTTGGCTCCCGGCACCTCACGCTTCTACTTCTATCTTCTCTACTCTTGCTCCGTAGCACGCCGACGCGTGATACACAGTCCTTACGCGTATTACTAGCCGGGTAGTTTCGGCGTCTTTCAACACTTTTGACTTGTGTTGTGAAGTACAAAGTCTTATGGACGCCCCGTGATAATTAATGTCCCTCTTTCTCGTGATTTCTATTATTCCTCCCCTAAATCTTTCTACCACGCCACTCAGTTCAACTGCCGAATAAATGTTGCTGACTAATGAACTTCGCTGCACTACAGCTCACTTGTAGACACTCCAGCTCTATTACTAATACTCTCTCAGGAGAAATGTCAACTATGCCCTATTCTGGCCTCGCTCTCCGCACACGTCTGCTCATATCGGCGTCTCGTACGATAAAGGAGTTGAGTGCTCCGCTTCTTAAAGGGGTGGCATGACGTCACGACAGACCCCTCCGCGTTTGCCATGAATCGTAAGTCCGGCTGGCGAGACGCTTTGCCGGAGATTACACATCGCGCTGTGTCTTACGCGCGCAGCGTGGGTGTTGTGGAGTTCCAAGCTCGTCTGAAACGCCACTATATATATATATATATATATATATATATATATATATATATATATATATATATATATATAAACACGCTCATTCACAGAAGCATACAACATTACACAGCATTATGTACATTATTTTCACTTTTTTAATTCGCCACGGGGCTGACATCTCTCAAGCGTCCGGGGCACCGCAAAGTCTTCGGTTCCAGGCGACAAAGGCCCGGCGGGGCACGTTTCTGCTCCGCCCGCGCGGTTTCAGGCATCAGTGAGTGGCGACCGCCTCCCGCGCATTTGTTGCTCCCCTGCGTCGCACAGCACTAACAACTTGTGCGTGGGCAGTGCGCGGAAGGTGAAGGCGAAGGACCAGTGCCCGTTGTTGGCCGTTGCTCCGGTCTCGCGCAGGATGCGCGGAGCAGACGGCCTTAGCGCCCTCGCGTCTGCCGTCTCCGCGCGCTTCTGCAGCTCCGCCGGGAACTGATTACGCACGCCTAGAACTCTGAACACGGCCGCGTTTCTGGGAGTGAGGTCTGGTCGGGTGTTAGGAAGGTGTGGGCGCGCCACTCTGTTTTCTGCCACCTGAATGGGACGCAGAGTGGAAGGAGGAGCGGCCGCGAATACCTCGCATGCGTACGCCCACAAGGAACGCACGCACGCGGTGAACAAGCGGCGCTTTAAGGAAATGTTTAGATTGGGAGAATAGAGAAGAGGTGTCAAAAGAAGTGATCGATTTTTGATTTTGGCCGCGACATATCGAGCGTGCGTGTGCCAGCGAAGACCTCTGTCAAGCAGCACGCCCCAATACCTCGCTTCGCTCTACCAAGAGAGACGCGCGCCAGCCAAACTCACTGTTTCATCGGGGTGTGCCCTCTTACGAGTGAAGTTGACGGCAACGCATTTCTCTTGGTTCGTTTCCAACTTCGATATTCCGGAAAGGCGGAGAGACAATCACTTCAGTATTTACCGGGACTGATGCTAGCGGGCCTCTCCATATACTGAATGTAGATTTGTTCTCCACCTGCTCGGCGGTGGCGCGAGTCCTGCTCGCGCCGCTGCCGCTAGAGTGCGCTGCTTTTAGAGCGCGTTGTCATGCTGGGTGCGCGGCAATTTAAAACGGCGCGCATAGACAGGAAACCCCGCTAGCCGAAGGTAGGTCGGCGCCGGATCTCCCTATCCACTGGGAAAATATCACCGCTTCTGCCTGAGAAAAAATGCACTGCAATAACGGGACTAATAACCTCTGTACTTGAAGCGCCCGGAACCATTAATAACCAACCAACTGTTACCAGGCCCCGACAATAAGAGTTGTTTTTGTCGAAAATTGCCCACTTTTTCTCGCAGTATTATACAACATTCTCGTGAGTGATCGCAAGAAAATAAAATTGATCTCTCGGGTCTCGCGTCTATCGGGTGTCGTTTTGTTAAAGAGTTTTTCAAGAGGTGGTGAAGTTTTCATAGCATTCATCATTTGTAATTATATGTTTCATTATAGTTACAGTTTATACGAGAGAGTATGTTCTGTTGTATTCTCTGCATCACTAGTTTAACTAAGGCAGCGTACACACCGGTGCTATTTGTCAGCGCTACCATGCAGAAAGCAACGGAACCTTTCATATCGTTTCTCTTCTTAAGAAGTACCTTCGTAAGGACGAGAAAGTAAAAATTGCGAGGAGAACCTGCGTCGAACAACAATAAGTATGGAGATGTCTTCCATCGCACACGTGCGCTATCATAGCTCGCGCGAGCTGACGCACCTCCCGCCCCCGCATTAGCTACGCACAGCTGCCTGAAGCAGGCTGACATGCCAAGAAGGGGCTGTGATCCATAAAACCCGCGAGACCTGCTACGGCGCGAGGGTGCCGGCCATCCTCACACTTGACAGAAAGCCTGAAGGCCCAGTGGGATCCCAGCTTCCAAAGCGTAAAGAGGTCACCTGACCTTAATGAAACCGTGCCTCGCGCACTTGATACCCGCACTGCCGTGAAAACTCGGATTATCTTTATCTCGCAAATGCCTCCTCTCTAATTCTTTGGGACTAGCTATAATTTTTTACCCTCACTACCGACTCCCAGCAGATGCTCCCCGCCCACCCAATATCAACGGTAGCTAAACAATGACAACGTATTAGAACAACCAGAATATGTAGGTCATGAAACTGCCCCCGACCAATAGGCAACCACAACGCGGATCTAGAAGTAGCTAAGGAAACTAACAACGGCGTAGGGCGGTTTGTATGTGACTACAGCGACGCTCGTACAGAGAGATAGAAGCACAGAGAAAAATAATGGAGAGTCAGAGGTTGTTTGAATTTCACCGAGCAAACACGCACTTATTTAAACTTCATCGAGTTCAGTGGCTTTTCAAATTGCAACTTCAAAGTCACAAAGTTTTCGCTTCATAGGAAGCCATCCTCTCTAGAACCGGTGCTGCATCCGTAACCGTCATTATCGAGCTAAGTAATTACGTCAAACGAAATTTATTCCTTTCGCGGACGAAAGTCAAAACGTCCGAAAGGCACTTGCCACTGTGTACGACCTGTCGCGACGTGCATCTCGACGCGGTTAGGTGTTTGACGGCCTGGGCCAGCGTGAAAAAACACATTCAACGGAACGAGAGCGAGGGCCTTCCATCCAATCTAGGGTTCATGCAGCGGACCAGTGACTATTTGAGCGCGACGCGCGGTCGCGCTTGTCATGCGGGCGGCAGCGGAATCTTGCCTCCCGTGACATCAACAGGCGAGCGCAATTTGGGCGCAGAACGTACGGAACAGCCGACGAGCAATTTTCTACAGCGAGGTAACCCAAAATTTGTCACAGTAGGCCCCTGTCCAGAATGAAGGTCTGTAACACTAGTGGTCACAAAGCGGGATTGGTTATTTTCAATGAACGTGTACCCGCCAAACTGACTAACGACACTTAAATCACCAATGAAAGTTGTTTTCAATCGGTCAGTTAAGAACATGCGCATCATCCCAACCCAGAGCGACTCACTCCTTCGAGATCTCTAGTGCTGGAGCAGGTAGCTGGTTGGTATCGCGCTTGGCGCCCACATCTAAATAAATTTAGCGCCAACGACCGGATATTCTCCACTCTGTCTAACACTCACGTGTTGCGATAAGTTGTGAGACTTCCCGTAGGTTCGGTCCGCACACGTCATCGACGTACTCCGACGGGTGTGGTCATCATAGCATTAAATTTCAATTAATACAAGTGGAATCTGATAAATTCATCTATAAATATAATTATTAGTGCGGATTCAAAGCTGCAATCTGAGTTGAATTTGTTCATTACCACCAATTTTCAATATTCAACACTGTAACTGAAGATTATCTTTTTTATTATACAGTTCCCCCACACTAACTCTTATACCTCCTAAATTACCGTTGCGTACAGACGTCTGGGAACCTTAGAGTCAAAAGCAACAACCTATGATGTATGCTTCCCAAAGTGATAAAACTCTCCCGCGCCCTAAGTACACCCTAAAGTCATCCCGAAGCTCCCGATTGGAACCACGCCATTGATCGTTGTCAATTCGCAGTACGTTTTAATCTAAATATATTATTAAGGCTGCCATTTAGAACTGAATTCTATTGTCGGGGATGCACCACTAACCGCCAAATAGCGCCACTTATACGCGTACCTCCATTTAAAGCAATGCTTCCAAAGTAATAATAGCATCGTCTGTAGATTCTAATATTTACGGGGAATACGGACGCGTTGCATTATCCGCGGTGGTCTCCCGAGTTGATAACAAACGGGGAAGTAAGAGGTAAGTGGGAGGAGCAGGCTGATAGCTCATCCAAGTCATTTCAACATCTCTCTGCCTCCTCATTCAGCTCCCAACAGTGGCAGTGGACCGATACTCTGGGCAAAGAGGAAGGTCTTCTTCCCGTGTGACTGGCTCATTGATTCGACTCCCCCTACTAGCCCAGAAAGCTAGTAGCTCTGGGCTGGCAGACTGAAGAGAATGATGCAGATCATATGTTCGTTGTAATACCAGATTTTTTGAAAATCGCAAAAGTGCAATTTCTGTGGGGGCGTCTTCCTCCAACTCTAGTATAGAAAATAGAGATTTTTCCTTAATAAAATTTATTCCTTAAAAACTGATCTTCAAATAAGTTCATTTTCAATTTTTCGAAAATACAAGTTTCCGAGTAATTGTGCGCGAAATATAGGCAAGTTAATTTTTTAAATAATTTTTTTTTCTCAAAAGCCGCTCCAATTTTTTCTCCTCATATCTAATAAGGGACAGTAAAAATATGAGGCTACGGCATTTTCAGCTATCTTTCCATATTTTCGAAAATAGAAAATAAACATTTCAAAAGTACAAAATCGGTTATAGTGAATTTGCTTAAAGAAGAGTCTGTTGTAAAAAATCAGTTTAAAAAAGGTCAAGTACTTTCACTTTCCTGTATATGTACTGTAACGAATATTGCATCACCTGCCGAAGTCGCTGCGCGTGGATTGCGTCATCTGCCGCCGTCCCTTCCCTTCCCCCGAACTAGACGGTTCCGGACTATTCGCGAGCCGCGGGGAAACGCCGTGAAAGAGCCAGGTGCCTGGAGACAAGCGCCGGGCAGGTATAAATGCGCCGGCCGCGGCGGCCGCGAGTTAGTTAACAGTTTTAGCAGGAGTCAGTCAGTTTTAGCAGAAGTCAGTAGTGAGCAGTAAGACGTCAGTCCGTCAGTGTGTCCGAAGTGGAAGCTGTGCTGGGAAGTGTGCACTGCGGTGAAGAGTGGTGCAGTGGTTGAACAGCAGTCAGCAGTCTGAAGTCTGCAGTGGAAGCTGAGCTGTGAAGGGTGCATCGCGGTAAGCAGTGGTGCAGTGGGGAAACAGCAGTCAGCAGTTTGAAGTCTGCAGTGGAAGCTGAGCTGTGAAGTGGGCATCGCGGTAAACAGCAGTGCAGTGGACCCTGGTGTGCGCAGTGAAGTGTGGTCTGCGCAAGGAATTGTGGTCTGCGCAAGGAATTGTGGTCTGCGCAGGGGAATTGTGGTCTGTGCAGGGAATTGGGGTCAAGTGCAGTGGACCGTGGACAGTGCATGGACTGACTGATACTGTAGAAGAAGAGAACTGTTTAAATAAATAGTGTGTAAGAAGTGAACTGTGTAAATAAATCAAGAGAACGGAGTCGTGTGTAACAGTGTAAATAATTAAGTGTAATATATCTGTAAATAGACCAAGTAGTTTTTAGTGTAAGTAGATTTTAGTGTATAGTTGTTCCCGAATAAAACGTCTTTGTTTAAATATTGTGTTGGTTTTAATTCACCACGAGAAACGTTACAGTACATATATACTAAGTAATATACGTAGTATAATGAAAGTTATGTAATGCTGCGGAAAATCGATTTCGAGATTTCGAAGGAAATATACGTTTTAGGGTCCCCTGATGCCGAAAAAGTAGTTATTTCAAAACGTCCGTCTGGTGTCTGTGAACACTACCATCGCCTACACCATACATAGGATTTTTCCAAGTTGAAGAAGCCAGTGTCGATCTGGCTCGAGTCGTATCATTGGGATTTTGAAAAAAATCTTTAAAATTTGTGGATACATTATATGAAGCCTCCAGATATTTTCAAAATTTTCTCAAATCCGGCTCCAAATTTTTTCTTTAAATTTGTTCTACGAATAGAGTAGCATGCCCTTATAAACGTGGCATAGGACCGACTTTCACGGTTAAATCTTGAGTTCAAAAGTATGATTTTTTCCGTGTCTTCCTACATCTTCAAAATTTAAGATAAAGATTTTCTTGAAATGAAATTTGTTCTCCATCGTGAATTCTTTCATTCTTTTGAACATTTTAGTAGTTTTCGAGCAATATGTGCAATTAAAAAAAATACAAAAACAAGATTTTTTTCAAACACGGCTACAAATTTTTTCTTTAAACTTTTGGTAGGGATAGTGCTAAATGTACTCTATAAGATGACATAAACGCCATATTGCTCTATTCTTTTCGTTTTTCAAAAATTATAAAAATGTAATTTTTTGACTAGCCTCTCGTGTCGTTAATATTTATATTAGTGTCAATTTGTTCACATTATTACATTTATGAGTACATGTGCTTTATATAATGTCATATAAAGTTTCTCAAAAACTCAACCGTTTTCTGTGAAAACTAGCTCAAAACTCCGCATTTTCATAAACGCTCAAACATTTTCTCAAAGACGGTTCCCAATTTTTTCTTCAAACATTTCGAACAGATAGTGGTAATTGATATGACGTTAAGTTAATTTCGGTGTATTTTTTAAGAATTACACAAATTTAATTTTTTTGAAATATCTCTCACGGCGTTAATATGCACATTTCCAACAATTCGTAACCACTGTTGTATATGTGAATTAAAGTGCTTAAAATTAATTCAAATGAAGTTTTTCGAAAACTCAAAAAATTTTCTGTGAAAAAAGCTTTAAATTTCGAATTTAGTGTCGCTTAAGCGCCCGTTTTTTAAAAATGGCTTCAATTTTTTCAAAGAAAATTGCCATTTAGCAAGAGGTTTACTGCTTTTTAATAATCTTAAAATAATAATTCCGCTCTACAATTAGGAAACCGAAAAATTAGGAAAATGTCAAAAAAATGTACTTTAGGCGGCGATAGATGGCAGCAAGCAAGAATAGGTGGCAAGTTCGAATAGCTAACCGAGACCAAAGGAAATATAAAACTAATACGGTACAGTCTGTGCCATTCTAAAGCACCACTATTTTCATTTAGGCAATTTCACGTAATTTTTGTCTGGAACTGATGCAATTTCTAAATATATCTATCTATCTATCTATCTATCTATCTATCTATATATATATATATATATATATATATATATATATATATATATATATATATATATATATATCAGCAAAAACAACTTTCTTCGCATTTTCTACTCAAATGAAATAAGCTGCGGATTTATAGACACTAAAACCTAAAGAAATATGCAGGCAAAATAGGCCTTTAAAATGGTAAAATGTACATTTTAAATGGTAAATTTGGCATTTAAAAATACACTACAATTTTTACTTATCCTTATTTAAGAACTTCTGGAGAACGTGCCTAAATCAACATAAGTAGAAACCTTTTTTATAATTGTTGAGCAATTTCGAGAAGAAAGTGTAAATCGCAGTACGTAACTTTTTGCTTTTCATTAAATGCTTGCTGTTACTCTTAATGCTGCAGAGTGTCATCTTTTTTTCGTATTTAAGGCCACTTTAACATAATTCAAAATATATCATTTTTTTAATTGACATGCGTAACACGAATGTAACTAGTAGTGCTACATAGTGCGCATACATTGTGGTATTATTTCTAAATTTGCAATTTTGTAAAAATTATATAGTTCAACGATAATGAGTCCTGCATCATTCTTTTCAGCGTCCCTTGTTCCGTGGGGGAAAATTTGGAGCGGTTTTTGAGATACTATTTTTCTTATAATTGCGTAGGCTTCCGTGGCCGTAGTTAGTATCTTCTAGGCTATCCGGGATGCGCTGGGAAGCACCTGGAACATTTTTCAAATAATTCGATTTTTTTGAAAATTGTTTTCAAAAGGGCACCATATATTTTGTTATGTACTGTGAAGGACGTTTGAGAGAATGGAGCAAGTCTCTTTTTTCTTGAAAACCCTCATTTTTTTTAAATTGCAAAAGTTTATTTATTTATTTACGCCAAAACAGTTAAAAACTCTGTGTGACGTGCTATGGAGGGAAGTTATATTGAAGTTACATTTATGTCCAGGAGCAAAACAAGGGGCAATCTCAGCATTTGCTAATGGGTCAGGGACACTGGACGAAAACGTGATCGGGATGGGGGTCATTGACCCACAAGATGAAGAACAATACTTGTTACAGGTTGTTTAGAATTATACAATCCAAATGGTATATAATACACTGAATGTCGTTAAAATTAATATTACTTTCCTTTTGGATGCTCGGCATAGTTTGTAATTTAATAGAAAGAGTTGTGCAGCAGAAAAGATTTTACTTGGGACTTCAACTTTTGTATCGAATTTAATCGTTTAATGTCATCTGGAAAGGTATTGTAAAATAATGTACATGCATTGTGTGTGAATTTTTTGTAGCGAGCTGTTGATACTGTCACCTGATGAATATTACTCCGTCGAGTGTTGAAGTTATAGATATAAGTGTTTGCTTAAAATATATTCCCGCCCTTAAGTAAGTCATTTTTAACAAAAACCACTGATTCATGTATGAAGAGACAAGGTAACGGTAAGATGCCTATATTAATAAAGATAAGCTTACAAGGATCACGTGGGTGGGATTTGCTTAATATTCACATAATTCATTTTTGTATTCTAAAAGTCTCGGAGCTCTAAGATGTATTTCCCCCGAATATAATGCCATATCTCAGGCGGGAATGAACATTTGCGAAATATACACAAAGAACTTTATGGAGGTTGACTGAATTTGAAAGGAATCTGAAAGCGTATCATAAAGAACTTAATTTAGTGTTCAATTCATTTAAAAGGACGTTCCATTTAAGGTTTGACTGAATTGAAAGACCTAAAAATGTTGTTACCTTAACATCAGTCACTGTCACACCGTTGATTTTCAATGGCGTACAGAGATGTTTATTTGAAATGGCAAACTGCATTGAAACCGTTTTATTTTCATTTACAATTCGTTTATTATTGCGGAACCAATTTGAAGTATGTGATATTGTACTAATTACTGTTTCATTATGGCAAGAATATTCGTATAATCCGCGAAGAGAACTGTTCTTCCGTTTCAAATCTTCGAGGGCACATCTTCGAGGGTTTACGTATAGTAGGAAGAGAATAGGGCCTAAATTAGATCCTTGCGGGACTCCACATGCAATTGGCATGAATGGGAAAGGTATGTACATAATATTATATTATTCCAGAAAGATATTTCTACTCTCTGAGTTCTGTTTAAGGTACGAACATAACCAATCTAGAGCAACACCACGAATTCCAAAAGAGGGTAATTTTGAAAGTAAAATATTGTGATCAATGACGTCAAAAGCTTTCGAAAGATCTAAAAATATTCCAATAGGTGTTTAGTGTTGATCCATGGATGAGGCGACATCTTTAAGAAAAGGAAATATGGCTGTTTCAGTAGATTTTGATTTTCGAAACACATGTTGACAATCTGAAAATGCGTCGTGTTTACTAAGAAATGTTTCCATTCAAACGTAAAAAAAGTATCTTTGATATATTTGAAAAAACCGACAAAAGTGAAATTGGCCGATAATTTTGAATTTCGTTTTTGTTGCCTTTTTTGAAAAGCGGCTTCAATCTTAGCTGTTTTAAAAATCCTGTGCATAAGGATACGTTGAATATGTGAGTTAACGGGTGTATAATGGCGGGCGCGCAAACCTTTAACAAACAATCCGGAAATTCATCTAAACAGGACGAATATTTTTTAGTCTACCGATTATTTTGAGAATCCGATAGCAAGAAGTTTCGGAAACAAACATCGTGCCTAAATTTTTTTGGGAAAACGTCTGATGCTGAATTTTGTGGCTGAGGACCCTTACTGAGATCGGCAGCAATCCTTACGGAGATCGGCAAGCTCAAAACGTATTGGTTAAAGAGCCTAGCCACTGTTGCCGAATCGTTCACATTTCTATCGTTATCTTTTAAAAATTCCCTACAAGGTTTCTAGTTTATTTGGTCGAATATTTTACTATATTCCACATTGCTTTTGTTTTATTATTTGAGTTCAAAATATCCTGGTCATGGTTCATGATTTGAGCCTGCCGTATGACTTTTCTTAACAATGATTTATATTTTTTAAAGTAGAGTTGAGATACGTTATCATGCTTAGAAGTGAAAGATAGAATTCGTTTGTTTTTACATGATGTCCTAATCCCTTGTGTTATCCAAGAATTGCTTTTCCATAAAAAAATAATTTTTCTTTTTTGAAGAGGAAAGCAAGTGTTAAAATGAAATGAAAGCGTTGATAAAAATTATATTTATCCTTTGTATAAACATTATTGTAAACCGCATCCCATGATTCTTGCAGCAAGTAATTGATGAATCAATTTATTTTACCTTTAATGATCAATCTACTCATACGTGTATTATTTATTGTGTCAGTGTTCGCATTTCTTATAATGGTAAAAATTTGTGTATCGTGATCACTGTATCCTAAATCTTTTGTTTCAATTTCATATCGAGTAGTGATTGGTCTTGTTAAATATTATTTGATCGATTGCTTTCTTTGAATTAGTGTGATCCGTGTAGGTACTTTTATTATAATATCTAAACTTAAAGACTGAATTAAATTCAAAAAATGCTCTTTCTTGTAAAATTCGACCAGAAAATCAATGTTAAAATCTCCACATACAACAATGGATTCAAAAGAGCGATTGGTGACTTTGTTTAGTGTTATCTCCAGTTTTTTTAAGAACATAATATAATCTACTGCTCTCTTTGTCGGAGACCTGTACATGCAAAATAATGTAATTTTTTGCGTAGGAAGATGTGCTACAGTTATTTCAAAAACATTTTCAACGGAATAAACATTTAATTCCGCCAAGGAAATATAATCGATATTATTTCGAACGTAAATGCAAGAACTTCCATGTGCAGGACATTTATGTGATTCATTTTCTCTACCTCTTCTGTTAGCTGATGAGAATAAAGTCCTTTGCGAGATAGAAATGTAAATTGTTCGTAACTTCAGATTTTTCAAATTGATTTACGTGTTAACAATTTATTAGTATATGAAAGAAAACTGTTTTAATGCAGTTTTGCAATCGCATGAGACATTCAAAATTAACAAAGTGCTGATGTTAACATGTGACAAATTTTCTGAGACGCTCTATTCAGTCAGTCTTCAAATGAAATATCCATAATTACGAATTGATCACTAAATAAAGTTCACTAGGCCTGCATTCAGAATTTTTCAAATTCACTCGGCTTACATTCAGCCCGTAGCGTGTGTTTTGCGAATGTACGTTCCCGCCTGAGATGTAGCATAATATTGTAACGTTCCCCGTGGTGAATTAAAACCAACACACGTAATATTTAAACAATTACGTTTATTCGTGAACAATTATACACTAAAATCTACTGATACTAAAAACTACTTGGTCTATTTACAGATATTACACTTAATTATCTTTCTTTACACACGACTCCGTTCTCTTGATGATTTATTTACACAGTTCACTTCTTACACACTATTTATTTACACTGTTCTCTTCTTCTACAGTATCAGCCAGTCCGATGCACTGCCCACGGTCCACTGCACTTGACCCCAATTCCCTGCACAGACCACAATTCCCCTGCGCAGACCACAATTCCTTGCGCAGACCACACTTCACTGCGCACACCAGGGTCCACTGCACTGCTGTTTACCGCGATGCCCACTTCACAGCTCAGCTTCCACTGCAGACTTCAAACTGCTGACTGCTGTTTCCCCACTGCACCACAGCTTACCGCGATGCACCCTTCACAGCTCAGCTTCCACTGCAGACTTGACTGCTGACTGCTGTTCAACCACTGCACCACTCATCACCGCAATGCACACTTCACAGCACAGCTTCCACTTCGGACACACTGACGGACTGACTGCTTCTCGGCTACTCACTGACGTCTTACTGCTCACTACTGACTTCTACTCACTTCTGACTCGCGGCCGCCGGCAGCGGCGCATTTATACCTGCTCGACGCTTGTCTCCAGGCACCCGGCACATTCTCGGCGTTTCCCCGCGGCTCCCGGATAGTCTGGAACCGTCTAGTTCGGGGGGAAGGGAAGGGGCGCCGGCAGATGACGCAATCCACGCGCAGCGAATTCGGCAGGTGATGCAATATTCGTAACAATATTATAGTATAAGGAAAATGTCCTATAATATCCAGAATTTTATTTTGAAGAAAAAATTGTACGAACAATAAGAAATGACATCCACTTAATTCCTGCAAGGCATTCTTCACTGACCTTGGAATCTCACCATTGCATCGCCTATTTATTTACGAAACTTTAGTTTTTGTCAAAACCAACTCACTTAAGGGTGGGAACATTTTTTCATGCAAGAAAGATATTTATTATTACAGCACACATCGTAGAAATCATATTCATCTGGTAATATTTAATGAATTTGTTAAGACTTGTGGTGTGTAATTTTAAAAATACTAAATATGACTATAATAAGTACTGTACTTCAGTTTCTTCGTCAATGACCCAAATCTCGATCAGGTTTTTTGTCCAGTTCTCTGCTCATTTGAGCAAATGCTGAGATGACTCCTTGTTTTGTTTCTGGACATAATTGTAGCTTCACTATGCGCACATTTTGTTGTGTTCTAGTTTTGCCAATTGTGGTAGGATTAGATGAATAGAATATGTGATGCTATTTTGTTAGCTATACTGAACTAATGGTTCTAACTTGGAGCACGTACTTTCTGTCATTAGTGTAGTGAAATTATAATACCGCAATGTTTATCCATATTAACGCATCTCAGCCATCACTAGTAAAACTCATCACTAGGAGGCGGAATGTTGATGACCTAAAACATTGTCCAAAATGAACAATAAAATGCTCTTAAAATGCTTTTAAAAATGACGTAAATAGAAAGAAAAATGACGGAAACTTTTGATCAAAACCACTGCAGATGAACAACTCAAGCTATTGGAAATGTTACTGATAAATTTGAGATTTCTTCCTTTTGTTCAAGTGAACTCAGTTTGCAAATTTTTGTTTTGGATTGTACTTTGTAATAGTTTTGTAATAGCAGCAGCAGCAGCAAATTTCCGCAGCAGCCAATAACTCCCGAAAGTTTTGGACTCCCCTTTTGAGCTCCTCTTCTTTAATATAAAATCTCTGCCTTTAGTTATCGCGAAATCGACCAAACTGACCATAGCACCGAGAGGCGTCGCAGAAACCTTAGATTACATAGTACTCTCAACGACTGACATTACAATATACGAGCGGAGAAATCGAATAGGTTGTTCAGGAATTCTGTGGTGAACATTTGTTGCACCTCGTAAATATTGTGTGAAACAATTACCATTAAAATCGATGAAATCAGCGAAAAATTAATTAATTAAAAATGACGTAAAAAGGGAAACAAGTGGTGCCGCCAGAACACGTACTTCCTGGCAATGTTTCTAAAAGCTCCGCAACATTATACAACTACATAACCAGGAGAAGTGTTGTCAAGCAGCTAATTATTTTATCGCTCCGGGATTCGAACTGGGATCTTCAGAGTGAACGTGCTGGCACTCATACCACTACGTCATGGAAGCGCCGCGTGGGTAGAACTCGGGCAAAGATATAAAAAGGTAAATGCCCGATTCATGTAAAAAAAAAACTTCAACAATCAAAATATCTGTTAGAAACTCTCAAAGCCTCCAGTCCGTTAAAATGAATAAGGGAATATCATTTCTGAAGAAAATTAGCTGAACGGTTTAGTCGCTAGCGTTAACCACAGACGGACAGACAGACAAACCGTTAGGGATATCTGAGTTGGTCACATAGATAGTGTTCATAATGTATTTAAATTTCATGACGATAGATTCATTAGTTTACTTAAATAGTTTCATACAGATGTACAGAAACTCAACAATTGATTTGACGTGACATATGTTTCACAAATCGCAAAAGAAAGTTGAAAAAAATGTTTAAAAGTAACACATTGCAAAAGCACATATAGAAACGTCCGGTTTATTTGTAGTGTAATTGTATTGCACTTGTGTGTAGAAATGCTTCAAATTATTTTCAATAAAGTTTCTCGAATCCCTAATATTTTTCTACAATAACACTGTCATCAAATTAAAATCCCCGTATGGGACTCGAACCGGCGACCTCTTAACTTAACGCGAACACGCCACTTAACAACCTTGGCTATTCAAGAGAACGAGACTGTTACCCTACCATGTTACTCAATACATAACTGTTTCAGTTCTAGCATTACGGATTTACAATGTAAAAAACAAATAGATTAAAAGTTGCAAATTCGAAAATCACATGCACACTTCAAATTTATTTAACTTCATCGATTGTATTCCTTAATACTAGTGCTTCAAATGATTTTCAATTACGTTTCTGCAATTTTCAATAGTTTTGCTCGGCAGCACACAATTGTGACAAATACAATAACTACACCTGAGCGAGGCTCGAACAAGGCGACTTTGACTCCGGAGCACTGAGACAATTGACATAATTTAACCAATCTCGGCCACCGGGTCGTACAGAGGCTAGGCACTCCTATAATTGTCATAAGAGATCGTGTTTCAGTTGTAGTATTAAGCAGCGGAAAAATTTACTAAATGTAAAATAAATGGCTTTTGGGCAGGAAAAGATTGCAGCTCGGAAGGCATAACTCGACGCGGAAAATAATTTTTGCTGGTTAAAAGCAACAGAGAATTAGCTGTGCTTCTCAACGAAAAGCTGAAACCGAACTCGGTATTTAACCAATCCCGCCATCCAGATTATACAGAGAATTGGCACATCTATAATAGTAGTAAGCGCCGAAAGACACCAATTGATTTGATGGTTCATACGTATTACAAATCTAATAAGGGATGTGAAAATTTTTTTAAAAGTTAAACATTCGAAAATCACATACAGACACTTCCAGTTTATTTATCTTGATTAATAGAATTTGTGATTAGAATTGCTTTAAGTTGCGTCCCTAAAGTAAAAAGGTTCTAACTGCACCGCAGTAAACTTTACAGGAGAGCATTTAAAAGTTTTGGCCCTCTCTACAACAAATCTATTTTACTAAATGTTTTCAAACTTTGTCAGTGCACTTGACATCCCAGCACAAAACTGAAGACTGATAATTATTCCAAAACCATGGCAACTTTGATAGAAACCGAGATCCTATTGTATCACACGGAACCTTTTTACTCTGAATGCGTATTTTCAAGTTTGAGCAAAAGGATTCTATCTTAAATGGCGGGAAAATTTGACTGTTATATTATTTAAATAATTGCAAATATCCATGTAATTGTATCATTTATTCAATTTTAATGAATTTAAAGAAATCTGCTTACATTTCAGTACAAATCTTATTTTAGTGATCAATAATATTGACATTTTAATTTAACGTCATTACTTAGAATTAGCCACCTAGAAGTGGAAAAAGTATTTTATTGTAAATTACTGAACTACACTTATATTTGAAATAATATTTTACATACATATTAAAGTAAAATGCCGCACAGCTATAATGTTATTGTTTTGTTTTTAACAATTCTTTGAAGTAGGTTTGATCCAGATTTGGCATCCATTTCAACATGTAAGCTAAATCGGCTACTTTTTCCTTACTTAAAATTTTATATTTTGGCAAATTGACATATTTCGTTTATACAATAATCCTTGTAGAGGTCGTACATCTAGATAATTAACCCTTCGTGAGGGCTGCCATTTTGATGCGTTCAGTCGCGCTGGGACTAGTAGCCTCTTGCTCTATTTGTTGTTTTTAGAATATTCTAAGGATCTATTGGAGAAAATTTACGGTGTATTTTCTATGAGAAAGTATTAAACGGGAATTTGATTGCACGCGAATTTCAGTATATATTGCATATTTTAAGGATGATTTAATTAACTAAAAGAGAAAACACAATTTCACGAAAACAAAAAAACAGAATATCACTCAATTCAATCTTGAACAAGAAATCATTGTTACGTTCCTCCTTTATTCATTTTCAATAGCAGTGTTGTTTACATTAAGGCGTTTATAATTCGTTCTAGATGGCAATTTTTTTTTAAATTGAGCAGTTTTTAAGAAAATGGCGTTTAAGCGCTAATGTAAATTAGAAATTTGAAGCTTTTTTTCACAAAAAAAAATTTTGAGCTTTCGAAAAACTTCATTCGAAATTATTTAAAACACTTTAACTCACAAATACAAGTGTTTACAAATTGCTGGAAATGTGCATATTAACGGTTTGAGAAAACTTTCAAAAAATTACATTTGTATAATTTTTGAAAAAACAAAAAATAACGCTGAAATGAACTTTATGTCACATTAAAGCGTGCAATTAGCACTATCGATTCGAAAAGTTTGAAGAAAACAATTCCAACTGTTTTTGAGAAAATGTCGTTTGAGCATTTCTGAAAATGTTTTCCGTGAAAACTAGCACTTTGAGCTAGTTTTGACAGAAAACGGTAGAGTTTCCGAGAAACGTTATATGACATTATTTAAAGCACATGTACTCATAAATACAATTATGTGACCATATTGCTGCTAATATAAATATTAACGACGTGAAAGGCATGTCGAAAAATATTTTTTTTGTATTTTTTGAAAAAATAATAACAAAAGATTAGAGATATGGCGTTTATGTCATCTTATAGTGTACATTTAGCACTATCCCTACCATAACTTAAATAAAAATAGAGCAGTTTTTGAGAAAATCTTGCTGTTTAATTTTTTTAAATTGCATTTTTCCTCGCAATATTGCGCGAAAATTGCTAAAATTTTCAAAACATGTATATTACCTTAATGAAAGAACTCACTTTGGAGAACACATTTTATTTGAAGGAAAAATCTCAATGTTCCATTTGATAGTTTTAGGAAGTGGCTCGAAAAATTTAGAAATATTTGAAAATTGAGAGTTAAACTTGAAAATCGGATCCATGCCCCTTTTATAAGTGTATTTTACTTTATTCTTACAATAAATTTAAAGAAAAAGTTGGAGTTTTTTTGAGAAAATTGTCATAAAGTCCGGGGGGCTTCATATTAAGTACCCCCAAATTTTATTTTATTATTTCAAAATCTCAAACCTTTGACTCGAGCCAGGGGTTTCATCAATTTGGAAAAAATCTGACGTATTGTTTAGGCTCTGGTGGTGTGCCCCGAAGGAGATAAAAAAATCGGTATCAGGGTCTCCTAAAACCTGTATTCTCGTTAAAATCTCGAAATCGATTTCCGCAGCATTACATAACTTTCCCTATACTACGTTTAATACTACGTATACGGGAAAGTAAGAATCAGTTTGAATTATTGGTTAGTGATTCCGGGCGGGTCAACTGCTAAGGTTATTAGTCCCGTAAGTGTGGTGCAACTTTCTGCTCGGGAGGTGGCGGTGGTCTACGCCCGCTGGATAGTGAGATCCGTCACCGACCTACCGTTGGCTAGCGGGTTTTCCTCAACCAGGTATCTACCACCAGCGGGGCACTGCCCCACCCGCACAAACTCTGAGCTCCCGACCAGTCTCTCGGCATGTATGGTAGTATAGTGCATGTAAGTGTTTGTGTAAGTAAGCAATAGATGAAGACAAGGAATGAGAAGGAAAGATCGCGCGCGGTCCTTGTCCTGTTTCTAACTGTACTGCTCCAGCATTCGTCTAGTATTGATAGGAGAAACCAAGGAAAACTACCAATGACAGAAGGTGGCCATTAGACTTCTCCTCCAGACAGCGACAGAACTCGATCTAGCTATCTAATTAGTGTCGAAAATCCTTCCACCGTCAGGATTCGAACGTAGGAAATCTCGGTCAGAGACACTGCAGGGACATCAGTTGATGATCTGAGCCACCTCTCCCCGTCAAAATGGTCACCTCTCACGAACAAACAACCTGTAATCAGAAAATCAAAATATCCGTTTCTAATTGAAGCGGTTGTGATATCAACCAGATCGATGGGGGAATATCGATTTTGTTGAAATTCCAGCTGAAAGTTTTAGCCAAAAGCGTTATTCTCATGCTGACGGACAGACAAACGGTTTGCCGTATACCGAGCTTTCGGTGTCTAGGACCTACAAAACGAGGATTCTGACTATTCAACACGTTAAGGGTCAGTAATTTAACACAGTTTAACAAGATTTATCCATATTTCCATAACATGGTCCCACAATACGAGTTTCTGTCGAAAAATCGCCGTTTCCGCAGTATTACAATACTTTATATTACGAGTATGCAAGTAGTCAGCGAGAATGTAAAATTGCCATTTGTAATTCGTTTACCGATGCAAAGAAGTTTTTTATATCTCGGGAGCGAAAACGCGTGCTTTCAAATTTTGCTAATCTAGCTTTGTTGGTACTTATATTAATTATAATATATACAGTGGCGGATTTACGCACGAGGCACCCGTGGGTACTACGCTCCGAACCGCCCTTTTTTCTATTCTTCTATTGTCTATTTATCTATTCTCTATTGTCTTTCAAGAAAGACAATAAAGTTTCAATAACGTCTAAATTTACAAGTTGTAAAATTCAATTAATAATACAACTATCATTTAATAAAATAAATAAAATTACACAAAATAAACTAAAATCTCTTGCGTCATGCTGATTGGACAACGAATTGGTCGATGCAATCATCACAGTTTATTGATTTTAAAATTTTGGATTATATTGCCTTTCGTATTGCCTTTGAAATGATCGCAGCCAGTTAATTCAATCTCCCCATCTTTTGTCTCGTCGAATTGAAGTTTTCTTTTCTGTCTACGACCTGTTACAGATCTATATTTTTTGATTATGGACATTTCTATACCTTTTTTATAAACATTAAATTAGTTTTGTAGCTTATTATTTGTTGAATTGAATCTGCAGAGTAAAATCCCACACGCATTGCGTGAACGAAGTCTCCAGAAGTTCCATTTGTCACCGAATCCCCCTAGCTTCGCTTCGAGTCGTCGCTTTCTCCGATGTGTCGTTTTCAATCTTCAATAACGCTTCATAAATTTCTTACTCAAACTTCGTCAGGCAACAAACAGCATCAGCTCCTACAAAACACCTTGTGTTGGACAATGGCTGAAAATCATCATCAATCATTTTGGCTGAAAATCATGCACTCGGTTTTGCGGTCAAAGTAAATGTTTATAGCTTCTATAATTTGGGGATAAATATTATTACAAAATATTCTTTATACCTTAATGAACTATTTTCTCACTCGAAGTTTTTGGTACTTCAAGTTTCGTAGTATACAATGTTGAGTTGAAGATACGAATGCACAGATACGGACACAGATCAATTGTTTGTTAATTATTAATTAAAATTTGCACTTTTTGATCAATTAAGTTGAATCGTGGCCATGTATAGCGCATAATTTGGGGCGAACAAATATTCAAGTGATTTCTTTGATTATTAACCGAGATATGTCGAATTTGAAGTAAAAAGTAGCTATGAAAATGTATACGATAAAATATTTACTTTTTATTATTTCGTTCAATAACTGTAATTTAATAAACATATTATGTAACAAAGATAATGCGCTTTAACATGCTTGTTGCTGGAGTATTAAAAAATGAATATACATATTTTTGTTAAAAAAATTCAACGTAGCGATAACAGTATCCGGCCACTTGAATTCTCCTCCAAACAGCGGCTGAATTCGCCCTAGCTGTCTAGCTACTGCTGAAAATCCTCCCATCTTCGTGTCTCGAACCCCAGGACCAACCGGTCAGAGGCACTGCAAGAACATCAATTGATGCGTTAATGATGAAAACACCTGATGAATTATGGTGATGTTTTTACTTTTGTTTGACGAAAAAATAACCCAAATCGTTCCTTGGGGCAAGTGTAAAAATTTCCTCTATTGAGTGGCCATCGAACCTGTGTCCAGCGATCAGAAACTTTTTCTAGATTCACGTCAATTAAAATGTCATCCCTACGGATTTTAAACCAACAGAACATATTATATATATATATATATATATATATATATATATATATATATATATATATATATTGTAACGTTTCTCCGTGGTGAATTAAAACCAACACAATATTATTTAAACAATTACGTTTATTCGGGAACAACTATACACTAAAATCTACTTTGTCTAAAAACTACTTGGTCTATTTACAGATATATTACACTTAATTATTTACACTGTTACACACGACTCCGTTCTCTTGATTTATTTACACAGTTCACTTCTTACACACTATTTATTTAAACAGCTCTCTTCTTCTACAGTATCAGTCAGTCCATGCACTGTCCACGGTCCACTGCACTTGACCCCAATTCCCTGCACAGACCACAATTCCTTGCGCAGACCACACTTCACTGCGCACACCAGGGTCCACTGCACTGCTGTTTACCGCGATGCCCACTTCACAGCTCAGCTTCCACTGCAGACTTCAAACTGCTGACTGCTGTTTCCCCACTGCACCACTGCTTACCGCGATGCACCCTTCACAGCTCAGCTTCCACTGCAGACTTCAGACTGCTGACTGCTGTTCAACCACTGCACCACTCTTCACCGCAATGCACACTTCCCAGCACAGCTTCCACTTCGGACACACTGACGGACTGACGTCTTACTGCTCACTACTGACTTCTGCTAAAACTGACTGACTCCTGCTAACTTCTGACTAACTGACTCGCGGCCGCCGCGGCCGGCGCATTTATACCTGCCCGGCGCTTGTCTCCAGGCACCTGGCTCTTTCACGGCGTTTCCCCGCGGCTCGCGAATAGTCCGGAACCGTCTAGTTCGGGGGAAGGGAAGGGACGGCGACAGATGACGCAATCCACGCGCAGCGACTTCGGCAGGTGATGCAATATTCGTTACATTGCCCCCTCCTTAGATGCGATCCGTCCCGGATCGCGTTTAGTGAAATCATGCAGATATTTGCAGCGGGAGCCTCTATTGCAGTTGGAGGTTAAGAAGAATTGACAGTCAATTGTCTTCTTCGGATAAGCTGATTTTCCATGATGGTAGCTGCAGACTAAGATTTTTACCCCAGTGTACCGGAAGAGAACTTCCAACATGCTTCTCACTATTCTCCAGTCCAGTTTATCAAAACTGCATCCCAGTTTGGGCATGGCAAGCTTCTGGACGTTGTCTTGCAGAACTTGTTGGCGTAATTCAATCAAAGTTTCCCAAATATCCTGATAGGAGGCCTTGTGATGTGACTTCCTTTTCGTGATTACAAAATACACATCTTTACTCACGTCGCGGAGAAGCAGGTCATTCCCAATATCCGGTCGCAGGTTCTCCAATTCCTCCATTCTCTTGTATTTTCTTCCGAATACAGCAGTAACACCTCTGGTCATATCCAGATCCTGGGCAACACAATGCGCTAATGAATATTCCTGGGGTACCATAAACAGATCGTGTTGCACCTCCATTGCCACACCACAACGCGCCATATCATTTCCGCCATTATGAGACATAAACTCGTCAAAAGTGAACATTTTCATGTCCAACTCACAAACTCCTGTGGTGACTTCTCCGTCATTTTCATTACCTCCCGCGTACAGGGCCAGCCGACTGGAATGGATGACCCGCGTGTTTTCATACTGGAACCTTTCAATTCGGTAGACAAAATCATTTCTCCTCTTCTGGGAGCCATCTTCATTTTCTACCACTCGTTTAAAAACTTCTTTTTCTACTTCTGCTTTTTCTTTTGCTGCTGCTTCTTCTTCTTCTTTTGCTGCTGCTTCTTCTTCTTCTTTTGCTGCTGCTTCTTCTTCTTCTTTTGCTGCTGCTTCTTCTTCTTCTTTTGCTGCTGCTTCTTCTTCTTCTTTTGCTGCTGCTTCTTCTTCTTCTTCTTTTGCTGCCGCTTCTTCTTCTTCTTTTGCTGCCGCTTCTTCTTCTTCTTCCTTCGCTGCCACTTCTTCTTCCTTCGCTGCCGCTTCTTCTTCTTCCTTCGCTGCCGCTTCTTCTTCTTCCTTCGCTGCCGCTTCTTCTTTCGCTGCCGCTTCTTCTTTCGCTGCCGCTTCTTCTTTTGCTGCCGCTTCTTCTTTCGCTGCCGCTTCTTCTTTCGCTACCGCTTCTTCTTTCGCTGCCGCTTCTTCTTTCGCTGCCGCTTCTTCTTTCGCTGCCGCTTCTTCTCTCGCTGCCGCTTCTTCTTTCGCTGCCGCTTCTTCTTTCGCTGCCGCTTCTTCTTTCGCTGCCGCTTCTTCTTTCGCTTCCGCTTCTTCTTTCGCTGCCGCTTCTTCTTTCGCTGCCGCTTCTTCTTTCGCTGCCGCTTCTTCTGGATTTAGTAATTTTTCCTCGCTCTTCAGAAATTTCTCTTCAATTTTGTCAACTTTCTCTTCGTTCTTTAAAATTATCTCCTCGATTTCTTCTCTAACCAATCTATTAATCGGCGTTATCTGTTGTTCCAGGTTTTCTGACACCTTTTCTTCCGAAATTCTGGAATTTTCTGTCAGTTTTTCTTCTGACGTTGTGTCAGCTATCTCCCATATTTTTCGCATTTCTGCTACGACTGCTCGGACAGAGATACCCTTGTAATACATCTCGAAGCGAAAACTCTCTGGATCCTCTCCTGCTGCCTTCAACGCGTTAGCAAGACGTTCTTGTAATATTGCTTTCGTTCCGGTGGTCTCCAGATCCCTGTCTTCTAACTCCATCTTCAACTCGGTTACTCTCAGTTCCCGTAAGGATTTTGTAAATTCCATTTTCATTAAGGTTTTAATTCACCACACGTTATACTGATTTAAACACACACACACCCGACACACCTGACACCAATTGTAACGTTTCTCGTGGTGAATTAAAACCAACACAAAATATTGTTTAAACAAAGAAGGTTTATTCGGGAACAACTATACACTAAAATCTACTTTGTCTAAAAACTACTTGGTCTATTTACAGATATATTACACTTAATTATTTACACTGTTACACACGACTCCGTTCTCTTGATTTATTTACACAGTTCACTTCTTACACACTATTTATTTAAACAGCTCTCTTCTTCTACAGTATCAGTCAGTCCATGCACTGTCCACGGTCCACTGCACTTGACCCCAATTCCCTGCACAGACCACAATTCCTTGCGCAGACCACACTTCACTGCGCACACCAGGGTCCACTGCACTGCTGTTTACCGCGATGCCCACTTCACAGCTCAGCTTCCACTGCAGACTTCAAACTGCTGACTGCTGTTTCCCCACTGCACCACTGCTTACCGCGATGCACCCTTCACAGCTCAGCTTCCACTGCAGACTTCAGACTGCTGACTGCTGTTCAACCACTGCACCACTCTTCACCGCAATGCACACTTCCCAGCACAGCTTCCACTTCGGACACACTGACGGACTGACGTCTTACTGCTCACTACTGACTTCTGCTAAAACTGACTGACTCCTGCTAACTTCTGACTAACTGACTCGCGGCCGCCGCGGCCGGCGCATTTATACCTGCCCGGCGCTTGTCTCCAGGCACCTGGCTCTTTCACGGCGTTTCCCCGCGGCTCGCGAATAGTCCGGAACCGTCTAGTTCGGGGGAAGGGAAGGGACGGCGACAGATGACGCAATCCACGCGCAGCGACTTCGGCAGGTGATGCAATATTCGTTACAATATATATATATATATATATATATAAATGAGGGGTGAAAGGACTAGGATGATGGTAAGAGGTATTAGGTGGTATAGTGGGAGGTGGGAGGTGTTCGTGGGATTTTAGAACCATCCTAGCATTTGCCTTGTGACCGAGGGAAACCACGAAACCCCCCGTCGGGATGGTCGGTTCGGGGATCGGATCCGGATCTCCCGATTGCGAATCCAGCGCGCTACACACTGAGCCACTTCGCTCGGTATGCGTGTATAATAACCGCTCCAATTTTTTCTTTAAATTTTCTCAATTTTGAGAGAAACTAGCCTAAATTTCGCGCAAAATTACACGGAAACTATTTTTGAAAAGTTGAACTTGAACTTATTTAAAGATCCTTTTTTTAAGGAACAGATTTCATTAAGGAAAAATAGCTCTCTTCAATATTATAATTGTAAGAAGACGTCCCAAAAAAATTCTCATTTTCAATTTTAAAAATCTGTGTCATTTCAGTCAGTGAGAACAAACTTTCAGTAAAACCTGTATCAAATGCAACTGAAGTGCCTTGGGAAATTGTTTTCCAAAAGGTACTTATAACTGAGAAATCCGTCCTCCGCCACGCGAGCAGATGCCGCTGTAACAATGAAAGGTTGCGGAGAGCTGCATATTGCCACTTTCAGCTCAGGTGAGATTTTTAATGATCATTTTTGTTCCTTTTAAGATATCGCCAAGAAAATTTAATAGCTCCTGTAACATCCTGAATGCAATATTATTGCAGATTTTCATTAAATTAAAAAAGGTTGTCTTTCGAGTAATTGGGTCCAAAAAAGTTTATTGTTGTATGCTAAAAATAGCACGAAATGAAATTGATATTTAATGAATAATTTTACTACGTATCTTATATATACTCTACGTATCTTATATATACTATACTTTTTGGAATTGTTAGAAACGTTTATAAGAGGGCAAAAACAATTAAAGAATATAAGGGTGTAGTCTTAGATTTTAAGAGTGCATTGTTGCCGAATAATCAGTTAGAAAATTTTAATATTGTACCTCGACGATGCAGGCATCATAAACAACAATATTCCAAAACATTTTCAAGTTTGTAGAAATCATGTCTTAAAATCTATTTTTTTTGCAGGGAATGGCTCAGAACTGTTGCAGACATTTTCAAAGTATATTTAAAGTCAAGGTGCTTTAAAGTCGCTAAAATGGTAAATATGATTTTAATTTTTTTAACTGCAACTTAGCAATCGAAAAAATATTAAATAAATCCACAACAATTTATGGTTTAGAAGAAACTTTTGAGATTTTTTTGAGCCTGTTTCAGAATTCTAAGACAGTAAATATAATTTTTTGTTGTTTTTCAAAAATAATTTTTTGCGCTTGAATTTGCTCCCAAAAAATATTTTAAAAAATATTTTTGTGTTAATATCAATTATTTTCTTATTTTTCATATTTATTTGAATTAGATAAAATAGTATTAAGTTTGCGAAAAAAAATAAATTAGAAAACACGTTTTTGGCTGTACATGGGTGTGAGTAGTCAATCGGTGGATAAGGAACCTTTCAAAAATATTATTTTTATCGCAGTTATAGGGTAACTACTCATATGTCATTTTCGTTTAGGGGAACGTTTTACCATCCTATCCGGGGGTTCCCTTTATCAACTGGAATGATCTACTGTTTCGTTACCAGGGCCCTGTAATAAGTTTTTTTCTGCCGAAAATTCGCCGTTTTTTCGCGCAGCAGTTCATTACTTTCTCTACTGCGTAAGTGGAAGCGAAAAAGTTAGCAATACATTGATGAGTAATTGGCTTCTGTATAGGGGGCTATAACTCCACTATCACCGCCCCGTGGGCGCGCCACTGAATATTAGGAACTGGACATTGAAGTACAGTTATTAGTATCCAAGAGCAATAATAGTGAGTACGTGCCGGCCTGGGTGGCCGTGGTCGCCAAGGTTGAGTCATAACTGCTTCGGCTCGAAGGGTCACGGATATGAATTCCGCCTTGGGCATGGATGTTTGTGTGTGTTCGTGTTGTCCTTCTGTGTTCTTCCTACAGATCCCCCTACAATGAAATATTGACAGTGGTCGCTATATGGCCACGATGTTAAAAACTCTACTATTCTCAAGAATCGAAAGTACCGTATAAACAAGCTTTAAGAATTAATAGGAACCAAAATAAAAATTCAATTCCTTTTTGCCCAAGAGCACCAACTGTATTTCTTAAAGGAACAAAAAATTAAAAGAAAATATCTAGAAACAAAAAAAATGACGAGTTGGGTCGGTTTACGTCGGGAATATGTAAAGAACGCTTCTTATGTTTTCTTTTTTCCATCTTACATTTTCTTGCTCTCCTTTTCATATGTCACCTCCACTCTTCTATATTTCCCACTTTTCTTCTTCGCTGCTCTTATCTGCACGCTGAACGCCCATTCATGTGTTGCCATGCATTGCGACCTGTGTAGGAGGGAATACGGGACCTGGATAATGCTCATTCATACGTCGCTATGACTTTGGTATCTTAAAGGTAGATTTCGTCACTGATATTCGAAGTCCGGTAAGTCCTAGTGAGTACGGAATGGTATGTACTGCGTGCTCCAATGCACAACCTTTGCCCTCGCATACTTCTGGAGCTAACCCACTCCCGATCAATCGGCTGTATCCAGGACTTTAACTTGAGTTCAGGCCGAGTGGGGCGTGTCATGATGCTTCCTGCTGAGCGGCGGGGAAGCCATGGCACTCCCTGGTCCCATTGCAACCCTGGCAATTTGAGGTTTGACTGAATTGAGAGACCTAGAAATGTTGTTTCCTTAACATCAGCTAACTGCATTTTGTTCATTTTCAATGGAGCATGCGTTTGCTGGTTTGAAATGCAAAAATTACATTGAAACTTTTTCTTCGTTAGCTATTAATTTGTTATTACAAAACCAATTTGAAACTTCGGAAATCGTGTTATTTATTGTTTCTTTTTTGCAAAGAACATTCATTTTTGCTATGCAAAATATCTCCAATAGGAAGTATTTTAGCCGCAGCACCAGTTATCCGGCGTTCGTAAAATGAACGCGAATCATTTCTACATGTTACTCGCCGACCACATCTCCACGGTCTGGTCCTGGTCTACGTGGCGGGAGACCAGGCAGGAGCTTAGAGCTAGTCCGGACTGGGCCGGTGCCTCGCTGGCGGAGTTACCTGAAGGGAGAAATATCAAAACAATCACTCATGTAACTAAACGGAGTATATACGCAACAGAAATTTACTAAAATTTAAGTAGGATAACAGTTCACACTTAGTATCCTCGGCCCTACTTTTACGTCAAAAAAAATACTTCATTTCTTGCCGCTCTGACTGACCGGGATGTCTTCGGCTTCGAGTCCCGACGGTGACTGATTTTCGATACTAGCTTCATAGCTACGTAAGACTAATTCAGCTATAGTCTGGAGGAGAAATCTATCGGCCTGCTTCTCTGATCGGTAGCATTCCGTGTTTCTCCGATTAATACCAGGCGAATGCCAGAGAAGTGCCCTAACCAATCGCCCAAAAGCGATCTTTCCTTCCTCTACCTTGTCTGTCCTTTCTCGTTACTTACACTTACACGTACGTACGTACCGTACGTGGCGGGAGACCAGGCAGGAGCTGAGAGCTAGTCCGGACTGGGCCGGTGCCTCGCTGGCGGAGTTACCTGAAGGGAAAAATCTCCCGCAAACCAACGTTTTGATCAGTGCTTGATCTTATTCTCTAGCGGAAATGGAACACCGCTACTCCAGACATAAAAACATTCCCTATACTATTGGGACTAATCACCACAGCCGTTGACGAGCCCGGAAACATCAATCAATCATAATGTGCTATGCCCGGCTGGGTTCGTTTAGTTTACTAGAAAGTGCAAAGAAGAAGCATAATCACATCTATCGAAAATTACATTCATTTCGCTAAAACTTAATGGAATTGACACATAGATTTCTGTTAAATAAAAAAATGTCAAAAACTCTCATTTCCCAGGGACTGAATAAAGTTATGGTCCTTTTGCAGGACGATGGTAATGTTCCATCGTTTATTTCGACTTTGAGTTTTCAGTTGTAAATGTTGAGTTTTAAATGCCACTTAATTTATTAATGGGACTTTCAACGAATGTGTACGCAAAAATGTCTTTTAAGCCCTCCCTTCTAACAGACAAAAATTGTCTACTTATTCGTGTACACCCGCATAGTACGAGTACAATTAATTTACCAAAGCGTTCTTCCACCATGGCAAGCTGGGCAGCTACCTAGGAGCACTGCCTCAGATAGGGCCGCAGATAATGATAATAAAATGCAATAGAAGTCACAATAAATTTTTAACAATTTTTAATTTTTTGTTTTTATGAATTTTAATAATTATTTTACTAGTTAAAAAGACTGTTTAAAATATTTCTTTAATTCACATTTTAAAATATCTGTATTAAATAGTTATAAATAACTGGAAATTATGGAATATAATTATGTAAACATTAAAATGTTGCTTGTGCAAAACGTTTCGAGACCTGCACCAACATGCCCGGTATCGACGGAAGACAAATTCAATCTTGGGTGCAGCGTCATCTCCCAAGACGTGCGAAGGCCGTTTCCCATCTCATTTGAGCTGAACTGCCCTCCGCTATGTGCTAATCCTACAAAGTTGCCTACGCTTCTCTCGTGCCCACGGCGATGAATCACAAGGGGCGATTACGCGAAACGTATGAAGGTTATTACGTTGAATGAAATGGGACTCTTTGGTTTTATTCTTTATGATATTTGCTGTATATAGATTTCTAATTACTTATTTTTCCAGAATTTAAGTATTTTAAATTGTTTATAACATGTTTATTCACGCGCATTTAAATATGTTTGTGTAATTGTATCAATTTCGGGCGCGTCAACCGCTTAAGTCGTTAGTCTCGTTAGTGTAGTATATGTTTTATCGCGGGAGTGGACAGTGACCTCTCCTGTTGGATGGCGAGATCCGGCGCCGACTAACCCCTTGGCATGCCTCCGCATTTTTTTCTACCAGGTATCTCCCATCAGCGGGGCACCGCCCCAGCCCGGTCAAGTCGGCGGAGGGGAACAACCTTTCCCCCTTAAAACACTCAAAAATTTTCACATAACATTTTGAACGGCACTGTGCGAACTGTTAAAATTTCATGTCAATCCGAGTGCCCGACATGGCAAGTGTGGGGTGTGCGGGGAGTTTCTTCGGAAGTACACCGCCCCCGGTTAACTTCGTAGTACCTTGTTTCAGGGCCGTTTTAACAGCTTTAGGGGCCCTGTGGCCTACGTTAGTGTGGGGGCCCTCTACTCTTACTTTCACAGATCCCCCCCCCACACACACACATTTAAAGACAAGTTTTGTTAAAAAAAACTCATCATTCAGTGACATTCTCGCATCAACCACCAGCATTATAAATAGTATCCAATGATATGCAACACATCAGTCCCTTATGCCAATTTTTTTGCGTATAGTTTATTCATACATCACTTTTTTATATTTTTATTTTATTTTTTGAAAATTTTGAATACTTTTCGTTAGCAACAATCGTTGGCTCTGGGCCCGAGCCCATCGGCCCCGTGCGTTAACACGGGCCTGCCTTGTTTGGTTTTAAAACTACAATAGACAAAAATCTTTGTAGGTCTTGCACGGCACAGTGGAGAAATTGCTCGAACGTGTCCATCTCACATCCGCTCAGTCAGCAATAGAAAGAGTTCCCGCTTACATTATATGAAATTAATTCTCGGAAGTGCCACATGGTGGCGCCCGCGGAACTCGAGAATCCGCGTCCCAGTCGAAACATTCTGAAATCACCGTCTCGACAACACTCTCTTTCAAGTTCAGAGATTGACCTTTGTGGTCTCTAATTTTGAGGAGAGTGCGCAGGGTTAGGAGGGGCACTGCTTCCTAAGGCCAGTTAAGGGCGACCGATCGAATGATTTGGTGGGTTACATTACCTATCCAGGCCCCATACACAATGAGTCAATTGCAACAAAATACCTCTACCTTAGTTCGGCACTGAAGTCCCTTATTTACCTGTAGTAATGTAGAGACAATTTACGTGTGCTTATTTGTCACTGAATAAAGAACCACTGACTTCGGGCCAATGCCTCTATTCCCCTCTCCAAAAGGCATAGAGTTATCATTTACCTTCCTTTATTTGGCAAAATTGATTTAAATATTTATTTATTTTCTAATTACTTGGTTATTTAAATAATAATATTGCATAGTATCATATCAACAGTACATAAATAATATACAATATAATAACAAATATATTTATTATTTAACAAAAATCTACGTTGGCCCCCACCAAAATGATCGGCTGGATTCGCCCCTGTGAAAAACACGTAAGTGTATGTATGGGGGGCCTCATTTTCGAATCCGCCAGAGGACTGAGAGGTAGCGGCCCTGATCGTAAGTTACACCCCAACTCTCGAAAAAGATAATTTGATCTCATTTGCCTATGCATTTAAATTTCGCATATTTGCTTAAAACGTGAGTTCACTCACTTCTATTCGATCCAAGATATTTTCACTCTTTCAAAAATATCCAGTCTAAGAAATTTATTCGCTGGACTGCTCAATAAATCGAGCAACTTTTATAAAGTTTTGAACTTCGCAAATTCGTAAAAGTCAAGTTCGTAACCAGTCAAATTCGTAACCAAAACATAACTATATATTAATTTCAAGGAATTATTAGTTCATACTTTTTCGCTACTATCTACCTTTCCCCGCCTCTCGATTCATCTGTATTCAAAGTTTCTCCGGGTGAGGCAGGTGGCCCTCAAGTGATGGCTCACAATTTGTGTGACATCTATTAAACGAATGTATAAAATTTAGGATGCTACTTAGAAATTCTAACAGTGAAGACGGTTCTATGAACTATTATAAACATAGAACAGGCTTGGAGTTTTTTTTATTCTCTCATGACATTTTCGGGCCACTACTGCCGACACCTCCCCCGATATTTTCCTTATTCCAAATTTAATTTGCAGTCCTTTTATTTCTTCGATAATAGATGAGTAATGAAAACACCTCATTTCGGACCACTATTTATTCATTTTAATAATTTACGTATTTTTTTCATTTTGCAAAATACGTAGAGAAATTAGGCTTTTAATGTGAACTTCATTTGGATTAAGGGAAGAAGGTTATAATAATTTCAACAAATGATGTCATTATCAATTCTTTTATTTCAAAAATGTACAATAATTCACAAACTTTGAAATCATATGATAAGTAGTTGTTCGTCGGGTTTTAGGAAGATCGTTGCAGTTTTCAGAAAGATCTTTTGGAGTGTTAGCGTCATCCCGTAAAACGTATGGATGGCATAAATATCTTCACGAAGTGCTCATCACTTGCTCAGTTATTTTCAATTAAAGGAAGTAATATTCGTATCCTTTTTATTTGAACAAATATTAATATTCACATTTTTTGTGAACCTTGAAAACTTTCGGACATTCGTGTAATAGCGCAGACGATAGCAGAGTATTGACCTCTCAATCTTCACCCATTCTTCCGACAGGATTAGACGTGCGTTCTCGGGAATCGTGCCGACTCGGAAGACTTCGACTTGGAAATTGAGACTTCCCAGCATACTGCAAATTATATGTTCCGAATGTTTGCATGATTAACGATGAATGAAAGTTTGATTTAATTTCTACTTTTGTATCTCTGTAATTTCAGATGCAATTTGAAAAGAAATAAAGAAAGTGTCTTTAGCTGAACTAAGAATATAAATTTTCATCTCTTGCGTTACAATCGAGCATGTGTTTATTCTTTGGCGCGTCAATATTTTGATGAAGTAAAATGGTTTTGCGCACTATCGCGTATTTCTTATGTTAATAGTTTTTCTGAAAGTGTGCAAATCGATAACTTTATAACAATGAAATATTTATTTTTTTTTACTTTTTTTTCCGAGTCTCGAGAGCATGCGACCGAAAGGTCTTCATAGACCTTGAGGTCCTCAAGTGTTTGCGTTGTCCCGCATGCTTATTGGTTCCCGCCACAGCTTCACCACAACCGGCGTTGAATTTAGGGTAAAATTGTAATTGGGTAATGAAACTAATGCAGCCCACTCGACGACAAATTATAATCAAATTTCCATTTTTTTTTCCATCTGAATGTTCAAAATAATAATGAAACAACTTATATCTCTTATGTACCTATCGGATACATACAATCACTATATAAAAGTTCGGATGTGCCTTTGTGCGTGGTACATATGGAATATTACAAATAATGGGACTAGGGTATGCTTTTTTAACATTCTAAAGGGAAAGTGTGGATATCTTGATTCGGCGGCACACCTTACGCACCACAAACCGTACACTGCGTCTTAAGTGTCAGGATGGAGTCTCAGTGCAATCGATGACAGGGGTTACATAGGGAAGGACAAAGAGCAACGTGTGCTTTATATTATACTCCAAATGGGTAAAGAGAAGCGGAGAAACTAGAGAACGTTAACTCTCAATAACATTGTTACTGGTCTGGGTTACACTATTTTATCACGTGATGATAGATGCTTGAAACCATTGGATAATGGATCCGCCCTCATGTGCAATGTGTACGTCACAGTTTGTGGTCACGTGATCTGCATTCGCCATCTTGCCAGTATTCGGTGGTGAGGGTTAGTGACGTCGTCCAAACAAGATTCGTGCTATACGAATATAACAATCAGTTTGAACATGTGATGAAAAATTTTGATAGAATCATAAAGTTAGTGAGTAATGATATCACAATTTGAAATAAAAAATTCATATAAGTGTTTTTCTTTAAGCTACATAAAATTATGATTCGTGGCTTTATTGGCGGTAGTTGCACTCACTATTCGTTGTGGTGCAGGAAATGGCGGGAGGTCAGAAACGGCTCGAGTGTTTCAAATATGGTTATTATATACGGTGTGTGAATTGTTTTGTCGCAACTTTATGAGTAGCCGAGCATCTGATGTTGCAATTACACCAGACTGCGTGTACTACTCGTGGTGGAATATAACGGTGCGTTAGTTCTCCAGGACATGTGTATGTACTACCGTTGGTGATTCGACAATGTGTCCAATAATTGTATGTTAGGGACCCGATTGTGATTTCCTCCCGAGAACTGTGTTATAAAAATTAATAACTCTGAATCAGCGGTGTCAGAGCATGTCTAGTTGATAGATTACCTATGGCAGTTGAAGCCGGCTTCAATAACATCAACTGTGGCAGGTGTAAGACGGGACCTCGTTAGTGTAGCAGTACGAAGGGGAGAGTGAATTTGTTGTTAGTTTAAGGGTACTCGCTTTTTACAAAATTATTTTGACAAATAGGTTATTCAGAATGTTTGTGTAGGTCGTAGTGTGTATTGCTGAGACTAGTGTCTGTTTAATGTGTTGGTAATATAGTACTCAGGACTGTTAATGGTAACACACTGATTCGAAGTTTTTCCTGTAATTTAATGTAGTAGGTGTGGATACTCATAAACCAATGGAGGCCATGTTGGGAGAAACTGGTGAAGGCAGTAAAGAAGATGCTGGCAATTCTTCATGTGATACAGGTATTAACACTACTATTGTGTGCAATATAAACAGACTGCTCATTGTTCAAGGGTACAGGCTGAAATTATCTTGGTGGTGGATGAAAGCAACAAAATGATAATTACTGACTTTTAAAAATATTTTTGAAGAAATATTGTGTTGGTTCAGAAAGTATTAGATCTCTACCAGAGTTCACAAGGTAGGTAGACAAAGGTGTCTTACTGATGAGCGTTTTAGGTTGGAAGAATTTGAGAGTTCTGATTTTGTTGTGTCAGTACATCGTTTCTTACATTAATTTTGGAAACAATGCAGACACATGTGTTTTGTCATGTGTTATTAGGAAAGTCGGATTCTGGAAGGCATTGTTATAGTTGAGGTTATCGGTTGTTTGGGACAGGAAAGGTCTTGGTGTGTAATAATTTTGAAGTCATGTGCAAGGACTTGACTTTGTTGTTGTTAGGAATATGCCAATGCCTCTTACTGTAATGATATCTTTGGCACTAGGAGAGGTGTTGAATTTTTACAATATTAGGTTTTAGACCTTTGTTGTACAAAATTTAAGTCAGGTTTGCAACCATATAACCATGAAAGGTCCACTTCTTGGTAAATGTTGGAGATTCATTCTGGTGGAGCGACATCTCGTGGCAGTGAAATTTATGGCAATTATTTTGATATGTAGAAAGATATGGTGTGGCAATGTGAGGGGGTATTGTTTATTGAATGATGGCTTGGCAGGTGGTAGTTATTGATTCCTTCACATAGGTTGTTAACTTTTATGTTATAGAAAACATATCTGTTGAATATAAATACATGAATTTTGGATTTATATAAAAAAATCATGCTTTTGGATGTGCTTAATTTTGTGGGATATTTTTGATGTTGAATTCTTGTGATTACAAACAGTGAAGGAAGGTTAAGGTCATGTTACTCAAAGGGGATTGTTTGGTACTCTGAAGGTTAAGGTCATGATATAAGGACTTTCTGAATTGTCATTCTCTCCTTCACAAGTGGTTTGTTGAAACTAATAGGATAAGGTTAAGGGTACTGACAAAATTTGAAGTATGGAACATGTGTGAAATGGGTGAGAATATTGGTTTTCATAAATGTTCATTTAAGGGTGTTTCCTTTTTTTTTCTCTCTTCTGAATGAAGAAAATGTGCAAGCTCCCTCATAGGTCAGCGACCCTAATGTACCCCCCACATTAGCAAGTGTTGAGGTAATGAGAAATGAAGTCTGATATGAGGATGTGATTTAATAGATGAGAGGGGATATGGGTTTACTTATTATTTTCTCACTTTACTCCTGCACTTTATTTTTCTGTTGGCCTTTTTGTTGCTAACAATCAAATTCTTATCCCCTAAAGTGTTTTGTTATTTCAGGTTGCTTGGTGATGGAATAACAAGGACCTTCTGCATTAAAGTAATGTAGATATACAATGAACATGCTTGAAATACTTAAGTATTCATTGCTAATACACCAAACTAGATCTTGGGCAAGTTTTAATAAACATAGGTGAATGTGGCATAACCAGAGAGAAATTCTTTGATCACATTGTATGTAATGCTCTGGTTTGGTGTTCATTGTATGAATTGTTTTGTGAAAACATTGTAACGATTGGCAGCAACTGCATGTTACTTTATTTCACTCTAATTTTTTTAATGGATTTTTTTCTAAAATTGCTGATATTAACTTCACTAGTAGGTGTTTAGTCATTACCGTTAAAGATCTTTAAATGTTTGTGATTCATCTTGACATTATCAGTGTTCTGGTTTTCTTTTTTTATTTCACCTTTTTCCCTTCAATTCTTGTTCAAAATGTAACTATGACTGTAACAAAACATTTTTAAATTTTCCAGTCTAAACAATCCATATGCATGTCCTTTGCTTTAACTCAAGAGTATGTGAATCTTGAAAGGAAACTCGCTGTGTCTTGTGATGTGACCACCTTGTTATGTGTTGCTAATACCATCCTTCAAGTTTTGTATAGTATTCAGACTCTTGAGTGATTGAGGAAGAGAATTGGGAGTTATGTAGTTTTCACCATAAGTATAAGGAGTATTACTGAAGGGCATGGGGGAAAAATCCTTGAAGTTCATTAGTAAAGGAGTTGCTGAGAAAGTGTGAATTTTTTCCTTTCAGAATGTATGCTTTTCAGAAATGAAGATTCATGTATATTTATAATATTGGTATTTTAGGTTTCTATGTATTTGAGGTATCATTGGGTGAAGTGATTGCTCATGATTTATGTTGGAAAAGACAAAATTGTATAGCCTTAATAATTCAATGTTTAGCATGGTTTATAATGAAATTCCTTATTTTTCCATTCGGGTTACAAAAAGTAAAAGTTTTTGGAGGTTAAGTAGATGATTTTGAGTTTGCCTGATAGAAGATAATCGTAACTTGAATGAAAAAGATTTAAACTTGTAAATTATTTCACAAGTTGCCAGTAAAGAAGAACTGATGAATTTTTTAAAATTTTAGTTTGAAAGTTTTTCCTAATTCAAAATTCATTGGTTAGTTTTTCTTGAAAATTTCACGTTATGTGGTTTAGTCATTTGCTTGATTCAATATTGAGAATTAATTCAATTCAATTTTAATGTTATGTTGGAAGTCAGTTGTGCTAGGCAACTTTGGGAGTTCATTCACAATTAATGAAAATTAATTTCTTTTTTTCATGTCTGTCTAAAGAGTTGTACTTCTGAAGTTTTTATGATTCTAGATAAAGTTAAAGTGAGGTCTATTGTGTCAAAATCATTAGTGTTGTGGGATCAAAGTTTTTGTCATGAATTCTATGTAAAAAGTGGGAAATCTATGTGGAAATATTTCTGAGATTTATTGGAGTATAATTTTTTTGTTAATTCTAGAGATAGAAATTTGCCCAGTACCAGTCTAAATATCTGAAAATAGAATGAAGTTCATTCATTGGACTTGGCAGGACTCCTTTACATTATGAAAGTTATCAGCCTAAAATTATAGAAGTTCTTCCGTGAAAGATTTGTTGATGGGTATACGCATGTTATAACATTTGACTACACAGAATAATACTTTTAATATCATGTATGATTATTAGAATATTTCATTATGTATGCCTAAGTTCTATTTTCATTAGATTTTATTATTTTCCTGAGATTGTGAGATTAATATCAGTTTAGTGCAATATATCAAAGATTGAATATTATAATTAGGACAGTTGTTTCACATTGTGTTCTGAAATGTAGCGTCTTAAAAAAATGTTTTCTTTGCAGTGAAAAAAATTCTATTCTGTCATAGTTGGAGGTTTTTTTGAAGGAATGTGGAATCCAATTAATTCTGAATATTTCTGTGCCAGAATCCATTCAATCTTTTGGAAAGGCACTGTTGGCATATTATATTGATCTTTTACTGCTCTGCTTCCTGAATTATTTATGGTGTGAACCAAAACATGTATGGATAATTGCACTTCCTCACTTGCCCCATATAGCATACCCCTCTCTTCAAATTCCGAACTTTAAAAGTGTCTGATTATCAAACCATTTTTATGCAAGAAAATTGTTAGACCTCCCATTATATAAGAACCAGTGGAACTATGCATGTAATAGGGGAATATTTTTTTCATGGTTGTTGTTCATCCATAGGCATAAGATTCTATTTTGAGGTCATGTGCAGGTGACAGAATTCCTATACCCAGGACATTGTTACCTTCTTGTTTTTCTATTTCTTCTTATACATTCATTAGTGATAATTTCTTCACACTTAAATTTCAGCAATCTGTCAAGCTTAACATAATTGTTGAATTTTTTGTTTCACACATCCTTTTTTTATCATCAGGAGTTAGGTATTCCCCACATGAAACCAGTTTCCAATCTTTGGTGGTTGATAAGAAAAAGGGATGATAATGGCTTGTGTAATGGTATTAGAAATAAAGATGTACACAAAGGTTACATATCAGACTTAAAAAAAACAATATACCAATCAACAAAACTACACATTGCAGAACTACAAAAAACTCCTCACTGTTAAATACAAATACTCTGAGTTGCAGGCTACATGTACATTAAATATATTGTAAGAATATAGTAGATAAATTATTAGCGGCTTCAAAACCTTGAAGGAATGTTAATCTGTGCACAAATCTATGGATACCCACTAGAGTACTTGTCGGGATGTACATCTTCAATTATGACCATCTTAGATTTCTTTGTGTGTAGAAATATTTTCTGAAGGATGTTTAGTTTAAGTAAAGAGCCATATTGGGAGAGAATTTTATTGAACTACTGGTGTTTTGTAGAGGGGTGCAATTAACAAATTATCAGTTAAGATGAGGCTGGGTATGGAAGATAATCTGAAAAGAAAATTGAAGAATTGTTTACCTGTGAGATGTTGAAGGTGATTTAACATGGAGGAATAATGTAACCTGTAAATGTAAATGAATCCTCACAATAAAGAGAAACAATGGTGTTATATTTCAATTCAGTGAATGTATTCTTTTAAGATTCATCAGATATTAGTACACATTTCAAAAGTTAACAAAGCATTGAAAGAAATTTGAAAATGTTGGCATGTGTGATTAGCACGTATGTGCCAAATGTGCCATTGAAAAAATGTGGATTGAAACGTTTACTGAGAATTTTTGTTGGGATTTTCGTATCCACCATATTTTATTAAGAACAGTAAGCATTGATATTCTGTTTGTGTAAAAATGAACTTACTTTTATATAATTTTGTGTTTATGGATATGTAACATGTTTAATAGCATCAGTGTTTTGCAATGAAGTGACACACACTGTGAAAATGGTTTTGTTTTCACTTATTTGGTTTATCTGCTTTGAGGTATTCTGAACTTCAGTCTCGATGTATCCACTACGTCATATTGTCGTTGTTGACATAGTGGATGTATCCAGTCTATAGTACAATAGAGCAGAAAAAACAAACTGAACAATTTTGGCTTCGTGTTTCACTTGTAAGATGAAATATCGTTTTTAAACAATAGATATAAACATAATGTTGAAGTACTGATTAATTGGTAGTATAAAAATCTGTTCAACTTTGATTAACTTTGCCAGTCAATGCTTATAAACATCCTTTCAAAATTAGCGAGATACAGTGCCAAGAACTGTTATTGTGTCCTTTCCAATCTTTAAATCACTTGTGCAGGTAAAATAAGCCAATTATGATTTATGGACTTCTGATAAATTGCATTTTTTTAAAGAATTGCACTTGTGACAAATAAAGATATCTACTACTCTCCCCCTTGATCTTAGGGAAGGAAATACAAGAATGAACCATAAAGAGGATGTTAGTATCAGGTCTTTTGAAATAATTTTATTTTGGTTGCTGCAACTCTAGGCACAAACGGCTACATACATGAAAAAATGACACATTTTCCACCCCCCCCCCCAGTTCTTGAAGAATTGCTTTGTCATGGTCTCAATATAACCTCATCTGTCCTACTTTTGTGCTAATTTTAGTGAATCCTTTATTAATGGAATGTTTGTATTTTTTCTATTTCAAGTTTTTAATAACAGTCTAATAGATATTTGTAGTCAGATTTGTTTTTTTCCCCATTTCCACCTATTAATTTCATAAGTTGCTAGATGATCATGGCCAATGGTACTTATTTTACTCATTTCTTTTGGGACATTGGTTTGCGGGAAATTAAAATGCCTTCCAAAATTGGAGGCTTGGATAATACAATGTTGTGCGATGTGAAATTACAAGAACTTGATAAATTATCAATTTTTATGTAGCGTTATTGTTTTATACCTTGATATACTATTTATTAAATATTTATAAACAGCAATTTTAGCCCATAAATTTAATCAATAATTTGTAATTAAAGACAACGAATGAAAGAAGAAAATTAGTGCAAATTTGAATTCACTAAATACAGTACTTGTATCTCTATCATTTCCGTCTCTCTCTCTGTCATTTCCGTCTCTCTCTCTGTCATTTCCGTCTCTCTCTCTGTCATTTCCGTCTCTCTCTCTGTCATTTCCGTCTCTCTCTCTGTCATTTCCGTCTCTCTCTCTGTCATTTCCGTCTCTCTCTCTGTCATTTCCGTCTCTCTCTCTGTCATTTCCGTCTCTCTCTCTCTGTCATTTCCGTCTCTCTCTCTCTGTCATTTCCGTCTCTCTCTCTCTGTCATTTCCGTCTCTCTCTCTGTCATTTCCGTCTCTCTCTCTGTCATTTCCGTCTCTCTCTCTCTGTCATTTCCGTCTCTCTCTCTCTGTCATTTCCGTCTCTCTCTCTCTGTCATTTCCGTCTCTCTCTCTCTGTCATTTCCGTCTCTCTCTCTCTGTCATTTCCGTCTCTCTCTCTCTGTCATTTCCGTCTCTCTCTCTGTCATTTCCGTCTCTCTCTCTGTCATTTCCGTCTCTCTCTGTGTCATTTCCGTCTCTCTCTCTGTCATTTCCGTCTCTCTCTCTGTCATTTCCGTCTCTCTCTCTGTCATTTCCGTCTCTCTCTGTCATTTCCGTCTCTCTCTGTCATTTCCGTCTCTCTCTGTCATTTCCGTCTCTCTCTGTCATTTCCGTCTCTCTCTGTCATTTCCGTCTCTCTCTGTCATTTCCGTCTCTCTCTGTCATTTCCGTCTCTCTCTGTCATTTCCGTCTCTCTCTGTCATTTCCGTCTCTCTCTGTCATTTCCGTCTCTCTCTGTCATTTCCGTCTCTCTCTGTCATTTCCGTCTCTCTCTGTCATTTCCGTCTCTCTCTCTCTGTCATTTCCGTCTCTCTCTCTCTGTCATTTCCGTCTCTCTCTCTCTGTCATTTCCGTCTCTCTCTCTGTCATTTCCGTCTCTCTCTCTCTGTCATTTCCGTCTCTCTCTCTCTGTCATTTCCGTCTCTCTCTCTCTGTCATTTCCGTCTCTCTCTCTCTGTCATTTCCGTCTCTCTCTCTCTCTGTCATTTCCGTCTCTCTCTCTCTCTGTCATTTCCGTCTCTCTCTCTCTGTCATTTCCGTCTCTCTCTCTCTCTGTCATTTCCGTCTCTCTCTCTGTCATTTCCGTCTCTCTCTCTCTGTCATTTCCGTCTCTCTCTCTCTGTCATTTCCGTCTCTCTCTCTGTCATTTCCGTCTCTCTCTCTCTGTCATTTCCGTCTCTCTCTCTCTCTGTCATTTCCGTCTCTCTCTCTGTCATTTCCGTCTCTCTCTCTCTGTCATTTCCGTCTCTCTCTCTCTCTGTCATTTCCGTCTCTCTCTCTCTGTCATTTCCGTCTCTCTCTCTCTGTCATTTCCGTCTCTCTCTCTCTGTCATTTCCGTCTCTCTCTCTGTGTCATTTCCGTCTCTCTCTCTCTGTGTCATTTCCGTCTCTCTCTCTCTGTGTCATTTCCGTCTCTCTCTCTCTGTGTCATTTCCGTCTCTCTCTCTCTGTGTCATTTCCGTCTCTCTCTCTCTGTGTCATTTCCGTCTCTCTCTCTCTGTGTCATTTCCGTCTCTCTCTCTGTGTCATTTCCGTCTCTCTCTCTCTCTCTGTGTCATTTCCGTCTCTCTCTCTCTCTCTGTGTCATTTCCGTCTCTCTCTCTCTCTCTGTGTCATTTCCGTCTCTCTCTCTCTCTCTGTGTGTCATTTCCGTCTCTCTCTCTCTCTGTGTCATTTCCGTCTCTCTCTCTCTCTCTCTGTGTCATTTCCGTCTCTCTCTCTCTCTGTGTCATTTCCGTCTCTCTCTCTCTCTGTGTCATTTCCGTCTCTCTCTCTCTCTCTGTGTCATTTCCGTCTCTCTCTCTCTCTGTGTCATTTCCGTCTCTCTCTCTCTCTCTGTGTCATTTCCGTCTCTCTCTCTCTCTGTGTGTCATTTCCGTCTCTCTCTCTCTCTCTCTCTCTCTGTGTCATTTCCGTCTCTCTCTCTCTCTGTGTGTCATTTCCGTCTCTCTCTCTCTCTCTCTCTCTCTGTGTCATTTCCGTCTCTCTCTCTCTCTGTGTCATTTCCGTCTCTCTCTCTCTCTGTGTCATTTCCGTCTCTCTCTCTCTCTCTGTGTGTCATTTCCGTCTCTCTCTCTCTGTGTCATTTCCGTCTCTCTCTCTCTGTGTCATTTCCGTCTCTCTCTCTCTGTGTCATTTCCGTCTCTCTCTCTCTCTGTGTCATTTCCGTCTCTCTCTCTCTGTGTCATTTCCGTCTCTCTCTCTCTGTGTCATTTCCGTCTCTCTCTCTCTGTGTCATTTCCGTCTCTCTCTCTGTGTCATTTCCGTCTCTCTCTCTCTCTGTGTCATTTCCGTCTCTCTCTCTCTCTGTGTCATTTCCGTCTCTCTCTCTCTCTGTGTCATTTCCGTCTCTCTCTCTCTGTGTCATTTCCGTCTCTCTCTCTGTGTCATTTCCGTCTCTCTCTCTCTCTGTGTCATTTCCGTCTCTCTCTCTCTCTCTGTGTCATTTCCGTCTCTCTCTCTCTCTCTGTGTCATTTCCGTCTCTCTCTCTCTCTCTGTGTCATTTCCGTCTCTCTCTCTGTGTGTCATTTCCGTCTCTCTCTCTCTGTGTGTCATTTCCGTCTCTCTCTCTCTGTGTGTCATTTCCGTCTCTCTCTCTGTGTGTCATTTCCGTCTCTCTCTCTGTGTGTCATTTCCGTCTCTCTCTCTGTGTGTCATTTCCGTCTCTCTCTGTGTGTCATTTCCGTCTCTCTCTCTCTGTCATTTCCGTCTCTCTCTCTGTGTGTCATTTCCGTCTCTCTCTCTCTCTCTCTGTCATTTGTCTCTGTCATTTCCGTCTCTCTCTCTCTGTCATTTCCGCCTCTCTCTGTCATTTCCGTCTCTCTCTCTGTCATTTCCGCCTCTCTCTGTCATTTGTCTCTCTCTCTCTGTCATTTGTCTCTCTCTGTCATTTCCGTCTCTCTCTCCCTCTCTCTCTGTCATTTCCGTCTCTCTCCCTCTCTCTCTGTCATTTCCCCCTCTCTCCCTCTCTCTCTGTCATTTCCGTCTCTCTCCCTCTCTCTCTCTGTCATTTCCCCCTCTCTCCCTCTCTCTGTCATTTCCGTCTCTCTCCCTCTCTCTGTCATTTCCGTCTCTCTCTCTCTAAAATGAAAGATTTGACCCAGAAAGAAGCCCTCTTTTCGGGAACCGGACATTGTAGTATGGCATTTTCGGGGACCGGACGTGAGAAGTGGCGGTACTTTGTTTTTTAAAGGTAATAGAATATTCTACTTTTTGTGTTGTCGTAATTTTCATGTTTGATGCTTTTTAATTATTTAAATTTGCGTCCAGGATGAATGGGAGTAGAATTGAGGTAGTTGGGAAGGACAAAATACATACAAGTCAATTATTATAATCAAATCGTAATTGCAACTAACTGAAACGTGTTCTTTTCTAGTGCTTTAGAGAATGTCTAGCTTCAATTTTTGTCGTGACAACTTATTGACAAACGTGCCGTCATCGCAAAATAAAACTGTTTTGCCTGGACCCCTCGTGTTAAAACCGGCCCCTGTGAAAAAATCAGTCAGAACGCTGGGCCGCCAGACATTCACCTAAGCCATGCACGCAATGGTCGGGCGTGCCCATTACTCGTCCCCACGAGTGATCTTTCATCGTTGGAGCTAGGCTGTGTAGTAAACTATATATTTCAGACCCGTCAATCTCATATCCTCGCGAGGACCACTCGCTACCGTAGCACTCCTGTGGATAGTTCTGTCCCTCAATGTGACATTTTCAAATAATTCCAAGTATTGGTTCACTGTTGACAAAAAATATAAATTAGTCTTGATGATGAACTGTTCAAATTTAAAGTGAACGTATGCGCCGAACATCTATTTTCTTTGAGAACAATTACAAAAGCTGGTGCTATGAAGTCTTGTGCCACAAAGCATTACTTTGTGTGTGAAATGCTGTACATCATTCAAGATGGATGGTGAAAGTCATTTATATCTTAAACATTTTTGTGTTAATGGATCAATATTCGTTTATCAGTTCTGGCTCTAAGATATCAGAAACAGAGGCCCACCACAGGAATGTTTCTCTTTGGGTGGATGGGTGGGATAAAGGTATAGTGCCTAGGAGACTGTTTTAATATGTAGTATTGGTTTCTGGGAGAGCGGAAGCCTCATGAGCAACCCTCCTCCTGATTTTGAGAAATAATGAATTTGTTAAATTTTAGGGTTAATGAGGCAGATCTTAACATACATCAAGCTGAAACTTTCATAATCTCATTTTTATACTCATTGGCATCATTTTTATGGGACCCGACCAAGAAGTTTTGGAAGCAGATTTCTTGCAACTACCGTAATGCGCAATTATGAATATGCGATTAAATTCCTGAAAATTTCAGTTTGTATGTATGCTTAATTTCTGACTTTGAAAGGGGCAATGTTTATCTCAAAATTGGTTTTGAAATTATCTGGATCATTCCAAATGCCACAATGTGCTACATCAAATTGTATTAACAAATTCACTTAATATTACTTGGCCAATACACGAACTTCTTGTTAAGGGAGCATGTCAACAAAACTATTCAGTGCTGTTTTCTCTGAGATTGTTTTGATTGAGATTTAACCCTAGCTTCAAGAACTTGAGTATGTGTATTGTAAAAACCACACGGTCTTTGGGAGGAAAAATATGTATTTCATTTTAACATAAGATATTGCTTACATTTTAATAATTTATTTACAGTGGCAGTCAATAAAATTGAGCCACCATGCCATGATAGAGAAATTAAACTATTTGTTTCGCAAATAACCTTTATCAATAAAAACCATAACTCTTATTTTGTACTTAATATGGAAACAGATAAACTTCACAAAAAGTATCTGTAAAAAATAGAGCTTTGTGGTATAACGCCTTGGAAAAATAGCAAAAAATGCTCTAAAATACCTCTGTGAATAGGTTAGTACTCAGTAGTATATCCCTTATTTTTTAGTACAGCCCGGCATCTTCCTCCCAGTGTCTTCACATAAACGTCCGTGTCCTCTTCTGGACTTGAATATTACGCCTTTTGTATCCCGAGTTTGTCTAAATTCGTTGCTTTGCATCGATCAATTCTTCTATCAACAGTCCCACAAATTTTCAATTGGTTGTAAATCTGGGTACTGTGTTGGTCAATCCAAAATTCACTCTTTCCTCCTCAAGAAAGGACTTTACCAACTTTGCGGTATGTTTTGGGTCGTTGTCTTGCATAAACTTCCAGACGAAAGGTATTTCCTTTTATACGGAACCATGGATCGGTACCATCCTTTTTTGACTGGTTTTGTATTTGCAATGCGTCCGCTGAGTTGTGAACGTCATAATATTTTGTTTCAATCAAGGTACTGACTGGAATAGAACCTTCCGAATTTCTACGCAGATTCCTTGATCCTTTCGTGGGGACGTTCTTCGCGGTCTACCTCGATTTGCAGGAGTCTGCTTACTCCGTTTACATATGCGAATTGCATGCTGGACATTTTTGTCATAAATGATGTCAGCATAAGTTTTCAAAAATTGATTCGTCTGCATTTTCCTTTCTAAGAGCACAAAACTTTTTGCCAGATCTAGTTACGAAAAAGTGGATAAATCAAGTTGCTAAATATTGAAAAAATTCTCTAACACATGTAGCCAGAATCCATATTTGTGCGTCTTTCATACCGAAAAATCGATTGCGGCAATCCGCCGGTCTGTGCACAACGCTAGCGCATGAACCGTTCCGCCGATTTTCTCTAAAATTGATATTCCCTGATCGTTGTGGCAGATGACGCGCCCCCTGGAATTTGAAGTCCATATTTTAATTTTCTGGGGTACTTCACATGAAGCCCCACAGATTTTCCAAGTTAGGAACATAAAAAATTCGGAGCTTTTTTAAACTTTGTAGATGAATAGTGCCAAGGACGTTTAAGAGAATGGTGCAGGTCACATTTTCGTTGAAATTCCTAATTTTTCGAAAATTACGTCTTCAAATATTTTCGCAGTCTTCGTAAAACTATATTGAAAATATATTTTTCCCTAAATTAAATGTTTTTTTGAAGACATCTTGAAATATGGTCATGTTCAACATTTTGAAAATGTGTAATTTTGGACGAAACGGCAATTTTTTAAAAGAATATTTTTCTCAAAAACCGCTCATTTTTTTCCCACAATTTTCTTCAGAAATATGTAATAAGGGACGGAAATAAAGGGTTGTATTTTCTAGTATCCCTCGGTTTTTCGAAAATTGCAACAAAAAAGTTTTAAAACAACAAAATTGAAGTTTTTACCTCAGTCTGTTGTATAAAATTACTCTTTAATAAGGTCGTGTACATTTTTTAAGGTCAATTTACGTAATTTCCCCCCTAAAAACCGCTCCATTTTTTTTCTCTTAATTTTAGGGACGATAAAAATTTGGCAATAGTCCCGTTTAGGAAATTGCTAGTTTTCGTACAATACCAAAAAAATCGCTCCATTTTTTTCTTAGTTTTCTCCACATATGTAATAAAGGACGGTAAAAAAATATTGCATTCTATTTTCGGGTGTCGCTCTTTTTTAAAAAAAATTGCGAAAAAAAGTTTTAAAACTACAATATCGATAAGATTTTTTGCCTCGGTCTGTTGTATCCAAATTAACTCTTTAAAAAAGGTCTTGTACAATTTTTTGAAGAAAAAAGAGTAATTTTGCGTAATTTGTGCTTCAGATTTGTTTTTTACGTAAAACACCGCTCCAAATTTTTTCTTTACATTTCCCCCATTTTTGTAATAAGGGACGGTAGCTGGTGCTAGTCCGATTTTATGGAATTGCTCATTTTTATCGAAAAATGCAACAAAAAAAGTCAAACTTACAAAATTGAAGATTGTGATATTTGCCGCAGACGAAGTCTGTTCTACAAGCTCTTTGTTTCAAAATTAGCTCTTTAACCCTTATCTGGTGCGTTTTATGTCGTGTAATGGTGATGTGGGGACTACACACCCCAACACAAAAACTTGCTCAAAAGTGTTGAAATAACAAAAATGTATGTTTGGTGATATGAACAAAAAAAAATTATCCATTACGCATGTTTTCCGCGAATGCGCCCCCCCCTCCCTTCACTACTGAATTTGCTATTTTCCGCACCTAAATTGACCTTGACCCATTCCACTAAACCCGGGCCATCTTCCGTAATATTCCTCGAAGCATACATAGTTTTGTATATAATACACACACACACACACGGGATAAAAAATTTCGTGGCTTCCTGGGAAGTACTCAGAAGCATAGACTCCTTCGCGTAGGTTTGGTATCTATCCAAGGCTGGGTCATAACAGCCACCACATCAGTTACGGGTTAAGAAAGGTCATGTTTAGTTTTTTTTTGTAAAAGTTAGTTTTCGCGTAATTTGCTTAAAATTAATGAAACACACTTAGGCGTCCCACAAGAAAAAATAATGAAGAACAGTAGTGGATCAAAAGGATATGCAAAATGTTATTTTAATTGTAATTTATATTAAGAATTCCAATATTCATTTAATTTTACTCTGCAATTTGCATTCCCGCTTATTTCTATCGCATTGTTAACGTCATTTGAGAAGTTTTCTTGGTTATTGAAACAAACGCAGGCGTGTGGTTTCAATTGAGTGGATTTGGATTATACTATCTTTATTTGTAATACTTAACACGAAAGAAAAATTGCAATGATCATAAATTTGTACGAACATTTTAACTTTAATTTTATATTATCACCATATGCTGCCGTGGAAACCTGGATATATGATTAAGTTTTTGAATTGAAATTTTGCCTTTTGTTTTTCTTCCATGGAAAACGCAATATTTTAGGTTACTTATTCATTTTGAGGCATTAGGATTACTATACGCGAAATTGATAGTGCCCATAAGTGCCTATTTCACTAGTAAATGCCCAAATATTGCGTATTCTTGTATTTATTGATCAAAGTGCAATTATCCTTTATCAAAAATTTAAAAAATGGAACAGATTTTTGCTTTCTATCCTACAGAGTACAAAGATATCGAACAACTATTGATAAATCTGTGTCGTTTTACTGCTACCACAGGGTATTTCGTATTATAAAACGCGTGCAAAATCAGTGACAGTCAAGTTTTCTACTTCGAATTTTGAAACGATTTTTTTTTTCTAAAAACGGTTTCAACTTTAATTTTTCCTCCTACGTGTCAAAGAACGGTATAAAAATTGGTATTTCGGAAACAGTTTGAAAATGCAAAAAGTTAACATTGCAAACGTACTGTATTGGATACAGATATTTTTGTCTTAAACAAAATCTGTTCTAAAAAAGCATATCTTTAAAAAAGGTTAAGTATATTTTTTTAAAATGTTTCTGCTCAATCTCTGCTAGAAATGAATGTAAAATATATAAAAAAAACATTCGCAAAAACCGCTACAATTTTTTCTTTTTCTCCACGCATGGAACCAGGAATTCTTAAAAGAATGGCACATGTCTCATTTTTGTTGAACACTGAATTTTTGAAAATTGCGAATTTTGAAATATTGTTCAGATAAAATGCGAGAAAGTACGTGCTGTTGCAACATCACTAGTTACATGTGTGTTATGTATGGGGATTAAAACCAATCTTACAAGGTTTTTGATTGCAGTATTAGAGTATCAGCTTACCTTTTTGCTTTTCATTAAATGTAGCTACTGCGATTTAGCCTTCTTTGTCCGAATTGACGAACAATAATAGAAAAGGCTGATCTGGGCTGTCCGGGTGACGCCGCGTCGAAGGCTGTGTTGCCGACGTTTCGACCATCCTGTCGTGGTCTTCCTCAGGGCTGGTATGCTGGCTGCTGGCTGAGGAAGACCACGACAGGATGGTCGAAACGTCGGCAACACAGCCTTCGACGCGGCGTCACCCGGACAGCCCAGATCAGCCACATGACTCTGGCCGCGGAAGCCTAAGACTTCAATAATAGAAAAGGTTTGTAAGTGAATTTGTCAGAACTAAGATAAAAGCGCCGATCCGGTGGCCGAGATCGCTAAGGCAGTAGAGCCGTAGCAATCTCGGACAGAAGGATCGCGGGTTCGAGTCCCTCCTCGGTCATGGTTGTATTGTGTTCGTCCTTTCACCCCCCCTATAATCATTCATATCGTGTCATCCTGTTACCATAGCATTACAAGTAATAGTGGTCGCTAATGAGCTAGAAGTTGATGGGCTCTACTGCCTTATATATAAGCAAACATTCCATGAAGGCATTTTTGGTATGTTTAAAGGAATGTTCACTTCAGAAACTCTACACAAGTGCATAAATTACGATAAAATATATAGTGCCTTTTTAATTGCATATTCTACATTTCTAACTGCCTATCTTAATAATGAGAATTTGGGGGTGGGGTATTTAGGTGGGAAAACTTATGGAGGACTTGGCATTACATGTTCAGACAAGACCTGTAACTCGTGTACTAAGAAGCAGATTTGGAGAATATTACAATACTATTTACTATTTGCATTTACTTGCAAAAGCTATCACTGTTTCTGCATTGTAAAATGTATATCACCATTGATGCTTTAAAGCAACGCTGGCAACGCGCTTCAGCGAAAGCAGCCGCCGTCGCTGGATCGAATTATTTATGAAGTTTTCTCGCATAGTGCTTACGTAGATATTTAGAAGCTAAAATACGCACAGGAAATGTTCGTGAATATACTGAATACCTTATCACTGAATTCATTGCCAGAAATATATTTTCAATAAATTTTGAAGAATTTTTTCACACTTCCTTTACTTACGGGATAAAGTGATATTTCAAGTATAATTAAGACGTTATATAACGATAACATATTGCAAGAAAGTATATGCTGTTGTAGCTCCTAGTTTTTTCTCGGAAAAAATCTAAGACTGTACAAGGTGCCACTTTTTAGCAAGTGTGTGCTGCCCTTTTAAATCAGAAATTTAACCGCTTTGCCTCTAAAACCATGGTGCCCAAGGGACTTTTTTTCCGGTAGTGTTTTTTAGTTTTTAAAAAAGGCCATTCTAATGCGAGTTCAGCATTACGTAACCCGTTAACGGCCAGTGGTGCATGTATGCGCAAAAGAAAAAAAAATCTTAAATTTATGTGCTAATTTCTCGTTTTCTTGGTTAGTATTTTTTACTACTGTCAGTCATTTATCGTCCTGGCAATGTAACTTAAGCTTCATTCGAATTTCAATGTAAATTCAGATGTTCCTAATTTCTAAATGTGTGCATTTATGAAGAAACTGCTTTGCAAAACTTGAGAAACCGTTCTTACTTCTCTTGAATATGAACAACCATCAGTTTTTCTTTGCGTTCGTTTCTGTTGCGCTGACGCTCCGCTGACCTGGAGAGGGACCTTCTGGAAAGGCATCTCACGTTCCATCGAAAGAAGACGAGCGGCTTTGGAAAGTTTCCTGCCAAAAAAATAGGCCCATAATCGTGCGACGACCGCCGGCGCATTTTAGCTACCTAAAGGCTCATTCACAATGCAAACGTAAACATTAGCATAACGCATAGAAATAAACATTAACGTGATAGACTGATGTATTCACAATGTCTAACATGAATAGTTTCTTATGGCTGTGCAACATTCTGGTTTACTATTGGTTGGATGTGAAAATCGATTTCCAGGTATCGACTATATCCATGGCTCATATGGCGTTTGTTCTTCTATCGACTTCACTCCAATTTCGATTCTCGATTTTGAGTTACCGTTCTCTGATTGGTTCATTTCTTATGTCTAACTTAAGCATAAGCACAAAAACTTGCAAGCTTTTAAGTTAACGTCTTACGTGTTATGCTTATGCTGACGCATTGTGAATGAGCCCGTTATGGACGCCCGATATTATCTTTGCATTTACTCACACTTCAGTTTGCCGAAAAATAAATTGCCACAGTTCCATATTCACCGGACAGAAAATGCGTATTCTGACGAAATTGCCAATTTTTTTCTTCAAATGTTTACATTTCGTGGGCACGGTGTCCCATGTGGCCACTGAATTAAAAAATCTCGATGCTGCCTGCAACGACACAATTGTTATTCCACATAGGATGCACGAACTAACGTATTAGATTGATTTAGACGACGGAAAAATGACAGATTTAGAGCTGTGCAAAAATCTAGGTTTATGTGAAAAAATACTCAGCATGCAATAGTCTCCTGAGTGTTTTGAAACTCATTTAAAATATCTGAGCAACATAATTATAATAGCAAAACAATCATAAAATACTTGATATTTGCCCCAAGGTATTCTTATTTATTTTACTTTTGTTTACTGTCTCGCCTTACTACGTTTATCGTAGTTAAGAGGTTATAGAGTATGTTAAGTTCGACTTGCATTTAAAAATGGTTGATTGAAAAAACTGAAGTTTCACTGCTTATTAGGCGAATTATTTCAGATGCTACATCTGGATGCTGTACTGTTGTAACAATCATACTTCGGAAATGCCATCAGTAGAGATAGCGTTTGTATGTAATAATAAACTTCTGTGCATGTAGCTTGTAATTCTGGATGGGAAATTCAATGAAATGAAAGTGTGTTCCCTGAATTTTGATTTATAATTTCATTCTTTCAAGAATTACAGAAATGCTAATGTTAAAGACCAAAAATATAACAATGATGACAATACAAATGAAGCAAAATCTTAGATTATCCTACATTGAGACGATTAGGCTTTAGGAGCAAAACTATTACTGAAGGCCAATGGGGGGCCATTTTGGGTTTTGCTATCTCATTGTCTGCTGTGTCGTGTGCAGTGTTGCTGTTTTAGCTGATTTACACTAGATTTAACGTATTTTTATACGTTTTAAGTGGGGAAACAATTGCTGTCACAGGAAATACTAGTAGAGCACACTCCAAACTCCAGTGTAGAACAGAATTGGTCTTATGCTGGACAGTGTTTGGGGTACTTTTGTTTAATTCAAATAATTGTGATATCAGGTGACGTTTGCAATAATGGGAAAAGACGTTAAAATAAAGAGAATGTATGCACGTTTTCGATCTGCGTGGTTGAAAGGAAATGATTTAAAAGACTGGATTTTAGAAATACCTGGGACTCCAAATAAAGTTTGTTGCAAGTAATTATCTCCTAATGTTAATTGTATTTAATATGAAAACAATGAAATAAATATCCATAGTGACATATATTGGTGTGGCTGGTTTCACATGTGAAACGCAGTTGTCATGTGTGAATTACATGTGAAACTGGTCAAATGCACGTTTGTAAGACCATGTCATTTTCACACGAGATAGTCACAAGATTTTTTTCAGCATAGTAAATTATTCTTAACTTAAAAGTAGTTATACAGTGTAAATGTATTACAATATATTTATTTTAATACATATAAATCAAATATTCATTATCCACATTATCTTTCAGATTTTGCAAATGCACCCTTGCTACATACTTGCAACATAATCTAATGAATCATTCAAAATCAGCAAAGCATGTAACTGCTAGTGAACCTTTTTCCACAAGCATACAGAAATTACCATTCCATAAAAAGAGTAATGATCTTGTCAAAGTTGAAGTGGCTATAGCCCTGTTTGTATCTGCTCATTGTGCAATTTCTAAATCAATCATTTGAATGAAATGTTGTACTATATTTTCCACGATGGCTAAATTGTACACAATTTGAAATTATGTAGGACAAAGCTCTGCAAATTAATAAAGAACTATTTACATACTCTCTAAAAGGGGGATTTACTAAGTGATATTGGGAACGTATTGACATTTTTACATTTAACAGAACTGGAAGCATGCAATGCACAAGCTGTTGTTGATGCGTTAAAAAATACGTTAACAAAATTTGATCTCAACATAAAAAAATTGAGATATTGGCACTGATAATGCCCATGTAATGGTTGGCATCAACAACAGTTTATGCTAAACTAAAGGAAGAGAAGCTTCATTTAGTTTTAATTCGATGTTTCCCACTTGTTGCAGTTAGCAGTTTCTTGTGCTATTGCCCAGACTCTTCTGCTTTTGGAATTCTTTATTATTCTTAAAATGTATAACTGGTTCTCAAAATCAGCAATTCAACAAATTTTGTATGAACGTCTATATAAGGCAATCAATGACTATCAAAAACCACTAAAAATTCAGATCTTAAACACTCGATGAAAGTCAATTGAAGCTATAGATAAGATACTCAGTCTCGAACTGAAGACACATTTTGGAATTGTCAGGAATTCGGATATGTGTTTTACTGGTGAAACTTTGTATCGTTTCTACAACAGTGAGATTAATCTTTGCTATTTGCTAGCAATTCAATCAGTTTTATCAGATATCCTAAGAGTTAACAAGTGTTTTGAATCAAATGACTGTGTCCCAACAAAACTATAGCAAGATTTATCTACATTAATAAAGTCTATTGCTCAAAAAATACTATTGCCAAACTCCAACGTCGATCTGTTTTTATCAGATGTTGATAATTATGTCAACAATGTGCTTAATTGGGTAATGCTGCAAAGAAATAAATAGCCGAACTAGTGACTACAGAAAAATTTAGCGCCGGCGATGAACATCTTTTACGTCAACAATGTACGGATTTTGTAACGTGTTTATTCATCCCGATTCAGCATACTTCCAAGCAACATTAAAGTACTTCGGAAAGTATCACTGTTGGCGCCATCAAATTCATTAAATTCTGTAAAGGCGCCCACTTCTTGAAGGATTTCGATTAGATAGAAATTTGAGAACAAAAATTGAGAATAGGTACCGAAATTGGGATTTACCTAATTGGACTGAAATTAGAAATACAAAATTGTTTTAGACAGAAATTACAAATTTCGAGGATTAAATCCATTTCAAAAACTGACCGAATACTGAAAACTGACTCATATTGCTGTCACCGTCGAATGCAGAACTAGAACGAATATTCAGCCAAATGAACGTTGTGAAAACGAAGCACAGAAATAGAATGAAGTCGCCAATAGTTAACGCAATATTAACATACGATTTGGTCTACGAAGGAATGGTAATTTGATGGTATGTTGGAAATTGGTGAATGGTATGTTGATGCCACAGTTCCAGTCATGATTTTCAATGAGTGGAATAAAGTCCAAGACAATCACAACAAAGTAGTAATACAAAATGATATTCTTAATTTTGATTTATAAGAGTGCCTGATTGCACTTGGTTCTGTATTTGTTTATTAAATAAAAATAGAATAAAATATAATAGAAATTAGAAATTGATAAGTATTGAGTTTTCCAGATATTTTTCGCTCTTACAGCGACTATTGTTGTAAAGTTTCCAATTTCAATTCCAACCTGACACCAAATAATATATTTTAATAATACATATATTTTGAAAAAATATTTAAATATATAATTTTAAATTCTAGCGGAATTTCAATTTTTTTCTAGCGGGAAACTAGGAGTTCCGTTCGGCGGAAATTTAGTAGCCATCTAGCTCGTATGCGAAACGGCAACACTGGTCGTATGCCGTGACACATTGATTATGAGAATTGTCGATATGCACTGTTTGACAATAGGCACTATGACAAATTATTTGAATTTTTCAATGACAATGAAAACTGTTTCCGATTTTTCGGTGTAACAAAACCATGCACACCACTTACATGGCCAGAAAGTTAACGACATTGCACACTTAGGAAATTAGTAATACAGATGAAGAGAGAGGTTGAATTAATGTTGGAAACTATGTATAGTATGGATTGTTTGTGTGTGGGGGGGGGTGCAATAAAAAAATATAAAACAACCCTACTTCATACTGCTAATGATAAATTCAAGACAAAGATTATCCACATAAGAGATGAGAGGCAATTCAGTTCCATTAAAAAGGGTTTAAAATGTGAAAAATGCATAATGACGAAATGCAAAATGACAAACAGTTTAAGTGAATTCCTAAGCAAAGAATAAAATTAGAATGTAATTGACATTTCGTGGTCACGTGATGCCAGCGCCGTAACATAGAGAATAGCGGATCAGAAGCTTCGGCATTTACACATTTTCTCCAAAAAATAGGGAACAAATGGTTATGAGCAAATATTGCAAATGTTACGAGACTTGAACTTCTTGTGTATGACTATCCACGAACAGATGAGTTGCCTTGGCACCTGAATGGAATCGTGAAAACATTTATGGAATATAGACAAGTAATGGTGCGAATACAGTTCGTACTTTTTCGCCCTTAGTAACGGTGACGTAATAAATACCGCAGTTTCTGTACACATTTTGCTTGTAAAATTTATTACGAATCTCAGAAAATCAGTTGCAAAAACTAACTCCTAAAGCTAATATATTGATACAAATACAATTAAAAGTGCGTTTCATATCGCTATAACATCTCCCAACATCAGAATTCTCAGTTTATAACTGTATCACAGCGCCGCGTGCGGCATTGTCGAATTCCAATATATCTCCTGGGGATAGTAAATGAATCACAGGAAATTCGAATTTGCAAATTACATAATTGCAAACATTTAACAAAAAATGTACATGAATTTAAAAAAAAAACAACTTATTTTTCAGAACATTCCATTTAACAAACTACCATCAATATAGCATTTTTCCAATGTTCATTTTTTGTTGTTTACTATTTTCGAAAACGTAGAGTTCGCCGAAAATAGGATGAGCATCACGTTCTTTATTTTAAACGTACTATGAAAAAAAATAGTTTTTGTAAAGAAAACAATTGTTTCACGCAAAATTACACCAAAATTACTTGTTTTCGAAAAATTGAACATGAACTTATTTCAAGATAATTTTTGAACAGATTTCATTAAGAAGTAAACGTCTTCACTATTGTTATACGAACTAGTTTTATTTAAAATTTCTGGAATTTTCGAAAATTCAGTGTTCAACGTAAATGGAACGAGGACCACTTCACGTTCTTTTCTACATATGAGGGGAAAATATAATGAAAAATTTGGGAGCCGTTTTTGAGAAAAAAAATTGCCTGTTTGAACTTCTTTATGTAATTAGTAAAAATATGTATTCAATAATTGTAATTATGTAAATGTAAAAATAGACTGTACTTCCGTACCTGACGGCCTGAGTCTCGCCGGATATAAAGACACTATTTCACCAAAATTACCCCAAAACTACGCATTTTTAGAGAAAAGTGAACATGATCTTATTGGAAGATGTTTGACGAACAGTTTTCATTAAGAACAAAATTTCTATCTTCGTAGTAGATGTAGGAATCCGTCAAAAAAATTTGAACTTCCACGATTATAAAAAAAATACATTTCAACAAAAATGAGACCCGCGCCATTTCTTTACTTAAATTCACCAATAATTCTTCAGTTTAACCAAGGACAAAGTTTACCTTTCCCATAACGTTTACTGCATTTTTCACTGATTTCATCAATTTCTTCAAACAACATTTACAGGGTGCAACAAATGTCCATCACAGAATACCTGCGTAGCCTATTTGATTTTTTCGCTCATGGATTGTAATGTCAACCCTTGTGAATACTATGTAATCTAAGGTTCCTGTGACGTTTGTCGGCGCCATTGTCAGTTCGGCCGATTTCGCGATAAGCAAAGCAGAGATTTTATTTTAAAGATCAATCCAAACCCTAACTTTGCAAGCTGAGTTCACTCAAGTTCGTCTGAAGTGGTTTTAATCAATTTTTTACGTCATTTTTCATTGATCATTTCTGGCAATGTTTTAGGTAATCAAAATCCGCCCCTTGTAACAACCAAACGATCCAATGATTGTAAAACGTCTGTCAACGACACTTGTGGGAGGCTTTCCCATCGATCTTGCTGATGACACGGCCCTTGAATTTGAAACCGATATTTTAATTTTAGGGGGTACTTAACATGAAGCCAATGAAACTTTTTCAAAATTTTCAAAAAATGGCTCTATGGTTTTTGGTTCAAATTTGTTGTTAGGGAATGTAAAGGGCATTTAAGAGCATGGTACATGGCTCATTTCTGTTCAAAACTGCAAATATTAAAAAAACATCTGTGTCTTCCTAAAACTACAATTATGAAGATAGAGATTTTTTCCAGTAACATATAATTGTTAATTATATATTTTGAAAAAAGGTTGTGTACAATGTTTCGAAAATTTGAGTGTTTTCCCCATAATTTTGTTTGAAAGGGCGAGAAAGTAGATGCTGTTTTAGCTCTTATTTTTCGGCGTCATCCTGAAACTAAAATATTGATGAGAGATTTTTCAATTAAATCTCTTCTTTATAGATAATTTGTATTGTTTTAAACAATTTTTACCTGAAAAACTGCACCAAATTGTTTTTTTTCAAATTTTCTCCTTGTACGTATCAAAGGACGGTTAAAAATATGGTGCTAGTGCCGCTTTCGGCTGACACTCCGCTTGGTTGAAAATTGCATAAAGTTAATACTTCAAAACTACAAAATTGAAGATGCAGATTTGTTTTTAACAAGTACTTCTACAATGTACAGTTTTTTGGAAAAACTAGTCGTTTTTATGCAATTTAGGCCTGAAATTTATGTAATTTGTAAAAATAAAATAATTCTCCAAAACAGCCCCAAATTTTTTCCATAGATAAAATAACAAATGTTTTAAAAAATGGCACAGGTCTCAATTTCATTGAATCGAATCGAAATAGATCGATCGAAAATAGTGAGAACTTATAATTTGTAAACTACAAAATGGAAGATCAGAGATTTTAGTTTTAAACCAAATGTTCTAAAATATCGGTTCATTAAAAGAAAGGTCAGGTAAAATTTTTTTTAAAAACTAGTCTTTACAAAATTTCTGACTGAAATTGTAAAAAAAATATACATGTGTCTCAACTATGGACCAAAAAAATCCTTGGAGAACAGGAATGGAAAAAAAAGGATGAAAAATAAATAATTTTAATTGATTATATTTTATTTTTGAAAATCCCAATATTCGATTTTTACTTTAGTATACAATTTGTATCTATAATATAAATATAATTTTTAATTATATTTTCTTTTAATCTATAAACTTGAATTGAAATTCGCCTAATTAGATTTTCTTCCTTAAAAACCAAGATTTATTATAATTTTAAAGAATATATCAACAAATGAGTGCCATAATATTTTGTACACACCTTTATTACCGTAATAACTTTTATTACAACAATTTGATTTTAACACTGTGCAGCATTGTTGCCATACAATGCAGTGATGGATATTGGAGTTATTCCGAGAATTTCATTGTTGAATGGTGACTTGGATGGAAGACACACATACATACACCCTCACGTGCACATAAGGTTGTTTCGAATTCATACAAACCTACTGTTGTTTCAAATACATTCATAATGTGATAAATTGGATAAGCTTCGATTCTGGAAGTTTAATTTATATGTGAAATTATACTTGCTTATCTATCTCTGTAATGCTAGAAAGCATGTGCTGTTGTAGCTTCTAGTTTGTGTCAAAGACTCCCAAACCCTGGATTCTGACAACAGAAAAGTTGGAGGAAGTAATTTACTACAAATGGGGAGATTATTCATCTGACTTTTCGTTAACAAGGTGTGGCAATAAAAGTTTTTCTCGAAAAATCGCTGTTTTTCCCTGCAACATTACAATACTCTCTCTATTCTGCGAAAGCAGTACACAAAAAGGAACAGTTGAATATAATGGATATTTGAAATATTGTTGTGTATATATCATGAATTTCTAACATAGTATTCTTCTGACTTCTCCTATGAAGGGCAGGATGGTATTCATTGAATCTTGGTGAATTTACAAATTGAACTTTTGTCTGTTAAAACATTAGATTCAAAAGTGAGTTAGCACATGGACAACAATGCATTGCAAATTGTGAATTTCCAGGAAGATAAAATCCCACAGGGTCACATACATACCCAAAACCTGGAAAATGGCAAAGGATTGATCGGTCTTGTGACATATTATCCATTATTATATTGGCACCAATACCAGTTGCAATTTAAACATGTCAATCGATTTCAGTACATTGAATGAGGAAGGATAGTACCTTCACAGCATTCAAATTTATACAGGAAGAAAACCTTATCTTAAAGCATACTCCTTATGGAACATGCTTGAGGAGTAAATAATAATATGAAATAAGAAAAATTTTAGAGAAACTATATGATGATTTCTTAAATGTGGGGAAGATGTACCATTTTTATGGTCTAGAAAGAAAAACGAATATGCAGCATTTAACGAGCGTGGCGGAATAAGATAAGCAAAACTGCCCCAGGGCATATAAATTTGTACTGAAAATAGTAATTGAAGAGTTAAAAAACAAGTTTTTCACGGATACAAATCAATTTACCCAGATTACTTTATACAAATCAAGAGTGTTTTTTAGCTTCTAATATAAGTTTTAATTTTTTTAATTACATTACGCCTATGAATATTGACTATAGAAAAACGTAAGCATTATCAAAGATGTTTTGAGAAATTTATCAGGCGTGTATGTCAGATTTTGACCCTTACAATCAAAAAAGAAGAGAAAAATGGAAACAAAAATACTTTCTTTCTATGTCTTTAAGAATATATCTTGTTCTGACACAGATAAAGAAAAGTAACTAAATACAAATTGTAGCCCTATAAATTCTCTTAGTTTCCCAAAATTTCAACCTTGAATCTTATAATTTGCACCTGACAGCTCGATATAAATGAAGCAGTAATATAATAGTTTCTTATTAAATTAGATTTGGTTTTGGTAACTTTCATAGTTTTATTTTTGTTTTATGTTTATTACAAAAGATAGAGAAAAATAAAATTGTAAGAATAGTCGTGACCTGTTGTTATTTGTATATTGAACGAATTAAGGTTTTAAATAAAAACAAAATGAGTTTACAAACAAAATGGAACAATGTTACAAATTATGTTATTTGTAATGTTGTTAAAAGAGATGTTAAGTAATCACTCCATGATGAATGTACTCCGCTTTTTGATTTAGGCAGCAGAGTTTGGAAACGAGCCATTTAGTTTTACATCGCAATGTGCTGATTTACTGTGTACAGTGAGGCACAATATTTGATACTCGCATTATCTACTGTAACATCACCAGATGGAAAAAGTGTGCTGGCCATGTCTATGACAGAATGTTACACATGTCACATCTCGGAGAAGTTGAATGGTATAAATTGTTTATTATCTACTTCCATATAGCAAGATTCAGAAAGCTGTAAAAAGCAGAAATGTCTGTGGAATTGTCAGTCTTCATCTCAATGAAGTTACAATGATTCATCTTGCACAATACAGGCTAAAGCAATGTGGGGAAAAATGTTTGAAATGCCTTTTCAGAGAACCGTTGCTACACAAAAATATTGTTGCTTGTGCTTTTCAAATACTTAACCAAGTAATGTTCCTTCCGAAGATCATATTCCTTTTTGTAGCCCACACTTTTTTATTCCGAAAGGAAATTGCAGTTGCGGTATGCACTTACACAAAAACTGTTATTTATTGAACAGTGCATAATTTTACAACCTTTTCATACATGTGTTGTGTAAATAAACAAGAGTTAGCTTTGTTATTAAATAATCTAAGCAATGAAAATATTATGGCTAAGTGGATAAAAGTATAAAACTCATTATTTTTTGTTAAAATCTTACTTTGTTCAATATTCAAATTACAAGAGGTTATAATTTTAATCTTATAATTTTGTTTTTCATTATATCATTTTTAATAAACTTATAGCAGAGAAGCTATGAAAGTTAATAAAACAAAACTTAATTTTAAGAAAAATAAGAAAGGATTACATTACTGTTTTATTTACATTGAGGTGTTGGTTGCCAATTATAAGATACATGGTTGAAATTTTGGAAAGCTAGAGAATTTACAGGGCTACAATTTGTTTTTAGTCCTTTTTATGATGTGTCAGAATGAGATATTCTTAAAAAACGAATGATAGAACTATTTTTTCCTCTATTTTTCTCTTCAAAAGGTCAAAATGGGACATTAATGCCTGTAAAAAAAAAATTCTTCAAACGTCTTTATGTACAGAAAATGCCAAAGAATAATTAAAGTCGATATTTAAGGGGGCGTAATGTGGTTAAAAAAACTAGACTTATATCAGAAGCTATAAAACAAGTTCTTTTCATTTGTATGAAGTACTCTAGGTAAACTGATATATCCGTTGAAAATCTGTTGTTGCTTTTTTAATTTTTTTTTTACCTCTTCTATTACCATTTTCCACACAAAAAAAATTGTATCCCTGGTGGCAGTTTTGCCTAGTTGTGCTGAATGCCGCATGTGTAGAGCCACCTTTACAGTTCAGTAAATTTCCAAATAAGTGTACTATGCACACATTGTCATGCGTTGATAATGGAATTAAAGGCATTGCCTGCACTTTTTCATTGTTCCAAGTTCAATATTAAAGGAGTGTTAATTTCCATAAATTGTAGGTTATTAATAATTAAATTTTATTATTAACTATTACTAAAAATTCTCAAACAAAATTATGGTTATATGGTATGAGCGTGGAATGAGCTCAAACTAGCTTGTTTTCAACAAATTTGGTATGGACTTGCAACTTTGGGCAGAGACAACTTAACGTTAAAAAGAAAAAAGGAAAGAAATACTTGCGACAATTTGAAGTTACAGCACACCCTTTCCCATTTCAGGTAGACGTTTTGTACGTCACAATATTTTGTAACAAATCAATATAATTTTCTTCTATTTAATGTACTAACACAACAATTTTTTTCTGAAGGGAGTTCACGACTTCAAATAACATCTGAATTTCTTTGTAGGCTACAGTGTTGTCATTTACCATTGGTTCTTTAAATAACACATTCTTACTTTTAATCGAGTTTAGTTGGCAAGTCATTTTGCCTTGAGAAAGGTGAGGTAGATTATTTTATTTTTTATTTTGTTTATATTGTTATTAGTAAGAAACCCGTACGTTTTCCACCTTGAAATACTTGGGGAAAAGTTTTGGTAGACAAAGAAAAAGTCATATTTTGGTTTTTGCATAATAACTTTTTAATAGTTGATTATAGCATCATAAAAATCTCCTCCCTAGTTATTATGAATAAAAAGTGATGAAATACTAATGTTTTAAATATTTTCTGTGATTAAACTTACATTTGTAAGATCAGATAAAATGTTGTAGGCCTATACATTCTGGCTACTGACACTTTATTTGCATCAAAAGCATTTTAATAGAATAAAATGACAATCATTTTTCTTTCTATAATAATAGTAATTTAATATAAATTATCAAAAATTATATATTTAATTATTATACATTATTAAATTATGATCATTATTAAATTTCTATTATTCAGTCACAAGAAAGACTGCCCCATCTACAAAGAAATTTTGTTTGTAAGGTTCAGAAGTTTTCCTTGGAACCATCAATATCAATGAGGATAAAAAACGTCAATATGAATGAGGTTAGAAAATAACACGCATTGGTAATGAGAATTTGGTCACAAAAGCAGCATTGTACCATGTCTGACAACAGGAATTGTGCAGGCCCTACACGAAGAGGAAGAAAGTAAAGGGTTTTCGTCTAGTCAGTAATGTTGATGAGACCATGCAGTTAATATTTGAATATTCTGAACTTATAACTTAAGTCATCACTGATGAATGTCACTTTCTTATGTGATGGGTGAATATGGGGAGCCTACAGACCCGAAAGTTGCACAGTATATTCGTGCCTCTTCCAAAACAATGGAGAAAACATATTGATAACAGACAGACAACAGAATATCCGTTGTATATTTTCAATATGTTGAATACAAAATACTAAATGACTTGTGTTGTTGCCACAAAAATATTTCGCCATGTACATGTCAGTCTTTAAAACAGCCACTGAATCATTCAAAGGCGTGTCAAAGGAAAACCTAGCAGCAAACAATTTCTTTCTTAATGTGGAATGGGCCATGCCACATATGTTGCCTTTGTTTGTCAGGAATTTTAAAACTCAAGAACGGTACAATTGACTTGTGGAGTAAAGAAATGTATGGCGGTGGCACATGCCGTCGTAACGACAGTAAGACTTGTCTTTTTTTCTCTTCCTTTTCGAGAAGCATATGTATACAACAAGTTTGGATCAAAGCAATATGTTGGTATTTTATTTGTCTTGGATTTGCTTTAAAACTTAATTACTTGAAACCTGTTAATTTCTATTAAAAAAGGAATGAAAACTAAATAATGAAGCATTCTGTCAGTTTGTTTCACAAGAAGCTGATCATAATGTGAACATATTGGACGTCTCATACTTTCCATGCGAATAATGACAATTCCCCAATTTGCAAATGAGATCCTCCGATCATCATAGCAATGCAAGTTACTTGCTGATCCCATTGATATTGACAGTTTTCAGCTGCATTTATTTTTGATGATATCAAGGAAAACTTCAGAACCTATGATTCAAATTCTGTGTGTGTGGTTCTGTTCTTTAGATGATTCCATAAATTGTCGTTTTCTTTCCCATGTAGAAAACAATTGATTATCAAATTGTAATATCTATTATGTGATCTAACAGCTATTGATATTCCTGGCTGAGACTGTATTTTTTCCTATCAAGTTGATGCAGAAATCAATTTTCGATTAATTTACTTTGCATCACAAGGTTTACATCCTCCCACAAGAACATTTGGAATTGACATGACTCCTTTCTTTTACACCGCAACCATGTTACCTTTGTCCAAACTCCCTTCACATATATAAAACACTTCCAACATTCATACCTAAAACTTTATTCATTGGTAATATTTTTATTGCGAACCTCGCATTCAAAAAGGGTTGAAAAAGAAACGAGACATGTGGCAGCAATTGGAAGTGCTATTAGTAGCAACATAGGGAATATGGCATGGCTGAGATTTCAGGTGTCAAAATCGGTTTTAAATAATCTTCATAATGTCCTTTCGTAAAAAATATTGTATTTCGATAATTATGAAACACGTCATAATATGTTTACCTCTACATGCGGTTTTTCCTTGGAGTAGAGACAGCCATGCTCCACGTGAACATTACTTAAGCACAAAATTATTATTGATGATGAAAATAAAAAATTGGAAAAAAATAACAAACTTTACCTTTTTTTCTCTTTCTATTGAAATGCTTTTGACTTGAGTAAATCGTGTTATTGCCAGGACGTTTAGGCCTACTATCAATCTTACGTGAACTTTCAAATGTGAGTTTAATCTGAGTATCAATTAAAATCACTAGTACTTAATCACTTTTTATTTATAAGGGCCTGAAGAATTAAAAAATCCTACATTAGAGAAACCATTGGTGTTTTTGGGCAACTTCAGAATAAAAGGAAAATTTGGGGAAATTTTAAAATCTCATAGCTCCGGTACTATTTGCTTGAGAGAAATAATTTATGAAGCAAATTTGTAGAGAATTTTATGACCTCTAAAATCACACATAATTAGTTTTGTGCCAAAAACAATTAAAAAGTTATGCAAAAACCAAAAAAATTGGTTTTGAAAATTTTTAAGTTTTTTGCCTACCATAACTTTCCTGAAGTATTTCAAGGTGAAAAACTTAGGATTTTCTTATTAATAACAATATAAAGAATATAAAAAATTTAAAAAATCTTCTACCTTACCTTCTGCTAGGTGGACCTCCTTATGGTTTGCCATCAGCTGCACGATGAAGTAAATGGATATTGTCACTCAATTACTTTTGTATGACAAATGCATATTGTAAGTTGGACGTCACATTTTTACATTAACTCGTTATTTTGGGACAAATAAACTGTGCATGAAACTATATGGAAAGAATGATGATTAATATTCAATCCAATTATGTTTTATTAGATGTGGTATTAAAATATTTGATACTGCTATTTATTTTTCTAATTTGTAATTCGTGGAATGTACAGGATGTGGCCACAAACAAGGTTAAGAGGAAAAATAGCCACAAGGCAGTTGATTCCAGGGCTATGGAACTTTGGAAATGGAAATCCAGAACTATGGAAATTTTACCAAAGACCAAGATATACATGTGTAGCTCCTTCATAGAGAGTACATTACTCTGGAGCAGAAGTCTGGTCACAATAAGTGAGAGAGAAACTTCAAGCAACAGAAATGTTTTGGTGAAGATGATGTAAACTTTGTTAGACTAAAAAGAAATAAAATGAAAGTGCAAACCACCTTGAACGAGATTATCGAAAATCAAGAATTAAAATTGTATGGACATATGACAAGGCCAAAATCAGATAGACTCCCACAAAGTTTGAAAGTGAATACCCAATTGAAGATGCATGAAAGACCAAGGACATGGAACTTGACAATACCTGTAGCCATGGAAGAAAGAGAAATAGAGGAAAAACATGTAAGATACAGAAGAGGTATGGAAATTGTGATGCTGAAAATGGCTAAGGCTACAACTGCTAAATACACGAGATTTGTGATTTGTTGTTTTCCACATCATCTTAGCAGTATGCAAAAATATACTTCTTTAGAGTTTTCATTGCAAATGATCATTCCCATGCTAAGTTTCCGTATCTTAAATATGTTCTCTCTTTTGGCAAACCAAGCTCAAGACAAACAACCAAGCCAATGAAGGACACAATGATGAGGAAAAATGAGAAAGATCTGTTTAATTTATGTAGAGGATGATCATCCATTAACGTTTTGTTTTTGTGTTGCCACCTAATCCCTTGACATTTGGTAAATGCTCATCAACAATGAGGGAATGAATTTTAGCTTCCTAAATGAAGTAACTTTCAGAATTTTTTTGCACCAATCACTAAATATGTATCACTTTAGCACACGTTCCTGTGGCTTCAGAGTATTTTTTCAAGGACATGACATTTATTAATAGGAAGGTGTTTTTTGACTTGCCCTTTTGTAGAATCTGGTTCAGTGTCTGCATACCATCCAGATGTCTGAAAGAATTAAATTAAATTACATTAAGGCTTGGCTTATTTAATTAGTACCTTTATCATAGTAACTTTTTATTTAGTACAAGGGTAGTAGTGCACTACTAGAATAGTAATATTTGCCATTGGAAATCTGATTATTGAAGTCTATTATAACTTTGAAGTGTGATGTACATTAAAACATTCCTTGAATAGTAGTGTAAATTTAAATAGGCTTGCTCTGTTGAAATAAATCTAAAGAATCTGTATAGACAAATGCTATTTGGAGATATAACGGTGGTAACGGATATCTGTATATTATTAATAGTTCAAATAGCATATATAGAGATACGGGTGAATAAAAATCCTTTGCCTGGTAAATGTTAGTGATGGTTGCTAATTTAGGTCTGGCAATTTTATGATTTTTTAAATATTTGTGATAATGAATATGTTAATTTGGTGATGTTTCGAAAAGCTAATATTGTTTGGCGAGACCTGCACTAGCGAGCAATTCGCCAAGGTTCAAAATTATTGTAATGAAACATGTAGTTAATTTACTGCTGGCTGCATTTATTTATGCACATCGCATTTCATGAAATATCTGGAAGCTGCGAGTTAAATCAAAAACATTAAGAAATTACTTAAAGGCAATACCTGTTAACCAATACTCGGTTCTTTCTTGTTCTCAAGTGTTGCATTGTGGAAACAAATTACTTGAATTACCTATTATTAATATGGACGACAAAAATATGTGAAACCCTATCTTCAATCGAGTTAACTAGATTATTCATTGCTGGTTGCGGATGACCTGGTTGCCGCCTAGTATCTACATTTGCGATGTTACGATTGTTGGCTATGTCTATTACAAAATAGATTTTTCAGCGAGTTCGTAGTTGACTACATACCAGTACCTACCGTTTCATATTCATATAAAACGTGTAAACTTTAAAGGCGTTCGGTGAAAAACGGATTGAGCGGGACTCCATTTCCGCCGATTCAGGAATTTCATGTAACTTGCAGAATCGTTATTGGTGATGTTGCCACATTTTGTTCATTTGCTATTCATTACCCGTTTTTTTGTCAGTCAAGTTTCAATATAACCATCGAATATCAGAGATTTTAACGTCTCAGGATATTATGGCGCGTCGTTAGTTGAAAGGTGACAGTGATGCCAAATGTAGCTCTTCACATTTCATGGTCTGTCCGGAAATTTTCGAGTTAATTACAGAGCACAACTACCAAATCAAAATTTCACAAAAATGTCGGTGAACTCACAGTACCATAAGCGAAAAGCTAATTTTTACGAATCCGAACGTGATCAAATGGAATCCCAGGCAATTTAGAAACAACCAAATCAGCTTATTTCACCATAAATGAATTTCTAGCGTGCCCAGGTTGTTGTAAATTGAAATTGTGTATAACAGCACATTGTGAAGTCGTTAAAACCATTATTTTAGGGAAATTAGCTGTTAATTCGATGGCGCGATCCAAATGAAATAATAGCAGTGATGCCAAATGTGACTTCACATTTTGTATACTGTACAAAAACTTTGTTAATAAGAAAACTTGTACAGAATACACTTCTCCCCACAGTACGTCAATTTTTAACGGTTTTTGACATTAAATAAATTAAATATTAATTGCCACGGACTATGATAAACATATATTGAATAGTCTCACAATGTAACAATGTGGAAAGCATGTGGTTGGAGCATTAACTAATCTATTCAGGGGATTGATAGTGATTTCTCAGAATCGTTTCATATGAAATGTAAAAACCAGTACGTTTAAACATTTTTAGACAACAGAGAATTATATAATTATTTTATTTCATACAATACAAATTAAATTTTACGTCTTCAGTTTTTCATTTTTCATAGACGGAGTTTCAGTACAGTTTTCACACACGTTTTTGCTCCCCCATATTCAGGTCTAATGCAAAATACAGTTGCTCTTAATAAATTATGCTTAGGCTCATTTAAATTCTCGATAATTAACACACACATACATATACTACAAACTACTTACTGTTCTTTCATATAACACGTTTTTAGGTCCAACAGAAGTTGACTCCTTATCTGCTTTCTTGTGACACCGCAGGGGAAGCTTATACATTGTTTAAATGCCTAAAAGTTTACAAACATGTTTTCTTTAAAAAAATGTTTTTAAAACTGAGAAAGATTCACTTATTAAATTACTAGTTTTAAGAAACTACTGCTTACCTGTTTGTCGCGAACAGTAATCCTGACAATCGCATGTTCTGGAACCAGATTCGAACAGCGGTGCCAGATGATTAAATGAATATCCCGGAACCAACCTTCAAAAATCCTGGTACTTTCACTAAAATTCCTCGTATCAATGTCAACATTGAAATTCAGAAATTGTTCATATTGTAACTTAAGTCAATACCAATTCATTTTATATCGATAAAATGGAAGAAATAGAAAGTTCTATCCTTTTATACTCAGGTGACCATTTTTTTAACTATGAAAACGACAAAAAAATGAAGAAAAAGTACAACGTAAATAAATGAGACAAAAATACCTTAGTTATGGTTGCACCCCTTTTAATTATATAATTTAAAAAATATTAATTAAAATTGGTATTTTCTCTTCCAACTGCTGCATTAGTTTCAGGGCAGCACAACGTAAATTCTTCAATAATATATAAATTTTCATATGGAAGTTGTTTTAGAAATTATGGTGTGAAGGAAAATTTAACCATTTCAAAAACCATATTTAATATTTTAGAACTATTTTTTGTAACAATTAATAATGAATAATCAAAATTCCTGTTTTCTGTCATGTCAATTATTTTCCGCTCTTTTTGCAGCTGTCCACTCAGTACTATTTTCTCCCCCACTGTCTGAGTTGAATATCTGCTGAAAACGGCGAGGATTCCGCCAATCGGGCAACACTACAATAATATCTTATTTAGTATAATCGCGTCTTTACTATACCGTCACATGAAGGTACCAGTTCGGTGCGGCATCTATGAATACAGAGATTAACAGAAAACTTTTAAAATATCGAAAAGGGACACTTTATGAGGAAGAACAGAACCTACAAAAGGACTACGCTCTATAAAAGAGAATGGTTGATCATATTTGATCAAAGACCATCGTATGCCTCCGTAGTGTTTTCACCAATATCAGTTATTTGTAATATTGGTGTTTTAAATTATTGAATAAAAATATTAATCGAATGTTACAATAATACAATTAGCGTATACTTAAAATCCTGGTATTTAAGCGTACCAGGATGTCATCATGGTACTTGGCATCGTCGTTAAAATTCTTGTAAAAATACCAGGATCCTTGTAGGTCTGGCAACACTGAATTCTAAGTCCCTTCAAGGCGGGAGCGGAACTGGGGAACGGGAAGTTTTGTTCTATAATGAAACCTGAATTTGATTCTAATTTTGTTTTGCAATTCTTTAATTATATTGTCATACGTGTTTGTAAATGAGTTCAATTAATTGAATTCGTTGTCTGCGAATTTGGATCTGTAACGTTTCCATTATTATTCTATCTGGTACCTTCTCGCCACTGCTAGAATGTGTGGCTCATTGACTTCTATTTGATAGTTTAGATCTAACCTGTTTGGAAATAGTTTTGCCTTTTGGGTTCTTCTAAAATGTTTCTTCTATGCTTTTAAAAAAGACAATTGTATTGTATGAAATAAAATTATTAAATAATTCTCTGCTGTCTAAAAACAAAAAAACAAAAATATAAGATTTTGAGATTTCTCAGAATTTTCATGTGAAATGATTTTGAAAAAAAATTATCAATCATGATTGCTTTTTTTGCACTTGATGTGTGCTGTATTTCAATTATTTAATTATGAAGTAATATTTTACTGTTTCTATTACATTGAACAATGGTCGCTACTACAGAATTAAACAAAATCTATTTTAAAAATGTCCCGGCATCCAACTCTCACCACATCTATTGGGTTTTATTTCGCTTTTCACGACATTTTTGTGAGATGATTCATAATTTTCTTTACATTCAATTCTGGGATGTCTACCCTAACCTATACACAAGCTGAATACTGATGGAAATTAACATTTTCGTCAAGAATTTATAAGAAAAATTTGCTGTGGTGTGATAAAAACTATTTGCTAAGACAAATCAACTATAAATTGTGGCTATTATCCCTCATTGTGCCCGTATTGAAGGAATAGAATTACTGCTGTAAGAACATGGAGACCGATAATTCGAATAATGGCATATTTCCTACAGAACTCTGGAAGACTTGCACAGAGAGTGAAGGCGGGACTTTCAAATATTGAGAAACTGGGCAAGGCTTGTTTGTGGGCATTGCTTTGTGAGCTGCCATGCGTATACGGGGTTATTTATGATAAATAACATTGTTTAATGTTAAACGCAGGATTTAACTTCATGTTCTGCAGATTACCGTGGAACTCCCTCGTAGCAGTGAGGGAAATGAGAGTTGATTAATATGGTGTGATGTCTGTGTATTTTTAGTGAAGAAAGAAAAAAAGGTAGTTACTGCATCCAAATCGGAACTCGGATTACAATGGCTGTTCTCCAGTTCTAGACCTTCCCGACAACGTAAAACATTGGTACCAATATGATAAATATAAAGCATTGCCAAGTTTATTGCATGAAAGTTATCAGTTCTCTGAAGGAGTTAATTGCTATCTAAGAATATTAGTCTTAAAAACGTGTGCGTAATATGTAGGAAATGCCCTACTTATAAGGTAACTGAAATTTGAAGAGAAATTTATTCAGTCAAATTAGCTTCTTAGCTTGGATTTGTAAAATAATTAACACTTTTCAATACATCATTTAAAAGTACTTGTTTGCTAATCGACGCATTATAAAGAAATAATTTACTTGATACTCGTTCATTTCGTAACAAGCACGTTCCAAAATTACAACATTTCTTTTAGCTGACCAGAGAGTAATTTGACAACCTTAATCCTACCCAAAATCAAACTTTTTAAAAATATTTCCCGTTTTAAATATAGTGACTCGTGACGGATCATTAGCTGTGACGCGGGGATCCAATCGAGTTTCAATATCAAAAAGTAGTAAGGAAGCTTCTGATTGGATAACTTCGTCCCGGTGATACATCAAAAGTTACTTTATTTAAATCAGACTATAGCTGAAATAGACCTTTATTTAGATACAGTAATGCCTCAACATTCGCGAGAGTTAGGTTTCCAAAAAGCATCGCGAGTGTCAAATCCGCGAATGTTCAGTCTACGTTTAATGAAGAAAGGTGGCTTAGGTTTCTGGATATCGGAAAACTGTTTAAACAAGAAGAAAAAAATCTGTCAAACAGTGGCAGTTTAATCGAATAAGCGCTAATACAAACAATCTGCAATTAACATATCAAAGATAAGAAATAAAACAATATTCGAAACTTATTTCCAAGTTGAAAGTGATATTGGATTTGTTTTTGTTTCATCATCCTCGTTATTATAATTTCCAAATATGGAAGAGTTGCTGCTTCTATTTCTCTGTTAAATTTCCAAGTTATTTTCGTGTTCGGATCAAATTCGAATGCCCTTTGCATTAACGTGGCTCCACACCTGCGGCATTCGGCGAACCCCGAGCAACCGCTCGCCGAATCTGGAGTAGTTGCTTGCGATTCGCCCTACTCACCGCGTGTCGGTCTTTAGGACTCACCCAAGAGAACGAACATTCGCCGAACACATCAGCTGTTCGGGACTGGGTGAGACGTAGATCGCTGCTCGGCGAATGCCGAATGTGTGGAGCCGCCTTTAGAGCGTATTAAAAGGTTTTGAACGCCATTAACAGTTTTGACGCTGAAACAGCTCCAGGACGTAGTTTCGCTTCCGTTACTTAATCATTGCGTTCTTGGAGGTTTTCTGCGCTGATGATTACCCGAAGCTCCTCTTCAGTGAAGTCTCTTTAGAGATAAAGAGAGATATAGTTACACAGATCCTGAATGTCTTTCTATTCATGCGGCCAAAACTCTTTACCTCCAATTGGACGCAACTGAATTGAATTATTTTACAATTTTTTATTGTAATAATGTGAATTGACTTTCCTAACTTTGACCTCTTTGCAGAACGGGATACTTTGAACTCCGGAGTTTGTCTCCCAAGTGACGCTGTTAAAGAAAATTAAATGTTTTCTCTTTCAGAAAGGGAGAAAAACAAAGTACGGCTAAAAGGCGCACTTGCGAATGTTAAAACCGGTAGCATTTCGTTAGTCGCGAAAGTTCGGAACTCGAGGATGTCGAGGAATTACTGTATATATTATTTGATTATATAATGGAAACAAAATTAAAGTTGATTGGATGAATAAATCGTTCCAATAATCATTCTATTGTTCCCAAGTCTTATGTTGTAACCGAAGCATCCTAGGAATTTGTTACTCTTTCGAGATTTCTAAGATTTTGCAATATACATGGGGTACCGATTTTATTCCATTAAAATGTGTGATCGTGCATAACATTCCATTCAAAGGATTTTCGTAATTTACGCATATTCAAACCCTGAGAAGGGGTCAGAACATTTTCAGTATAATAATGGATGGGATTATTGGTTTACTGAATTTTCCGCCGTATAAGTTTTTTTTTCCCGGCAGTTTTATTTCTTCAAAATAAAAATATGTTATACAGGTGTGTCTTTCGCGTCTTACAGAAGCAAATTAGTTTTTCTCGCATAATTATATTAAATGAGTTGTGCTTATTCGGCGGTGCTCGTTTTTCGCTGATCAACACTGTCTTACTAATCATAGTCAATGTCATTATGCCAAGCGACAATCAATAATTGTTCATTTACCATTTTAAAATTACATTTCTTAAATGAATATGGTTTTTTGCGCGAACATAGGCGAAATTTTGAATTGTTTATCTGAGAAATCTGTATGAAAGAAATTATTACGGTGAATATGTTGCCTAATAATGAGGCTATGTGACACAAATATTACAGTTCCATGATAAATTTCTATTTTTTGAAATTGTATTAATCTGACGATATTATCACACATTATACTCAAGTGGAATTTTGCAGTGTGCTTTTTATAAGTTTTTTTTTTCTATACTGCATTGCAACCACGCTTAACTGAAAGTAGATCCTGGTTTTAAAGCAATAATTTTGTTATTTTATGTAGTATTAAAAACTGTTAATTCCAACATGCGCAAAATAAAAGCATGCATATAATCAAACCTGTATAACTCAGTGTCTCCAGAAAGAAAGAAGGAAAAAATGATAGGAAAAGAAAGAAAGAAAGAATGATAGGAAAAGAAAGAAAGAAAGAATGATAGGAAAAGAAAGAAAGAAAGAATGATAGGAAAAGAAAGAAAGAAAGAAGGATAGGAAAAGAAAGAAAGAAAGAAGGATAGGAAAAGAAAGAAAGAAAGAAGGATAGGAAAAGAAAGAAAGAAAGAAGGATAGGAAAAGAAAGAAAGAAAGAAGGATAGGAAAAGAAAGAAAGAAAGAAGGATAGGAAAAGAAAGAAAGAAAGGAGGATAGGAAAAGAAAGAAAGAAAGAAGGATAGGAAAAGAAAGAAAGAAGGATAGGAAAAGAAAGAAAGAAAGAAGGATAGGAAAAGAAAGAAAGGAAGAAGGATAGGAAAAGAAAGAAAGGAAGGAGGATAGGAAAAGAAAGAAAGGAAGGAGGATAGGAAAAGAAAGAAAGGAAGGAGGATAGGAAAAGAAAGAAAGGAAGGAGGATAGGAAAAGAAAGAAAGGAAGGAGGATAGGAAAAGAAAGAAAGGAAGGAGGATAGGAAAAGAAAGAAAGGAAGGAGGATAGGAAAAGAAAGAAAGGAAGGAAGGAGGATAGGAAAAAAAGAAAGGAAGGAAGGAGGATAGGAAAAGAAAGAAAGGAAGGAAGGAGGATAGGAAAAAAAGAAAGGAAGGAAGGAGGATAGGAAAAGAAAGAAAGGAAGGAAGGAGGATAGGAAAAAAAGGAAGGAAGGAGGATAGGAAAAAAAGAAAGAAAGGAAGGAGGATAGGAAAAAAAGAAAGAAAGGAAGGAGGATAGGAAAAAAAGAAAGAAAGGAAGGAGGATAGGAAAAAAAGAAAGAAAGGAAGGAGGATAGGAAAAAAAGAAAGAAAGGAAGGAGGATAGGAAAAAAGAAAGAAAGGAAGGAGGATAGGAAAAGAAAGAAAGAAAGGAAGGAGGATAGGAAAAGAAAGAAAGAAAGGAAGGAGGATAGGAAAAGAAAGAAAGAAAGGAAGGAGGATAGGAAAAGAAAGAAAGAAAGAAAGGAAGGAGGATAGGAAAAGAAAGAAAGAAAGAAAGGAAGGAGGATAGGAAAAGAAAGAAAGAAAGAAAGGAAGGAGGATAGGAAAAGAAAGAAAGAAAGGAAGGAAGGAGGATAGGAAAAGAAAGAAAGAAAGAAAGGAAGGAGGATAGGAAAAGAAAGAAAGGAAGGAGGATAGGGAAAGAAAGAAAGAAAGGAGGATAGGAAAAGAAAGAAAGGGAGGAGGATAGGAAAAGAAAGAAAGAAAGGGAGGAGGATAGGAAAAGAAAGAAAGAAAGGGAGGAGGATAGGAAAAGAAAGAAAGGGAGGAGGATAGGAAAAGAAAGAAAGAAAGAAAGAAAGGGAGGAGGATAAGAAAAGAAAGAAAGGGAGGAGGATAGGAAAAGAAAGAAAGAAAGGGAGGAGGATAGGAAAAGAAAGAAAGAAAGGGAGGAGGATAGGAAAAGAAAGAAAGGGAGGAGGATAGGAAAAGAAAGAAAGGGAGGAGGATAGGAAAAGAAAGAAAGAGAAAGAAAGAAGGAAAAAGACAGAATTACTTTATAAAAGCAGAGTGTAATATAATTTGATGTTTGATGTCCTATAGGCAATTTTGGCGAAAAAATATTCATATTTTAGGAAATTTAGAGAGATTTTATTTGTTTCATTGTCCCCAATATTTTTTTGTATTGTGGATAAAGGTATGAATTGGGAGGGAATACATTTTGTATATTGTCTTCCTTCACATGAGTTACTCAATGACCATTGGCTTGCAGTTTCATGGTCATTGCTTTCAGATATATTGTACGACCTCAACATTTTGCTGTTTACCAACGTACAATTAGTAATTATTATTATTGTCATGGTTGAATACTTCGGAGGATTTGCGATTTGTGCATTGTGAGCTATCATATAGCTACTGTTGATACTTCCTTACCATGGGCATAAGTCCTTTTTAATAGAGTATAATTTGATATAGGTACTTGAATTTTTATTATAATTCATCAGAATGTGTTTAATGTACCTTTGTTTTAATAGTTATTTTTTTTGTTTCAGGTGGAACATGTTTCAATGGTGAACTGAATGGTGATTTGGAAGACACAATGGAAATGTGTGATGTCAGTCAGCATAATTCACTTATGTTGAAAGTTGTGTCCAACAAATGTGTAAATGATGAGCGTTCCAGTATTACTGATTTTACACCGCAGGTGGCTAGTGGTGATAGTGGAAGTGCAGAACATCGACAAGAAATATGTTCTAAGGAATCTGAAACAAGTGACAAAGTGCCTAACAGTGAACCTGCAAATATGTGTAGGGACCTTGCAAGTGAAGTGCCTACAAGTGTTGGGAAGAGTATAGAACATATTGATATAGGGAAATCTGTGGGTATTCAAGAAATCATACCCGTTTCCACACATAGCATTAAGGATAGTGAACTCTCTAAAGAAATAGTGGATTTGAATAAAAACTGTGATGATTCAATTAGCCATGGTAGTAGTGTTCATGAAGACAATGCCGAGGTGAATGAAGTGATGTGTGTTACTGGCAAAAGTAATATAGAACTTTCTGGGAATTGTGAATTAAAATCAGGAAATGATGATATGTGCATTGCTGCTGAGACTGAGAAAAGTATAGCTTTTGAAAGTAGTGGTGATTGCTCTGTTGATAAAAATGGTGAAGACTGTGAGGGAGAAATAAATTTACAACAGTCAGACTCTTCAGCTAATGAAATTGAGTGTTGTGATGGTGAAGTATTTACAAATGAAATGCAAGTAGAAACCGATACCAATGGCAAAGATGAAGATGATGAGGGGGACAATGAAGGTGCAGTTGAAAATGAAGGTGAAGGTGAAAGTGAAGATTGTGTTAAGAACACTGGGCTTGAAACTGTGCAGATAAATGATGAGGATGAAGATGCACATGAACATGGTAAAACAGAGGAAACACTCTTAAAAAATACCAATGAAGAAGATGCAATAAAATCGTGTAGTTTAGAACAAAATAATGAAGATGCAAAAAGCAATGATGAGTGCCAGGTTTCATCATCTGTTTCAGAAGAAAGGAATGAGAAGGGAGAGGAACAAACTCTGAATCAGACGGAAAATTCGGAGGCCAAATCAGAAGAGGTATCTTCCAAGGCAAAGAAATCGCGTAAAAGTGCTGTTGTATTGAATTTGACTCCTAGACGTAGTTCTCGAAATTTAAATAAACAAAAAAGTTATGTAGAGAAGGAAGAGGAACCAGAAATACAAGAGATCACACCAAGTGATCCACTTGCAGATCCTTTGTCTACTGATCCATTAAGGGATGATAAAGAAAATTCAAAATCCAGAGGTGCAAGAAAAAACACAATAGTTGTGAATGATACCAAGAGATTAGTTGAAATTGCAACTGGAAGCAAAGGTATGAAAGGGGGAAAGAAGGAGCCCACATTGGTGATCATAGATACTAATTCTATTCTTTCTGGAAGAGGACCTGTGCCTGTGTCTCAGGGATCTCCACCAGGTCCTTCATCAGTATCATCAGCATCATCATCATCAGGGTACTCTGTACTGCCAATTGCACTTCCTGCTCAGGGCTTATATCCTCCTGTTCGCATAAATAACCCTCTTCCTTCAGCCCCAGTACATCCACCTGTTCCAGCACCTGTTCAGCCCAGACCATCTCCACCTCAAATCTTGCCAACGCTTACAGATGACATGTATGTTGTAGAAGCACCCTCATTTATTGTGCCATATGTTTATGAGAAGCCCCCAATCAAACCGTTGAAGGAATATCTTGAACAATTAGAAATAGAAATAGAAGAAACAAAAAGTAAAGAAAAAGAAGCAGCTGGCAGTGAAGAAGAGAAAAGTGATTGTTCACAAGAGAATGGTTGTAGTGAAAATGAAGCATCAAAACCTCAAGACGATGAACAATGTAAAGTTAATGGTGAGGATGTAGATGCTGAGACTCCAAAGTCAAAAAATGAAGATGATAACCAAAACGGTGAAAAGGAATCAAACGTTACTGAAAATGTATCTGATACTGAGAGTATATCAAAATCAAAAAGTAGTGTTACTGAGCCCAAAGAGGAGACTGTTGATAAAGATGAATCTACAAAAGAAGTTGAAAAAAGCATGGAATTGGAAAAAAGTGATGATAATGAAAAGAATGACAGTGAAATTAATAACGAAAAGAGTAATGATGAAGAGAGTAAAAATGATGAAAAGAAGGCAACTGATGGTGAGAAGGTAGATGATGCTGAAAAACCAATTGAAAGTGATAAGACAGATGATGGTGAAAAGACAGATGATGGAGAAAAGGCTGGAGATGATGATAAAACTGGAGAGGGTGAAAAGGGCAACGAGACTGAAAAAAGTGAAAATCGAAATTCTGATAATAATGGCAATGTGCCACAAGATGGAAGAGAGAAAAGTGAAATAAAACTAGAGGATAATAATAAGTCCTCATATTTTGATAATCCATTAGGGAAGTTCTTCATGCAAATTGGAATTAATTTAGTTCAAGAGTATGTTCAAACTGATCTTCTGAGATCTCAGAAACGAAAGCGTGATAGAGAAGGGCGGAAAGGAACTGTTTCTACACAGTATGCTATAAATTCCCTTGTTAAAAATTTGGAATTCAGTAAAGAGAATAATGAACCATTTCATTTGGAACAAAAGAAATGTGAATATTGCAGTTTTAAAACTGAATCTTCCTTGGTAATGGCACAGCATCTGGAAACCCCTCATATGCGAAATTATGTTTATAGGTGCAATTTCTGTCCTTTAGAGGTTCGAAGTCCGCATGATATTCTTTTTCACATGGAAGCTGAACATAATGTGCGGGGACGTTTAGAACGTGCACCAGCTTTTCATCAGTGTCCAAATTGCCCTTTTGAGGATAGTCAAAAAGGAAAATTGACTCGTCATATGCTCTCATGTGCTAAAAAGCATAAACCTGAACGTAATCAAGAACCACCACCTGACTGGGAACCACCTGCAAAAATTCCTCGCCTGGCACGTAGCCGTCCAACGGCATTGGGTTTGGGAGCAGCAGCCTATCAGGCGATGGCTGCAAAAAGTGTTCATCCCCTTCTTCCAAAGTTGGTTCCTGGCACTGTCCTTCCGCCTGCTCCAGGAGGGATTAATCGTGGTCGAGGGCGGCCTCCCATTCATGGACGATATATTCCTCAAGACCCCAAAGCAGTTCAACGTCCCATAGCACCAACACAAGTGCGACAAAGTAAGTAGACTTTATATTTCATTCAAGATATATTTCTGCATAATCCATTGCAAAGGTATATGTAAGCCAGCTTCAGGGTGGCCAGTGCACCTGGTAGTCGATCTGATTTAAAGAAGCTGGGAAAATCAGGAAAGCTCTGGGAGTTTTCTTCATTAGCAGGAATTTTTTCACTTGTAATTTCAACTATTGAACTGATAGGTAATTGGGTGGTATGAATAAAAGTAAGCAATTACACTCACTCCGAGTTTCGGTGATCCTTCCCAGTTTCGTATGCATAAATTGGGTGAGCAATTGCTCAGTCTCAGAGCACTTGCTCCATCTCTGAGCGTACTTTCAACTGGCGAGCAAATGCTCAGTATTGGTATGAATAAAGTTAAGCGTTTACTCCCTAGATTGAGCACTTGCTCCAAAATTTGGGAGGGACCATAGTAGCAGACTCTGTTTTGAAAAGTAAGGTTAAATTGGCCGATTTGTTTACCGTGTGTTGATATGCACATGCAGCAGACTAAACTAAATTACAAGATAAGGTGAAATTCTCGTGATGTAGACTACTAGAATCTTTACCGATTCGAAAAGGACAGTGTACGGTTGGTACGATTTTTATCGGCGTTTGCTTTCAGGCGCGTTTTCGTATTGCATATCTTCTATGTTAATCGTTCTTTTCGACTAGGAATTTTTCGGGGTACTGTTTTTTCAAACTTCGTAAAGTTTTGTTTCGGCCACAGCGTACTTCCGGAAGCTGGCTCTTTTCGAAAATAATTTTATATTCGCTTAACATTTCGGCAAAAACAATCTGGGCCTCTGGCGCCTGTTCTTCGTTACTGCTACCCGTAATCGAATTTAAAGAACGAGACAACAAAACATTGCTCTTTTCTCCGCACCAATGAGCGCGACGCGTGTAACGTATGTAACCTCAAGAAACCAATTTTTAAAACTCTTAAGCCTGCACTATCACTTGTTCACATCGAGCAAATGCTTGCGAGACATGAGCAAGTTCTTCGGAGACATACGAAGCTTTTATTCATACGAAATGGAGCTTTCGCTTGGTGCCACGGAATAGACTCACTTTGTTCCGGAGCAAGTACTCCTGAGCAAGGGTACTATCATTTTTATTCATATGACTCATTGTATTGAGTAATTTATAATCTGGCAAATATACTTGCTAAAGTTCGAAAAAGACACTTGCTCATGTTTGGAAAACACTTGTCCAAGGTGAGAAAACTGAAGTAAAATTCTGAAATTCAAAAGCACAGTCACTCTCATCTAGAACACACAGCATACTTTGCTTACTGGAAGTTTCATCTGTATGATTATAATGATTTTGGTCAATGTTGCTTATCTTGATACTGCATCAAACCCATTTATATGAAGTTTGAACCAAGCCTTATACACACACTTACTATCTCACGCTTGCGCGCGCTGTCACACCCCCAGTAGAAAAGTGTCGTAACTCAAAAAGGTGATTTTTCAGGAGAGCGCTTTGATGGTTATTACGTTATCACATGTTAATAACATCGCCAATAATTTACTAAAATAGGCCTAAAAAGAAATAACACTATTCTAGGACGCGAAAGCTTAAAATTTCACATTAAAATGTATTTAACTCAAAATTCATTTTTTTTTGACTTGCAAACCTTTCTGACGGTGCACGCGCACGCTGAGGGACATATTTCATGCGAAATAAAAAATAATTTAAAAAACAAAAAACGTACCTCCGCCTTGTTTTAGATGAACAAATGTTTGTCATTTTACTGAGAAACGCTTCGTTATTGCTGAGTAGTTTGTTGACGATTTCTCCTGAGTGTATAAATAGCGGAGAAATATACAGAGGCGAACTTCAACATTTGATAATTCAATAAACTTATACGTATTCGCTATGTATTTCTCCGTATGCTCCAATTTACTTCGTGTTCCAATCAAGTCACTTTAATATTCGGTCACTTCCGGTGGACGATATTGTCGCAAAAGCATCAATTAGTGGGAGGGACAATAAATATCCGAATACATATTAACTGCCCTCAACCCTCAGTTTCTGTCGGCCTTCAGATTTGCATTCTGCGTGCAGTATCCAGAATGTGACGTTCGAACAGCGTCAGGTGATAAAACTGTTATCAAGGAAATTAATATTTCCACAAATCGCCTATTTAAAATTGGAGGGACGTTTGGAGATCAAGACGGCATAAAACCGAAGATTGAATCCAAGCCCCAGAAAGACAGACGGAGAGATGACTTCCTATCAAAAAAGAATCCAAACGTGAGTACTAAAAAATGTCTGAGATGCGGATGGAAACTGGGGAAGAACGTTCATCCTGGAACCATATAGAGGTTTAAGAAGTACAGAATGTAACAGAAGAGTAGCCCCCCACCCCTCCAAAAAATAGAAAAAAATATGTACGTGATCAAAGCAAATCGAAGACTTGATATTCGCAAAATAAATTTAGAAGGCGCCAGAGAAGGCTGATGAAAGCAAATTTAACCCAATTTGACTTGGCTGTTTATGTGACGCCGTGTCGTTGGGCCTCTCGGCCAACGACGCGGCTCCACCCGGACTGCTAAGAAGTCATGAACTCATCATGAACGTAATTTTCACCCCTAGAAGTGATAATATAATAATAATAATAATAATAATAATAATAATAATAATAATACGACAACTCCGGTTATAGTAAATTTCTTGGACTAACATTTTTGGTTCACTATATCCGATAACATCAGCTACTGATGTCGGAATATTTATTGAAGAGTCAATGAATACTATTTGACAGTCAATACTACGACCAGGGTGGCCAATTCCAGGAAAACATGAAAAATTCGGGGAATTTGTAGAACAATCGTTAGAAGCCGGGGAAAATTGAGACGATATATCTAGATAAATATTCCTTAAAAATAGTTCAAAATATAGTGTTTCAATTTTTGTTTGAATCTTTTTATTTCCTACTTTATCGCGGTGAAATCAGAGCTGAAAAAATAGTATTAAGCTGATTTAATACTTATATAAGTGTGAATTACTGCACAAATCTTATCAGTGTAAAAAAACACTGTGTAATTGGGAAAAGTCTGGGAAATTTGTTCCAGGAAATGATCAGCCAGTTCGGCTGACCTTTCACAAATACTCGCGTTTGAGAGCGGTTGCTCTACAATTATCCAAAGCTTATGGACAATTCCCCCGACATAAATCCTATTGACAATATGTAGTAAATTCTCGACAAGAGACGGAAAACCATAAACTTCAAGATTTGTTGGGAAAATAAGTCAGACGCCGAAATAATGATAGCCAATACCGAAAAATACAATTTGCAATATTATAATGTGAATATTACGTTTCCGTTACAGATAATAGTATTTCTTTTTTATTTTTATTTTATTATTTTTTTTTTTTAACTTTTTAAAACTTACGCCCATAGTAGTATCTCTCGTCATTGTGACCGTGCCTTGGTTCATATCGTGTAGCAATATGAGAATGGCAACGTCCGACACGAGTTTGAAGTTTGTAGAATTACTTCATTGTTATGCGATGTTTGGAACCCACTTTTGCATTGATAAATTTGTGAGGATGTGTTATCAAAAGAATTATTTTCCTCTCATGTGGTAGATTGGTAATAAGTTTTACAAGACTGTTGGGTTCAGTATAATTGAAAACGTTGCTCAGACCGAAGTCGCTCGCCTTTCACCAAGGAGATCTGGTTCGATTCCCGGACACTCACGTGAAATTTGTTCCGACAAAACGAGTTTGGCTGCTTCACCTACCCTGCTAGTCCAACCCGAGTGAAATGTCCTAAACCCTACCACTTTCCTAATTTCTTCAAAATTCTGGCCGCTGGGTAGTGATGCAGTGCGCTAGAAAGAGGCGCGTACGCGGAAATGCTATGCGGTGGTCCTCTTCACGACTCCTGACAAGACTTGCGGACTACAGCCTAGATTAACAGAGTTACATAGAGTATATAACGTTTTAACTCCATACAGTATATAAACTTTCTTCACCTTGGCTTGTCACAGAAACGTGGCTATGGGCGTTGTCACAGAAATAAAATGACAATGTTTAAAAATTTAAAAATGGCTGAGATGTGTCAATATGGTCAGGAACTGTTGTTATATTACTAAGCTGTTACTAATTCGAGAGTGCGTGCTCTTGTAGCACTAGATTCTGGTAAATATTCAACTGCCCATGCCCCCATAGTTTTCAAAGGAATGATCGTTCTGGAAAATACAGTATGCGTAAGTCTAAAAGACCAATTATACTAGTAACCTTCCCCCCTCCCCGGTGGTGCCCGATTGGAGAATTTTCTGCAAAATGGAATTTTTTCGTTATGGCGAATCAATGGGAATCACAAATAGACGGAGAAATGTGTGGGAGTTTTTTGGGCTGAAATTTTTCATCCGGAGTCGAGAATACAAAATAATAATTTCTAATTATTATGAGTAAAAAAGGAAACTAGACGTTATTCTTTCATTTTTATGTATCAAAGAAATTACGACAGGTATAGAGAAAGAAAAACGTGAGAAAAACGAAGACTATTCGATTTTGAGCAGCTTCTAGAGCGATGATGGGTTAATTTGAATTTAAGAGAGCAGACAATGGAATTGTCAGGTACATATCATGTCTTTGGTCTATAATTTGGAGAATAATTTTGGTTTCAAAGTTGGGAATTTTGTTTCATTGGAGAGGTTATTTGGGAAATTCCGTAGTAGTGGTGGGGATAGAGCTTGCAACACCTCTGGCAACCCTGCCCCCCTCCATCTCGATTGCCATTTTTACCCAGTTTCCCTTGGTCCATCGAACAAATACTGAGATTACACCTTATTTTGATTGTGGACTTGCTATATATTACTTACTTCTATAGTAACGTATGTTTCAAAATGAGACACAAATATCATCTTAAAAAATAAGTCTGTTGGCCTTGTCACGTAGGCAGCTCGCCCCGAGACTTCATTGTCATGACCACCAGACGTAAAGCCTGTGTGAAACGTGTCATGTTATGACGGAAACAAACTCACGGTTGTTAATGTAAGAATTGTGACGAAACTCTATTCATGGGTTAATTTTTTAAGAGCATGCTTCACCAGGGTCTCCCTAAAACAGGGTGCAACCTTCTTTCTGAAGATGTACTGAGGGAGTCGTGTGAACAAAGTATTCGAGAAACACAAGCGTTCTGTAAAGTTAGTAGCCTTACAAATATACTATTGTTAGTTCCACAAACTTAATATAAAAACATATAGTTACAGAAGTTTGCGTTTTTACATGTATTCTTGGGAAGATGAAAATTAAAAAAAATATATGTAAAGGAAAAGTGGTTTCTCGTGATATTCCTTCTCGTAGCGTACTGTTCTTGAATACTTTGCAGTACGCATGATCAGTTTTGCCAGGTTTTGTTTATCCCTAAATTTGGATTTTTTGTCTTCAATCGTAAATATGTTCTGTCTTGGATGATTTGCTTAAGAATTTTGATTTTGTTATACTCCTGAAAAATATATTTTTTTTAATCAGAAGAAAATATCAACGATATAGAATAAACCAGAATTTCGATGTTTTGTATCATAGATGAACCGAAATGACTAAGAATTTTTTGCAATGAATTACTTTTGGCTCATCTAAACAGTTATCACAACCAAAAAATATAATTTCTGTAGGCATATATCAGCAATCCTCTTTAAGTAACGTTAGTATTCTGATTCTGTTAAAAAATGCGTTCGAAAGCATTTTGAATTTGATTTTTAAGCATATATTTTTTTCTGATTATGACTTCAGGTAAGACGGGGTAGACCAAGAATGTATTTATTGAATATGTGATAGTTCCAGTCGTAATTTACGCGGACTGAGAAGACATTAAAGGAATTACCACTAATATTGTTCATCTTCATTTAAAAAATAGCCATCTTCGCTTCCCTGACTGTATCCTCTCGTTTCCATTCTTGCAGGCGCCAGATGAAACGATGACTTTGTAGGATAGATCCATAGAAACTCGCACAAAAATAGCTCACTACAAAAATTCAATACATTATATGTACACTTTTAAAACGCATTGCCAGAGAACATTAAACGATTAAAATCGACACACAATCTTTGAGAAAACGGAAAACAAAAATATGTTCTGGTATATCTGCATTTAAAAAAGATTGAAATGTTAATATATCACGGGTTCAATTTTCATTAAAACACCTGGAAAATTCAAAAAGTTCATTTTTTTTCCGCACGATATCACATCTACGTACATTGACTTGATACAATCTACCCCTCATATCCTTATATAATTTCATGTACCCTTCTTCCAAACTACGGTACTTTTCGCTTAATTTTCATTTCTGTCTTTGGGGTTTTTCAAGTGATGACTGAAGGGTAAGATATGCAGTCTTTAATTGGATATCACCAACAATACGATAATAGTGATGTGATAGCACCACTAAGCAGTGAATTAATAGGAACTGACAAACCCTTGGTTACAATATGCGATACGGCAAGCTGATTAATTATACTACTTTGCCTTAGGCGAGTTGCAAAATACACTTTTTCAATAAAAAATTAACGGAACTACTGATTTCTATACACGGGTAATAAGATTTCTTCCAGCCTAGTTTATGAAACCTCAACTTTAATATTGTCATTAGGCCTGTAAACTGTAAATAACAGACGCGGTTGAAGTTAGTAAACATAGGTGTTGCCGGACTCGGTTTTTATGGTATAAACAGTGCGTCTTTCAGTACTCATCGTAATATACCTTATTCATTTAAGCCTTGAAATTATTTTTCTTCCCAATTTCAAATAAATGTTATTTTTATGTTAAATATATCTGACGAATTGTTTTTGTGACGTGCACTGCCGTGAGGGTTAGGTAGCAATAACTTAAGAATTTTTAAAATGAAACGAATGAATTGAAGAAAAGCGTATTTTAACATAATTAACTTATTTTTTACATGAAACAATTTTTAAAACTTCAGAATTTTAAAACAATTTTGTTTCATGAACAACATAATGTACTTTCCATTGCTAAAAAAGACACCAGAAAAAACATTTTTAACAAAAAAAAAGAAAAACATGAAAATCTTTAAAACAATTGGATTCGTAAACTTAAATGAACATTGCATTCTATTGTTTAAAAATTATCATAGAAAAGAAGCATTTATGACTTCAAAATAACTTATAACTTATACAATAACTTATTTTTTTCCATGAAAATCTTCCAAGCCATTTTTGTTTTGCGAACAACGTAAATAAACATTGCATTTTGGAACGGTTATCGCAAATATTTACCAACGACTATTAAAACATATTCAAACATGTTTCTACTTACGGCACAGAATTTTAGAAGCACTGAACGCCGAAAATTCACTGTTGTGATTGTTGACAAATACACTATCGTATAGTATACCTATCACTAATTCTATAAACTGGAGCGAGCAATCGTTCGTCGCCGTCACCAGTTGTAGCCCACGCAGGTCACGGCCTTTGTTTCCGCAGGCCATCGACTCTACAGTAAGGTCCCCATTGCAGGTCCGCTACCTGCACCTCAGGGGAGACTACTTCGATTATGACATTTGGCCGACGATATTTTTTCCAAGCTGCCTGGTGTGGAAATTTGTGGAACTGAGGCGATATACTCTTTTCCAGGAAGGAATTAATTTCCAGGCTATATTTTCTGCGTTCACTACAACAGAGGTTCAGGTTCACTATAACCCAATCTTCGTATGCTTATTTGTAATATAAGTGAAACGGGACCATTCACTTAAGTTCACTATAAACGAGGATTACGATGTACGAGGGTTTCGCCGTAATTGGAGCAGACTGTACTAAGTTCCAGTGCGTGAAGGAATTGAAAGAACTATGCAGCCGCCGGCCATATGAAGTATACTATTGTTTTGTTAGATACCCAGGAACTCGAGGAAATGCAAAACCAATAAAAGTTTCGATTTTTACTGGAAAATGCAAATACTCGATTGCGTTTTTGCGCATATTGTCAAACTGCTCTTACCGACTGAATTCCCATGGTCGGTTCATTGCATACGGCACAACTGGCGTCATGCGACGGAGGAGGATAGATGCTAGCCGTTAAGGAACTACCAATGTTTGCTCCTCCATTCCCCCATACTCGAATGCAACGTTACTCGACAGTTTCACGCACTCGACTGCAGCATTTTTGCTGCAGAAGCCTCTAGTTTGAGATAACCATTACTAATGATACGAGATAGCACGCATTGTTGGCGCTCATCTCATCTCATTTTAATGTTGATGTATATGAACGAAATGTTCGAATGATTTGTGTTAAAATACTTCTTTCCGAACTGTTGGTTAGGAATGATAAAAGAAAGCCTAGAGGTGCTGCAATAGCACTTACGATCTCGCATTATTGGAAACGGTTAAGAATGTTTTGATATATATGCCGTATTATCACCTCAGCTATAACTTGAAAATGTCCAATTTGAAACAAATTGCTTGTGCATTTCAGGATAATTTCGATAGTCAGGAACAAGTAATTTCGTACTTTTACAAATGATACATGAATAAATTCGACGGCTTCGGTATAACGTATCCTGCTGTTATTCCGAAGTGTGCGTGTTCAACCCTGATGGAAGCCGTGGATTTTTAAAGTCGAAAAAATCTTCGTACGCCTGCCTTCGGAAGGGAAGTAAATCTGGCTGTTTAATGTTGTCGATTTACTGCATGTAAACAATCCTCAATTCTAAAAGTATCATCTGAGGCAAATTGAAATCGCCTGTTTTGTCGCCCGAGTGACACCTTTTTCCGCTAATGGTGAAAGGAGCGTAGCGAAATATGCGTGGTCAGACGGAAGAGAAGCCTAATGGCCTGAGTCTCTCCACGTAAAATAAGGCATCATTGAATTGAATTAAAATTTAGTTGTTACGATATTTGCAACACATTTTACAGAAAAGCAAGAATAATTTCACACAACCTTGCCTTCATTACATCGATGTGAGCTTCCAATTGTTAATACTATAATCAGCGTACGAAAACTTTTAAAGTAAAAGTGTATTTGTTAGTTCAAGGTAAAATGTATTACCTTCTTTAAATCTATTTCCTTTCATATGAATATTATCTACGTCATACGATCACAACCGCCAACAATGAGAAGAATTTGGAACAGCATTGGTGCCATTTTGTGAACTGACAACTCGTTACACAAAGCATGGGATATTCGAAATTGTAATTTCAATTATTTTTGTGGTTGCAATTTTCGAAAACGGTTCAATGAAAATTGGACTAGCACCACATTGTTTATCGTTCTTTGCTACGTACGGGGAAACAAAATTGAAGAAAAATTTGGAGCAGTTTTTGAGGAAATAATTGTTTAAATTTTAAATATTGCCTGTTCAACGCAAAATTTCGCAAAAACTATTAATATTTTCGAGAAAAAAAAGAAAAAGTAAAAAAAGAACATTGCCGTAATTGAAGATGTTTTTGATGTACAGGTATCAGAAAGAAAAAAAATCGTTTCTTCACCGTAGTTATAGGAACACGACAAAACATTTTGAACTTTTGAAATTTTCGAAAATTCAGGGAGGGTAATGACTGACCAAATGCGATCTTCGCCTTTACTTTTTGTCTCTTTTGCTTAATAAGAGAGGGGGAATGGGCAAATTTTGAATGTTGAGGCTCCGCGTGAAGTGAATCTCCGTCTTTTCCTTGTGACTTCTGTATTTCCTGTCAGCAAATTTATTATTTCAGAAGCTTTTTTGTGTCTCATTGTTTTCTAAATTAATGCTAGAAATCCCTGAATTTGAAGAGTTGATTCTGATATTGAAAAGGTCTTTCAGATTTTTCTTCCTACCGCATTTTCTTGCTCGATGCCATTGATCATATTTGCATATTTTATTTCTTGCTTTAAATCTTTCTTCAAAATAAAGTATTGGCAAAACTATGTTTGCAAATGACATCCCTTTCTGTCTGCAAACGGAGAGAAATCATAATGATTGCAAAAATGATGCATTAAAACTATTGCCATGCCTTACTACTCTTTGCTTACACATTGGTAGTAGTAAGTGCCTTCAAAATGCTGACGTACGCGAAAGAAAGATCCCAGACATACTCTCTCATATTGTTGTGAACAAAATTCTCAACGTTGAAACAATGATTACTTGTTAACGAAAATGTTGACTTCCCAAGGTTAGTATTTCACATTTTCCCTTTTTATGTGTGAGTTAAGAAATTTTGTTTACTAAGTGACACCTGAATTCATTTTAAAGATTTGGAAAACTATACCCATTTTTGAGACAAAAATCTTCAAGTCTTATTCCCAAAAAGGCCAAGATTTACCAGAACATATTAGAAAACTTTTGGAGCATGCAGACAAGAAGACCATGTCATTGATTAATTAATAATATAGAAACCACAAACCACGGAGTGCTAGATACACTGAACTGCACAAATAGAAAAAAATGTTTGTAATTTCCGATGGGTTAGTACAAAAACATGCTGACTTGCGTCCATCTGACATAGAAAGTAGACAGTCTCGTAGGTTATAAAATGTAAAATGCGCTAAACAAGTGGTAGCTATACTCATAATGGAGGATTCTACAAAAAAAGATACCGGAATTTTTAAAATTAGACTCTCCTCAGCATTGTTTTCGATGATCGATCACAATCCAAATCGAAAACGATGGCGATTTGCTCTTGTAGAAAGAACCGGAACCGCTCTTGTAGGAGGCCGGGAGTCGTCAGTAGAAGAAAACTATATAGATAAATCGGCGGCGGCGATGGTGTAATGGTTAGCATACCCAAGTTGGCGGGTATCCGATCGAAGCCGTGGATTTTTAAGGGCGAGAAAATCCTTCGTACGCCTTCCTTCGGAGGGGAAGTAAAGCCGGCTGTCCCATGTTCGTAGATTTACTTGCAGGTAAAAGATCCCCAAGCCTAAATGACGCCTCAGCAAAATTCAAATCGCCTGTTTCATCGCCCAAGAAATACCTCCTTTTTCTGCTAGTTGGTGAAGGAAGCGTAGCGAAATTTGCGTGGTCAGACGGAAGAGCAGGCCTGATGACCCGAGTCTTGCCACGTAAAATACGGCATTAATTCAATTCAACCAAAAGAAAAAAAAGTGTTTGTAATTTCCGATTGGTTAGTACAAAAACATGCTGACTTACGTCCATCTGACTAAGAAAGTATCGAAAAGAATTAAAAATTCGAAACGAGTATTCACTGCCGAGGTGGGATCCACGTCAACAGATTCAAGTCGACGTCGGCACTTTCCACAGGTTTGGAAATAATACAGGCGGTTCATTCAATATTATTATTAATTGCACAGATAAATTGTACGTAAAAAAAATAAAAATAATTAAATTAAGCAGTGTTAATTCTTAAACGGTCGGAGGCCATTCAGATTACATTTTCATACCTGTGTGGGGTTGCGTTATGCCAATATTAACAGGACAGTATTACAAAAAGAACTATTTATGTCATTCTACTTGTACTAAACGACTCAACAGCGAGGTGGGGATTTATCTGAGAATTTCCAAAGCACGATAGTATTTAATACGACTTATTAAAAAGAAATAATGCCAAAGTTCCAAATGTGCCAAATATTGAAAATGTTAAAATCTGAGGTCATGTTATAATACATAGCCAATTTATTGGACATCGACATAGCGATCGATGTACACCGCCTCCTAAGGTAGATGAGTCTGTTTTTAACTGGCCAGAAAGGAGAAGCGGTAAGAAAAATGTGATAGAAAAAGCGATATACTTTTTGAGATACACTGCCCTGACTGTGGCATTTGTATGTAGTTAAAACACTGTTGGTTTTAATTCCACGTGTGGAATAGTCGAAATAGTTTCTGAATTTAATCAATCTTGAAGAGTTGATTTAACAAATACAACTTGAGACCAGACAGTTGAAGGGCACAGTAGAATAAGGAGCTATCCTACATTGGCATACTCCTAAGATAATGAGGGTTTTACCTAAATCTCCCTCATAACTCAGTACGTTTTTAAAGTTTTAAACACAGTACACTTGCATATATGTTCGTAGTGGATTTAAATAACATATTATACGAAACCTCAAATATTATTTTAGTGTAATAACTCAATTTCACAAAAATATGGGATATCCCCTTGTTCTATTAAGCCCTTCTGTTGTTGAAGATTCTACAAAGAGTCATGGTATACAAAACCTAGAACATAGGATTTTTGGCGATGAAGGGAAAATAAAAATATTGGCTAAATAACAGGTAATAAGTCAGTAAATTTTCTTACATATTACTATAAATGCAGAAATGCATGCTTTTAGTTTTATAGTAATTGCTTAGCTTATTTTCTCTTTTTTTTTTTCTTTCTGAACTATGGTTGTAAAATTCCTTTTCACTAATTCCGTTGATATGCAGAGAAATTGTCTGTTTACGTTCTGGTAACTACTTCGTAGAAAGGGTGCAGATTTTTCAACATATTTTTGTGGTTATCTTGTGATGAAAAAGTGGAATTTTGTACGCAATATTAGTTTTAGAATTTTGAGGTAAATGTGTAAATTTTATTGGTTTACAATTTCTTGTATAGGAAATCTTTGGTCTGGTATATTTGTAAAGGTCGGTCGATTCTCGCCATTTCCACGGAAAATGTTTTCCATAAGTATAGCAAAGTGCATTAATGTTGAAGGTCCGATTTAAATAAAAGCTGCGTACTTTCAAAAGTTACGAATTAGAATCTCCATCCCTGAGAAAAATGATGTGCCTAGTTTACTTATGTACACCCAGTTAAGATTTGAGACAATGTTCAATATGTGTTCTCCCTAGAGAATTGTAAAAATTCAATGTGGTCACTCATTTCCTGGAACATATCCTCGACTTTTCCCGTTTTTCTAGTGCATTATTTTTATTTTTCACCGATAAGATTTGTAGAGAATTTCACACTTTAAAAAATATATTACTAATTTGTAAGCTCTCATTTCACCTTGATAAATCACGAATTTAAAAAAATTATCCGCAAATAAAAATTTAGTCGGAATTTTTTGCTGGGCTATTTTCTTTTAAGGAATAATATCTAGTTGTACAACGGTCTCAAAATTTCCCCTGACGATACCACTACAAACTCCCTAATTTTCCGTCACTTTTCCAAAGCAATGCAATTTCCTGATTTTTCTCAGTTTTCCAGAAATTGGCCACCCTAAAATTACTCGAATCAGAACAGAAACATTTATTGAACGCAGAAAAATTTGTCGAAAAGGAAAATTTCCATGTTCGTGTTACTTATATTACGTGTACTTAAATATTGTATGTGCGAAATGTCTGCATGGTATAATTTAATGACCAAATATTTATAGAAAATAATATTCGAATGACCATGAATTAGAGAATCATATTGAATTGGGAATCAGAAGGAATAAAAATCAGTATGTTCAATCACTGACAATGGCTGCAAGTATATGGAAAATTGGGCACCAAATTGACGAAGAAATTGAGTGAACAACGGTATGTAAGAAAACTTCCAACTTCTAGTGTGTTTAAAAAATCAATCTAATGAACGTCCCAATATATAACTAGTTATTGGAATTGTGATAAAATGACAAAATATGTATGGCTAAAATAAGAAATTTGAGGAAAAATTACATACTACAATTAACTGTATTATGGCAGTCAAAAAGAAGCAACTAACATCTAGAAAAACGAAGGAGCATTGAAGTCAACAAAATTGATGTTGAACAAATCCGACTGCAAAGAAACAATATCTATCAATGTTCCGACAATAACTGGTTAAAAATTACTCCAAGACAAGGTCAAACTAACATGTTTCACCTTTCTGAAATAGTGAATAAGTGAAATAGTTTCTTTTCAAACAAGATCGATAAACTGAATAAATTCATACAGGTGGCCCATATTGACCCATATTCATACAGGCAAACCCATATTGAACAAGAGAGGAGGGGATAATATTAATACATTAATAAAGGGGATAATATCCCAAATTGTTTCATAATTGAAGTAATCTAGTGTTGCCACAACCGCGCATACTTTCTCGCATTTTAACATTTGCAATTTTCGGAAATTCCGGAAGTAGGTTGCCACCTTCTGGAAGCCCGTGGCTGATTGTGATAGGGAATGTCGCAAAAATTAAGTTATGAATGTTTTTAATTTATACTGTTAATTATATTTTCTATGAAATATTAGATTTATATTTTTACATTATATTAATGAATTATAGTTTATTAGGAACGAAATTTTTAAATAAATTGCATTAAATTCTACTACAAATTACGCGAAAACTACTCTTGCGTACAGCTGCATGCAGTTTTTTCTCGATTCCTGCTTACGCAGTATGAAGAATGTTGTAATGCTGCGGGGAAAGCAGCGAATTTTCGCCGGAAAAAACTCTTGTTGCTGGGCCCTGGTAACGAAAAGTAGATCAATATTGATCCTAGATGTAATTACATCCTCTAACACGTTCTGTACTCGAAAACCATGTCTGGCGTGACCTTGATACCGAAAAATCGATTGACAACAAAACGCCTGTCCGTCTGAACGTTAGCGCTAAAGGTACGCAGATATTCACCAATATTGATATTCCGCGATTCTGCCTAATGTTGCGAACCCTTGAATTTGAAACAGATGTTTTGATTCCGGGGGTACTTTACATAAAGCCTTAACATTTTAAAAAACTCAAAAATTGCTCCAATTCTTTTTCTTCAAACTTTTTTTTTTGGTAGAGCAAAAGAGTCTAGGTAGAATTTTCGTTAAAATCCCTTGATTTTCGAAAATTGCAAATTTTTTTTCGGCGTCTTAAAGCTACAATAATGAACAGATACCTTATCTTAACAAAATCTGTACTTAAAAAACCCTTTTAAATATGGTCATGTAAAATTTTTTCGCAAATGGTTTTTTGCGAATTTTACGTTATATTTTAAAATTTTAAAAATTTTTCTCACAAACGGCTCTTTTTTTTTTAAAAAAAAAAAATTCCTCATATGTACTCAAAACGATAAAGAAAGTGGTGTTAATCTTATTTTTGGCAAGCACACTAAATATCTGAAAATTGCAATAAGTTGAAATTGCAGATTCAAATTTCCTGAGCTGTCAACAATGGGGGAAAGTATGTGCTACTGTAGTACCTGCCTAGCAAGTTTTATTTTCTCGCCCACTCCTCACGCAACAGAGAATGTGTTGTAATGCTGCGGCAAGAAACTGTGATTTTTCAATAGAAAAAGTATTGTCTGATCATGATGAAAAAGTGGATAATTCTTGTTCTCATATGTAGTAAATTACTTCCTCTATCACATGTATTCAGAATACACATTTTGTGCTTCCTTGATACTGAAAAATAGATTGAAAGCAAAACTTCGGTCCATCTTAACGCTAGCACTAAAACGTAAGCATGATTTTCATTAAAATTGCTATTTGTATATTATGATTTCAAGAATTAGGATTAGAATTAGTATTTGGAAAGTTATAATTCCAGTAGATGACTTGTAGAAATGGATATTGAATAGAAGTTAAGCTAGAATGTTTTTATTCATTTTATTAAAAAATTAATAAACTTTTTAATTATTTTCCCTCTCTTTTCTTCGGTATTGTGTGGTTTTATTGCTGTAATGCCAGCAATGCATTTGCACTTTATACATTCCTCAAAATTTACAGTTATTAATTTTGACCATGTTTGTTCATCTATTTTTGACCCTTGCAAAGTGGATTAACAAACGTTTTGCCGTCAGCCAATTCTTTGGAATTAAGGTCCTTCAAAGCATGGATTCTTAGTGCACTTGTTACAGGAAGTAAATTTCTACATATAGACTTGCGGTTAATCAACTTTTTCAGTATCAGTCCCACAGTGTTTTTTCTAACCAAATATTGCTGTTTTTGTTGCAACATTACAATACTTCCTCCATGAAATGCAAGAAGTAGTACTTAAAAATTTGTGTTTTAAACTCCCCTCCAACTTCCCTTAAATGCTTATCTAAAAAAATTGTTAAAAATTGTAAAAACTGTGTGATGTGTGGGGGAGAGACTATAATCTGTGCTAAATTTCTTGAATTTTCAGAATATTCCACTCTTTTATTGCATATAGCTGAATATGATTAAAGGTATCAACAAATGTGATTGGCCTTTGAGGAGTGGCCACTTTTGCTCTGGAGTAAAAAAAGAAATAAACCTATGTACATCAGCAAATAGACAAATTTGTTTTCATTGAATTCCTGACAAAATGAAATGCATGCTTGTGTCTTAACTAGCAAAAGTGAACTTGTTAAAATACATGCACAATGAAGGTACATTAACAGTTCAAAGGAAAACAAGGGACCATCTCAGCATTTGCTCAATGGACCAAAGGAAACTGGTCAAAAACGATGATTGAGATGGGGGATATTCTAAGTAGTTCTACATTTTACTACATTGCACATCTCAAAATAAATAAATTTTAAAAAATCTTATACTTCTATAATTGTAGTTTTTATTTCTTCTTTCTTTCTTTTTTTTTTTTAAACTGTCGTATTTATATAATCATATAATGTTTTAGATATGATGTATCGTCCTGGTGGCTCTCCAGGCCAGCCTCAAGTTTTGTTACCCACTGCATACCAGATAGCAGGAAGTCAAATTTATCAGGTGAGTATCTCTATTGATGAATTTCTATTTGAAATTGTAAAAAAGTATAGTCATGCTTTGTTGGATTTTGCCTAATAAATCTACGAAAATTTTTTCCTTCAGCAATTTGTCAGTGCTTTTAAACACAAATTTTTTATTGAGTGAGAGTATTAGTGAATTAAGTCTTACACAACTTTTAAAATTGTCCCAGTAGGAGTAGGTTTTTCTCCCTTTCTCACACCACCTAGTGTTGTTCCTAAGTACTCTCGGTTTACTATTTAATTTGCACCTGTTCATTCTCGTGACCATGAAAGACTGAACAACATGGCTGATGCTGGTTGCATCAGCTTCTGTTTTTGGCTGGCTCCTGGGAATGATCTTTGATCATTCACCTGGGAATGTCATTGATCATTATTAGGTATCTATCATTCGGGACTATTTGCAAGATAGTTGCCCCTTGATGGTTGTATTTAATATGAAGATCATCAGATTTTTGTATGATGATGTTTTTTTTACTACTTTTGTAAGTTTGAGTAGGTTACATCAGAAACAACACCAGAAACGTTTTCTTCTTCTTCTGTTTTGTTTTTTAAATTAATTTATTTCTAATTTTTATTTTAAATGCACATTCAAGAAAATCTGTTATGCTTTATGAGAATTCTAGACGACTTTGTAATACCATTAGAAACCGAGAAATTGTTGAAATCACTTGTAGTGGTACAAATACACAGAGGGAATTATGTAATTTATTTACATAGAGCAGACATTGTGTTTAAAAACATTGATGCAAATTTATTTTACATTAAAAATCAATGTGTCTCTGTAACTGTTTCTTACTAAAACTGATCAACATATTCAAAATAACATTTTTCCCCCCCCAATCCCGATTGCCTTTTTTCTCACAAAATACTTTCTTCCTTTGGTTGCACTAAAGAGTTCATAGATATTTTTAATAAATAATAGGTTTTGTGTTCAAAACTGGTTGGGTGGGGGCAATTCATTGGATCTGCACGAGTTCCACGTAAATCTTTCCAGAGGTATATACTCTAACCTTCAGATGCCTGCATACATGGACACATGCACTCACTGGTGTGCACAGAAAGGCATCATTGGATATTTGTAATATAAATAACTAGTCTCAGATTATTTATATTGCTTTAGTTTTTTTTAAATTATAAAATGTGATGTGTTAAACAAAAAGATATGTTTTGATGGCTAGAACAAATAAGTAAATGTAAGGTGTTTGACAGGTTTCCTGATGGAGAATGCAATGTTCTTGTATCTCGAGAAAAACATTTGGAGGAATTGTATCATGAGGAAAGAGGACCCCAAACTGTGGGACAGCTGCATTTGATTAAGGGTTTGAGGTGGCTTTTAGACCTGAATATCCAGTTGCTTCAGTGGGATGTGGCACTCCATCTTGTTAAAAGATGTTTGGCTGCCTGCTATTTCAGGAAATTGTAGTCTTTGAGAACATCAAAGTAGGCTTAGATTGTGGTATTAGGGGGAAAAATTCAATGAAATATTTCATAGGACTATGCAGTATATTTAAGAAAGTTTTTAATATGCTTCTGGACTACTTTTGGGTTTTCAGAGCCCCATATTCTGCCATGGTTATGTAACTTTCTCAGACACATTGTCCTGACTGAAATCATGTCAAAACTCAGGAAATGGTTATTGAGGTCAACTCACTCCAGAATGTCAGCTATGAAGTGGTCTCTGTTTAGTCTGATGGCTTGATTTTGTGATGAATGCAAATTTTGTGTGTATGAATAGTCACGTGTCAAGCTCTCAGAAGTCGTGGTTGGGGTATCTGCAATTCACTTGATGCCTGCCTCGTGGATTTGGCTTAGGGGAAAAGACATTTCTGACCTCTTCTATGGCTCTTCAGGTACACACCTACCTCTTTCAGGCCACTTTAGCTCACTGCTAGTAGCGAAGAAATGCAGTTAATTATTTTCAGATAGACTGTAGATCAGGCAGATCTTAGTGTAATACATGTTTAAATTGTTTTTGAAATGTGATGACTTCTCTCAAACCATAAAATAGTGCTTTCTCTTGCACTGCCACCATCTACCAAACTACATCTCAGAGATGATTAGATGAATTTTAGAAATAAGAACATTCTTGTAAAATGTGACTGATCTTCCTCTTTTACTTCCTCCTGAAATACAATATCAGCAATAATGAATCGTACATATAAATTAAAATCAGGAAAGTTTAGTGAGCCGTACCTGTGTGTGTGTGTGTTTATATATATATATATATATATATATATATATATATATATATATATATATATATATATATATAAAACCATATGTATATGCAATTTTTGTGCTTGACAGCTGTGCCATGGGGGACAAAATTGCTCGCCCGCAATACACATTTTATACAATACAATATGAGATTCGTTGTGTATTTCATTCAAAATATTGGCATCTGTTTCTTGCTGTGTTTTATACTCTGTGCGAGTATATGAGAAAGTAAAATGGAAAATCTCTACCCTACTGATGGAGCAAGTTTGATTGCCATCAACACTGATTTCGGGGTCCTTTCAGGCCTGTTGATTTTCACATGAAATAAAAATGTTAAAGAAAACTATACAATTTTGTATTACATTCATGCTGTCCTGAAAAAATATATCAATATAATAATTTCAGTACCGTCAACTGGGGGTTATTTTGGCCCAATTTTTCTTTTCATGACATGTTAAGCATACCCGTTCTCTTTTTCTTTTATGGTTGCTAGAAACACGGAACCACATTGCTATCATTTATAATAATTTTTTAAAATCAAAATGTTACTTTGAAAATTTGGGCCAATGTTACAATGAATTGGGGTATCCTTGACCCATATATTAAGTCATGGTATATGACCCACAGCATGATGACAAAGGACCAGTTATTCCTATTTAAGCCAAAAAAATTGGTATAATTAATTTTTCATTGTAGGGGACGGAGACAGATGTAAAAAGAAGGTAAATAAACTTTCATTTTCAAAAAAGTTTAATTACAAAACTTAATTACAAGTCAGGGATGGAAAACTGATTTCTCTCGGAGATAATTTTAGATGAATTAATTTTTGCCTCTATCTTCCCATTTATACAAGTCTGGTCACTGTGGCCAATACCAACATGTAACTTCTTTTCCAAACAGACAATACAACTCTCCCTTCATTAGGAAGAAATATTTCCAGGATAAAAGGATTACCTTGGAACAGCACAAGTTCAAAATTTTAATGTTACAGTAATCTGTCAATTGGTGCTTTCTTTTTTTTGGTCCAGTCGGAACCAATATGCTAGATGCGACTATTAAATCTGTGTGTTTCACTATCTCCAACTACTAATGGCCCTAAATCGTCTTCAGAAGAACTTTCATTCTTGTTTCTTTTGTATAGGCTTTTTAACCATCTCTTGTCTTTTGTTGACAGTGAAGAGGCATAGATTCTTCTAAGTTATTGTCCCCCCCCCTTTAAAAAAACAAAAAAAACACGCGCGCGCGCGCACACACACACACACACACACACACACACACATTCTTCTTCCAGCTGTCTTGCCTAACTGACTCCTTTGATTGTGTTCACTTTAATGGGTCAAATGATCTATCAGCTTTTCTCAAGTTGATCCTAGAAGGTATCACCTATCACAATATCCATATACACTAGGTTGTGCGCCACGCACACCAGAAGCATTTGCTTTCAACTGCTATGAAGTCATAAGAGACCACATGTCCATTTCATAACCCTGTGGTGTGTAAAGGCACACTAACGAGCTAGGCCCTTTTTGACACATAACCAATTTTCTCTGTGCATCATCAGTGGAATAACCCTTTTATTTGCGCAATACAAATTATTGAAAAATATGTTATAACTAATATTATGAATTTATTATTTCTCCAAGTAAAATATTTGTTATCCACATGACTCAAGTTCTTACGTTCACAGAACCTGTATATAATGATTATATTTTTATTCATAAACTATTTTATTTTCATTACAGGTTTCTATAATTTTTATGTGAATTCATCTTATTTTTATTTATTAAAACAGCAACGCTTTCAAAAGTGTATTATTGGTGCAATGTGAACTTCATAAAAATTATGGAAAGAAATTAAAAACTATACACAGTGTACTCTATATTACACATACTTTATTTATATATTTGGATTTTTTTTACACTTACTAATATTAAAATAATGAATACTCTTATTCAGCTTCCACAGCCTTATGAAAGTACTAGTTTAAAATTTGTTTCTCTTTTAGGGTAAATCATTTGTTTTCAAAACGGTTTGAGCTAAATTTCACACTTTTTGGAAAATTGTGTTTCTTTCGCCAATGTTTGGCCATGAAATCTCTGAAATATTTATTATTGTTGCTATTATTAACAATAATTAGTGGTGTTACATCACATACTTTGTTGCGTTATTGGAAACCGCTATGTACTATTGTAATATTGCGATATTGCAATTTTCTTGCTACTAACACCTCAAAACGTCCAATTCAACCAAGAAGTGAGCAACTCACCTTTGCCAGCGCAGAATTATCAAAACTATGTGCATTCACTTGGATAATTAATATCAATACAGTACTTACAATATATGCAATTGACATCTAAATAATTACGAACATTCGTGTGATGCCTTTCGTTGATTCCGATAGCGATTCATTTCATTACCGACTTCTAACAACCACACTTCAGAAACGATGAACACTATTGCTTTTCAAGAAAGAGAGCATCAATGTTTTCTCGGAAAAGAGAAGATATAAATAAGACAAGTGCTAATCAACCGTTTCTCAATCGATGCGGCATTGTTGCGAAATTTCTTATAAGCTTTGCGGATGGCGTAAAAAGAAATACATCAATACATTGAGCAAAAAGTAAAAAAGCGAGAAAGGAGAAATAGAATTAATATTGCATTTTCAATAGGAAATTATAATTTACATTAAGTTAATATTTTCCATATAATTCATTCGTTTTTTTCTCGTGGCCCGTAGTTGGTGTGAATCGTGTATATATTTCATTAATTTAAAGCAGAAATTACGAAAAACTCGTCATATTTTAAAAAAGTTGTAAACTATATTTTTTAAATAGCTTATTTTGTACAACAGACTTTGAAGCAAAAATCTTATCTTCAATTTTGTACTTTTGAAATGATTTTGGCAATTTTATATATATATATATGAAAAATATGACGCTAGTCTCTCTCTCTCTCTCTCTCTCTCTCTATATATATATATATATATATATATATATATATATATATATTGTGGCGTCACCAATTAATTAATATAATTTTATTATGGCATCGCCAATAAAGTAATTCCTACAGCTGGAAATAGCTCGCGCCGCGGCACAGAAGTGGGTCAGGCGCCGCCCGCGCAGCAAAGGTTCCTTTAGTTCCGCATCGGGCCAGCCCCGAACGCACCCAGCCCCCCTGTCTTCAGAGGCGGAATGTTTATTACCCCCTCATAAAAATACTTGCTGCCCCCTCGCCAAAACCTTAGCGGACAAAAGAGCGCCCTCGCGTCCTTCCTTCAGCCGCGCGACCAGGGAATGCCAGCCCCGATGGAGTTGGGCCGGGTGTCAATTAGGCGAGGAAGACACATTTACGACGCGTCATAAGCGAGACCTTTTTTCAGCCGTCGACCGATCCCCCCTTCGGACAATGCCCACCCCCGCACCCGCTTCGGCACGCGCCTGGGTAGGCACCCGAATCCCTGCACGGGCCATTAACAAATTAAATACAGTAGGCAGTCAATTAGCCCATGACGGTCCGGGAATCCGGGAATCGGGAATCCGTGAAATGCGCTTTTACGCGCGCATGTGTCCGGACAGCTGCGATCAGCTCCCGGAGTAACTGACAAAGGGAAGCGAGTGAGAGAGCGAAGCCAGCGACAGACAGAGAACATTTACGGAAAAATACAGAGAAATCGACACGAGATTGGTTAATCAGAATCTTGCGACGCAGCCACCCTCTGCCAATGGGAAGCTTCGCCATGAGGGAAGGGAGAAATTTGGTGCCAGGAACAATTTGGGAAGGGGAAAGGAACTTCTTTTATAAACGCGATGCAGAGTAGGAATGAGAGGAGACACCTTTGTAAAATTTCTTCGGAGGAACACTTCTAAAAATTCCTTCGAAACGAGACTTCTTCTTAGATTTGTTGAAGAGACTACTTCTAAGATTTTCCGGCGAACTTCACTTGTAAATTCCTTCGACAGTCTCGACTTGTAAAATTTCTTCGTGGAACTTCGAAATTTTCGTTACATGAGAACTTCACTTCTAAAAGTTATCCAGTCATTCACGATCGGGATGCGAGTTTGGGAAAAGACTTTCCCACAGCCGAATTAGTCAGGACGCGACTCGTAAATTGTTGCGGAGAAAACTCGGGCGGGAAACTACCGGATCCCGCGCCGTTTTCGCTTCGGCCCGCCAGCCTTGCCGCCTCTCGTCCCGGGCTAAGTGACAGCCCTTTTCGCAACGTCAACGCCCGTGGCCACTCGCCCCCTCTGAGCCTGCTGGAGCTGACAACCTGGAATCGCCGCTACCTGAGCGAGAGAAGACGCGCCGCAGAAGATCAGCAACCCGGAGCCGCCGCCGTCTCTGCTTTGAGGCTGCCGCCTCGGCCCGTCCACGAAGACCAGCAGCCATTGGTGATAACTATGAGACAATGCCGTCTCACTGAACAATTATAACAGCGAAAAACTGCAAGTGGCCGCGCTCAGGCCCAGCAGAATTAACCACTTGTAACTAATTCACAGAGTAATTTTAGTAAAAAACTTGTGTCGCCCATTGCGACATTGTAGTTTCCCTGGTAGCTTTTGGTGCCAGAAATAAACTGGTATTCGTTACAAATGACTCTGTGTTCATTCCTGACCTCCCATCTCTTCCATTCAGTTACATTTCAGGAGCTGAACCTGGCGCCCTTCCCCCGTGCATGTTAGGTTTGTTTACATTTGGCTGGTCCCAACGTGGGGCTAGTTTAGTGCAACATTAGGTTTGTTTATATATATATATATATATATATATATATATATATATATATATAGAGAGAGAGAGAGAGAGAGAGAGAGAGAGAGAGCATCAATGTTTTCTCGGAAAAGAGAAGATATAAATAAGACAAGTGCTAATCAACCGTTGATTCCGATAGCGATTCATTTCATTACCGACTTCTAACAACCACACTTCAGAACCAATGAACACTATTGCTTTTCAATAAAGAGAGCATCAATGTTTTCTCGGAAAAGAGAAGATATAAATAAGACAAGTGCTAATCAACCGTTTCTCAATCGATGCGGCATTGTTGCGAAATTTCTTATAAGCTTTGCGGATGGCGTAAAAAGAAATACTAAGATACTAAGTTTTAAATTTAAATGCAATAAATCCTGCTATATATTTTAATCTTTTTTTTCTCTTCATTATATTGAAGAAAAATCTTTCGACTTGTAGAAAGATGTCATCAGAATTGCTGGCATTTAAATCTGTGTGGCCTGAATATGAAACATTGAAACCAAAATTCATATTTCGTTTTTCTCTGAATTTGGAAATTGCTCATGTAATTGTGATATAGTATCTGCTATGGAACTTAAAATGATCTGTGTAATAAGTTCTGATAACTTACTTTGCAATTAAGATTTTCAAAAACTTCGCTCGTTTGAATTAGGCATGTCTTACCATTTGTCTACAGTATTTGTTTTGATACTTAACATATCTCTAAAATATTTCCTCAACATACACCGTCACAGCATATACTTGGAGGCTAAAGCTCAGGAGTGAATTTGTTGTACCCATCATTCTGATAGATACAAAGAACATTTCTGAAATATCCTGATTCAGTCTTGCAGTTAAAATGTATTTAATACGATACGTTCCACTTAAATATTTAAATAATCCAATTTGTGATGAAATAGTGTAAAATTACTTTCTGCAATGGAAAGGTATTGTTTACCGACGCCCATTTTTTTTATTCAAGCACATTCATTTCTTTAATAATTGTCTTCTGAGAATTCGAAGCTGTGCCAAAACCACTAGCATAATCGGTTTTCCCTAGCATTGCAGTCGAATGAAACATATCAAACCACTTATCAAATAATTCTATAGTATAGCTATTGGTTTCGCTGTGGCTGCAGGAATGAGGTTATTGGTACCACAAAATTCTACTGCTGGAGCCATTGTGAGATAAGGGAAAGCCTTTTGTATTTCTTAAATGATTAGCGCTTCCAAAAACTGTACAAGTAACCATATTTGCAATGAATTGCGCGCGCGCGCGCGCACACACACACACACACACACACACACACACACAAGTCAACCACAGATAATGTCACATTCACCATGTCCTAGTGACGTCACCTGCGAGAACAACGCAATTTCAGAGATTTCTGCTCGACTTAATGTGTATGGATCTTGACCTATCACCTGTTGGCTTAACTGTTTGTGTCTGTGGGGAGCGTTGAATGGGTTTCGGATCTGTCGAACGGATTCTTTGTTGACTCGAACATTCCCCGCAGATGAGATTGCCTATTTTTTCAATGTTATCGTCCTTTTTCGAAGTGGAAGGACGCCGTAAACGTGGATCGTATTCGATTTCTTCTCGTCCTTCGAACCGTTGATGCCATTAAAAAAAAATGTGTGCGTGACGTACGCTCATCACTGTTAACTTGTTGTAAGCGAAAATTGGTCTGTGTTGCGGACTTCCTTGTTGAACTAAAGATTTATCGTAGACAGGTTGCTGTATTAAAACGCCTACCATTTTTCCGACGTGCGGCAGGTACACGGTCCAACACGAAGACTGGCCCGACCGAGCAGGTCGTCACACCGGCTGGAATGTGTTTGGAGGTGGTGGTCTTGGGACTCGACTGTGGTTTTGATCTTAAGGCTCGCGCGGTTTGTCGTTACAAAAATGAGACCTTTATTCTTTCTTTCTCCTTTTTTATATTTTTTTTTTATTTTTGGTCTCCAGCGTTCCCACAAACCAGTTTAGTTGTAGCATTCGCCCTAAAGTTAGTTATTTTCTAAGTACTGCCACGTTTGATGCTCTTATTCGCAGGGTCATCGCACAGGTTTCTCATGGTTCCTTATTCAGATTGGAAGAACATACTTAATTGCTTTGCACAAAATGTCCATACAAGTTTATTTCCAATTTACCGATTTGAGCCCTGTTTATTATTTTTTTGCCGAACAGACAATTCTTCATGACGTTTAAAAATATGATTTTTCCCACTCATAACCATGCATGTTTTTAAATGCTATCATATTAGTTTCTGTTTTGTCTTCATAGCTTTGTGGCCAGATGTAATTCCAGCGTATCAACTGGAAAATCAAAGTCGCACATCGTGTTATAAGATTTGTTCAAAAATAATGCTGCTGCTCCTCTGTACCTAATCTTCTCCGCCGTAAGGCTTTTTCGTGTTAGCCAGCCAGCTTATCTTGATTGGTCATGGTATTTATTATCAGCTCCACGTTGAGTGAATATGTGGGAGCGACACTGCCGCTTTAGAGAATGACGTATGCTTAATTTTCGTTGGAAACCCCGATTATTCGAAAATTGCAACAGATCAACGTTTTTTTGTCTTTCTATAACTACAATATTGAAGACAGATTTTTTGCTTTAATAAAATCTGTTCTTCAAAATCAGATGTATTTCGTGAATGAGTAAATTCCGCATATTTTTTCTTAAAATTCAGGTATTTTTTAAAGTATTTTATCATAAATTGCTTCAATTTTTTTCTTTAATTTTTCTGCTTGTATATAACCAAAGACTACTATAAAAGCGGTGCTAGTTCCATTTCCGGCGAACTCTCAGAATTTTCGTAAATTACAAAAAGTTAACATTGCAAAACTACACATTCAATGATTGCCACTTTTGTCTTTATAAACTGTTCTAATAAAAATTCAGCTTTAAAAAAAGGATTGTGTATAATTTCATTGAAAAAACTAGTAGTTTTCGTGCAATTTTTGCTTGAAATTAATGCGCAATATGAAAAAAATTCACAACAACCATGCAAACTTCTCCTTTAATCCTCCCCCGCAAATAGATCAAGGAACTCTTGAAAAGTTAGGATTACTGTGATAAAGTATGTTCCGTTATAGGATCTGTAATTTAAATTTTTTTCAAAAAGGACTCTTCGATGAAACCTTGTCCTGGGATCGCGTAAACACATGAAAGGTTTCGGGTCTCATTTTCATTGAAATACCTAAATTTTCGAAAGTTACTAAAGTTCAACATTTTTTAGGCAATATTTTATAATTAAAATATTGAAGGAGATGTTTTTATTTAATTAAATCTGTTGATCTAAGATATCTCGAAACTGTCATGTACAATTTTCTGGGAATGAAAGTAGTTTCCGTATAGATAATTTTGTGTGAAATTAGGCTATTTTTAAACAATTATTTTCTCAAAAAGGTACCGAATATTTTCTGTAAAATTTTCTCCTCATATGTATAAAAGAACAGTAACAAGTGGTGCTTGCCCCATTTCTGCCAAACTCTGCTTTTTCGAAAATACAAATGTGAAGATGGAAATTTTTGTCTTAAATAGAATCTGATCTTAATCATCATATCTTTTAGACGGTCATGTACAATATTTTTGTTAAATAAAATGGTAATATTTGTGTAATTTCTGCTTGAAATTGTACAAATTATAAAAAAAATCTATAACCGCTCAAACTTTTTTCATAATTTTTTTTTTTCTTTCCACGGATAAAACAAGAGATGCACAAAAGAATGGCTCAGGTTTCATTTTCTTTGAACTCTGAATTTTCGAAAATTGCAAATGTTGGAAATAGTGTGATGAAATGTGCGATGTTGTGGCACCTTTAGAGTACTATTGGTGTCGCCTCAATTTTATGCATTCCCTTAGTTATCCGCAAAGATACCAAACGTAGCTGAAGTGTTCCTACTAGTTTACAGTCTGAGTTCTTGTGCTCATCTCGTATGAAAAGGAAGAGAGTATATTGCCTTAGAATCATGAAATATTACTTGCTGCCTGAAAAAGTGGGCAATTTATTGCATTCTGAAAAAATTCACAAGTCTTAACATATTTAAAATTATTTATTCCTGCACAGAACCATTCCATTCGTGCTGACCAAAAAGAATGGGAATTTTAAGAATTTCAAAATGTGCCTGCTTCACGCCAAGTTACTTCCAAAAATCAAACTATCCGGTTCAAATTTAAGGAGCTGTTACATTAATCAGATGGATCTCTTCTTTTTCTTCTTCTTTTTCTTCTTCTTTTTCTTCTTCTTTTTCTTCTTTTTCTTTTTCTTCTTCTTTTTCTTCTTCTTTTTCTTTTTCTTCTTCTTCTTCTTTTTCTTCTTCTTTTTCTTCTTCTTCTTTTTCTTCTTCTTCTTTTTCTTCTTCTTCTTTTTCTTCTTCTTCTTTTTCTTCTTCTTCTTTTTCTTCTTTTTCTTCTTCTTCTTTTTCTTCTTCTTTTTCTTCTTCTTCTTCTTCTTCTTTTTCTTCTTCTTTTTCTTCTTCTTCTTTTTCTTTTTCTTCTTCTTCTTTTTCTTCTTCTTTTTCTTCTTCTTTTTCTTCTTCTTTTTCTTCTTCTTCTTTTTCTTCTTCTTCTTTTTCTTCTTCTTCTTTTTCTTCTTCTTCTTTTTCTTCTTCTTCTTTTTCTTCTTCTTCTTTTTCTTCTTCTTCTTTTTCTTCTTCTTCTTCTTCTTTTTCTTCTTCTTCTTCTTCTTTTTCTTCTTTTTCTTTTTCTTTTTCTTCTTTTTCTTTTTCTTCTTCTTCTTCTTTTTCTTCTTCTTTTTCTTCTTCTTCTTCTTCTTCTTCTTCTTCTTTTTTCTGTCTTTCTTTCTTTCTAACAAGGGCCATTCAAAAGTGGGTTTATGGGTTGTATATATATATATATATAACCAGCCCAAAAACATGTTTATGGGTTGGTTATAGTTCATTATATACAATTAATACATAAGTAACTAATACAATAAACTAATTATTACTAATGTTTTATTATTTGTAAAATTTTAAATTTATTGGTGTCTTATTATATATTCACACCACCTGAAACAAAGCGCAGAAAAATAAAAATGTGATTCAGTACTTTTATATTCAGTACTTTTATACTAATGTGATTCAGTGCTTTTATTTCAAAAACATTTATAAATTAACGTCTTTGGCCAAGCTCATCTAATAAAATAAACATTTTAAATAGTAAAATGAACCCTTTAACATTCTATAGCTGAGAAATAGAAATATTTAATATGTAAAAAATATAAAATTAAAACCTTAAGTTTTGGAAACATTTTGTTTAATTTTCAACTCGCGTTGTTTACCCAAAAAGCGAGACTAGTTTTTATTAAAAACCGAATAATGACGTTATACTATATTGCTTCATACTCTTTGTAATTTTGAAAGTCTATAATATGGGATATATTGCTGGGGTCATGATGAAATGCTAAAATATGCATAGATAAGTGACCATTCGTTCAGTGCAAATATGCATGTTCTATACCTCACAACATGGATGACCTATGTGAACATTCACGTATTGAACACCACCTATTGGAACATTCATTTAAAACATGGATTATCAAATAGGCTTTAAATCATTTCTAAAAGGTTAATTTGTAAACCATAGCTCTACTAAATAAAATTGCTTTATCTTATCACCGCCACCATCTCCACATTTAACAATGAGCTTCTCAAATATCAATTGTGGCATTGTTATGCCAATTTCAATTCAGCTTTGCAGATTGCTTGAAAGAAATGCATCAAAACATTAAGAATACGTATTGTAGAATAGATTAAAAATGGAATTCATATTTGCTTTTTCAATAGTAAATTATAATTATTTTTTTTATATCATTTGGATCCATTTCTGTTTTCAGAATGTACATGACCCTTTTAATGAGATTTTTTTGCAATTTTCGAGGAAAGAAGAGGGGGAAAAAGAAGAAGAAAAAAAAGGAAAAGCAGAGACCAAAACTCGAAAATGAGAATAGCACTAGATTTTTTATCATTCCTTATTATGTGGAGAAAATTTTAGGAAAAAGAATTGGAGTGGTTTTTGAGAAAAAAATTGCATCAAATGCAAATTACACAAAAACTAAGTGTTATCTAAAAATGCTGTAGATTTGTTTGCCCAATTTTGCACTCTAGAAGTAACTACTGTGTAGTAGAGTGGCTGCAATAGCGCAAAACACGAATGTTTTTTTTTCTCTACACTTTCATCTGAATGCTGAATTCAACTATTTGGGTCCAGATAACTTGAGTTTAAGGGTTGACTATTCTTCAATGTGAAATTGATGAACAGGAAAAATGTATTTTGGTACTGCCTTACAATTTACATGAATAATACCTTGGTATGAAGGAAATTAACCATTTCTGAAACATCCTGTGTATAGACTTTTTAAAAATTTTATCAACTCTTGCTGAGAAAAGCAATTAAAAAAGTTTGTCAATAATGTCTCGCATTGGAATGTAATCGTGCAATGGATCATGGAAAGTATCTTAACTCAACTCGAGTATTTATGCTTTCACAAAAGTATATACAGGTTATTGCACAAAAATATGCAAACAGAGGTGAGGTAGATAGTATAGCTATTTTTCAAATATTGCTAATCTTACAATTTTTAAATTTATTTTTATTTATGTATGTTAAACTTTTACTCATCTTTCAACTATTTATAGTTAAAATGACAGGAAGGGGTTCTGGAACTCAAGAAAACATGTGCAGATAATATTTCCCCCCCCTACGTCACACAGTTTTTACTGATTTATTTATTTGACTGAATAAATCTAAATCTAGTAAAGGGCAGAAATTGTTGTCCGTGTCCTAGGAGTCAGTGATAGGCTATGTCAAAAAATGAATTAGACTTGCTTTGGGGTCAGCAAAGTAACATAAGAGTGGCTATTATTTCATTTGTGAGAGAGGTAAGGCAGAATTTTAAACCACAAGTATTCCAGCAGGTGTTGCCTAATATAAAGAAGGTAGGAGTTTTCATTATTTTTAATAAGAATAATGGAGTAATTGAAAAGTGAATTGAAAAATGGAGAGTAATGCTGAACTCAAGATTAATTTTGCAACAATTCTGTGCCAATCTCCTGCCTCACTCTTCTCGGCCTAAAGTAGTAAGCTCCTTTTAAAGTCAGGTGTTACCATGCCAACTATCCAGGGCAGGTGCGTTTTCAGATGTAGCATAACTGACCTGGCATGTTAGCCCCATCATTCATTAACCAAACTGCTTCCCTCTACCCCTGTTACTTTTCCTGTACACTTCTGTCCTTGTTTTCTGAAATGCCCTCTTAATTCCTTCCCGATATGTAATTTTTAGCTTCTGTTGCTAATGTTTGTGAAGCATTCTGATTTATGGTACCTGATTTTATTTTGTTAGCATTTTCAGTATTATTAAGTAGAAGGAAATACAATTTTATTATAAGAAACTGTTATTTTTTAATTTAAGACATTCAGCTTTCTTTTTCTTTTTATTGTTGCAATTCATAAAAGGCAACGTTGCAATGTTAGCAATGTTTCGGCTATCATCTTTGTCATATTCAGGCCTCTGGTTTAGAGAAAAATGTTATAATTTATAATACTGGATGCTATACAGCAAAACTTCTACATTAATTTCAACAATGGGTCAAAGGATCAATTGAACATATGCTCCTATTGACAGTACTGGATAATATAAAAAATAGTTTTTTTTAATTACTTTCAACTACAGATCAAAAGTCATACAATTAATAAAGATTTGTATCTAGTAGCATTCAATTTGAGCCTGCAAGGTCTGCAATGGGAGCGGACCCAGGTAAAAGGGGGCCTATGTTTAAGATGAAGGTTTTGAGATTGTAAGAAATATTAATTACTTGATACTTTCTCTTATACTTTGCGATAGTTCATACGGTAAATATTTTAAAATGGCAGCTTCCTGAAGAAAGATTTTGTCCTTATTTGGTAGCTTGTGTAACCCTGTTTCTTAATCAATAAAGGTAATCAATTTATTTAGGTTTTATAATGGTCTTAATTTCATAAAATTAAAAAATAAAGGCATATATTTTCCCACTGTTGAATTCAAATTTGTTAAAGGATATTTTTATTATTTAAGGTACTAACCTACTCGAGTTTTGTCAAACAAAATTTTTGCGGATGGGCCCGCACTAATTTTGTTACTCTGTTTGTATCGTATTCATTACATTTTGTATAAGTTGACAGAAGCTTACCTTATTATTAAAGCAGCTGGAGTGCGAATTGATAACTAGAATGAAAATGTGTACATTGTTTACAATATATACTGTAACTTAAAACACTGTGAGAGGTGCACATTTTTACTCTTTGTCTGTTAAACTTCTGTGCGAGACAACGGGAGTCAGTTATGAGCAATGTAGTAGTTTATGAATAGTAAAGTAATGTAAATTCATAAGAAGAAGAAGAAGGAAAAGTTGTATATTTTTTTAAATTAGTAAATTTACAAAATTGCCTTCCCACGCCAGTTTGAATACTTTGCGAGAGTTGATAAAAATCCATTTCTTCTTGCATCATTAACATTTGTGGTTGGAATGTGGTGTTATTATTTTAGGAAGAAGCATCTTCTATATTTTGGATATTGTTAGCTAGCAAGCTTAAGAGACTTTGTTTGATATTCAGTTTCTTGGTATTGTAATACAAAACCATTAAACATGTCTTTTTTTTTTTAAAGTAGGAACTATTTCAGTAAATAACTCATTAATAAAATATTTCGTATATAATGAAATTGTACTTAATGCATGTTTAATTTCATTATTGAGGTTTTGTTTTTCTGGGGACACCAAGTTTACTACATTGAGCAAAATATAACATCAAATCAATTCAAACACATGCCATAAGGATTTAATTTTTTTTTTTTTTTTTTTTTTTTTAACTGAAACGTTGCATATTCCACAGAACAAGTGTCTAGAAACCTTATTTTTATTAATTTTTTTCTTTTTTTTTTTCCCTATTTATCAAATTAAATAACAAATGGAGACTTAAAATATAAGTATATTTGTATCATCGAATGTTGGTTTTTTTATGCCTATGTGTCAGTGGGTTTACTGCTTTCTAAGTTCAAGACACTTTGCTAAATTCAAGTAATGGGTTGCGGCTGTGTCAGGTTGTGGGGAGTCAAAGCCAGATGCCAATGGTGCCCAGTAGCGTCCCTTCTGTGCCTCGTCTTGCGTTGATGTCTCCAAGCACAGCCAACACAACTGTACCTACCCCTGTTGCTCTGGTGCCCAATATAGCAACAGGCAATAGTTCCATCACTATACAGGTAATGCCTGTTTGGAAGTGTTTGGATAAGTGCATTATGAAAGGCAGTGTCACTGGTGCCTATTCATTTTATTGTGAGCTGTTACTTAAATAACAAACATGTGCATGCTGCATCTAATTATACCATTCTTTAAAACCTACTTATATAGTAACATTTTCCAAGTATTTTTTCAAGTAACTTATCTCTAGAACATGGAACATTGCAACAATGCTGTAGGAATTCGCAGAAATCATTGTGAAGATTAGTAGCAGTTTTATTGAAATTTGCAAGTAAAAGATAATAGACATTGTTTACCTTTGTTTTCAAAGTTATTTGTTTGAAAATGAGAGATTTCTATGGGAAGATGATGTATCAAAAAAAGTAATTCAGTGACTTGGTGTGAGAGTTATCACTGCTTTGAGTTTCTAGAGTATTTAAAAGAAATTAGAAGACACATTATGGGGTATAAAATGAAGGGCTACAAAATAATACCATACAGCTGGAGATTCCAAATACAAAAACTAGAAGTATTTTGGAGTGTAAAAATAATTTAGATGGGCATGTAATAATCAACGCTTGTCAGTAGATAATTAAAGATGGTTATTTCACTTCAGTTGCTAAACTTTTGCTTGTGTGGCAGTCGTGCATGGTAAAGTTCTGCTGTTGATGTACCACAACTGAAATACTGTTGTAATCATGAGAGTTGCTGCAGTACAACAATGTAGCATCCAGACTGTAATTCTTGTGAATAGTGTGAAGATTTTTTTTCTTTAATTCATATGTTTTTCTTGTTCTTGATAGTGATCTTATTTGTAGATGATTTGGATACTTGTGTACCGTTAGGATACCATAAATTAAAATGGTTGTAGAATGTAACCCCCCTCCCGCTCTTCTAAAATTTCATTTTACAAAATCCTACTTCTATTGAACTTTTAAACAAAACTTTTTTGTGTGATGTGTGTTCATATTCTTGTACCAGGATATAAAGTAATTATGTAAATTTAGTTTTATTTGTACCTGATTTTCTGTGTTTTCCCTTGATCTGTATTGAACTTTCATTCTCAAAATTTACTAAAGTTTATTTTTTCCACACTTTTTTCTTTCCTCATTTTTTATCTTGTGTTTTCCCTTTGGGGTAATTTTTTTTATCGTTATAATCTAATATCCAAAATTAACAAGTGTTAAAATATGTGTTGATGGTGAGAAAACTGTAAAGGGAACAATTAATAGAATATCAGCGTTGAAGGCAATTAATGTTTTTGAATGAAAATGTTAAGAACATTTTTGATAAAAAATGATTCAAGCTCTTCAAAAAGTTAATGATAAATGTATTGAAGTCTAGATGTACATGGCGATATTTGATGTTGGAAGTAGTGTGGTTTTAATTTTTATTGTAATTTGCCCTTGACACATTGAAATTAAATTAAAGTTTTTTATATTGATTGTAACATAAAAAGCTTAATTTTGAAGTTCTCAGAACAGCTGTTGTTGAATGAAGAAATAGATGGGAGGTTTGTGTCTATGCACACAGACCTTTTCATTTGTACATTTCACATCCAGTCTCTTTGGACAGTGATAGGGTCTATTTTTTCAGTAATCATCATAATTTGATATTTTAATTGCAGGTACAACCATTCTTTTGTTAGGAATTATTTTTAACATTGAGATAAGAAACTTGGCTCTCCGAGATGAGCTACTGAGATAAGCCCCATTACTACAGAACTGCTTTGAGGATGGCAAGATTTTGGCCAAAATGCCAGCCACTACATTGCAACTATGGCTTGCCCCGGATAGCCAAGCTTAATAAATACTGATCACGATAGTTACATAACTATCTCCAGATACACATTTGGTGATTAAAAGCTATATTATCCTGCAAACTATTATTCTTTATGTTCTAAAATTATTTATTTCAAATGCAGAAGCTGAATGTATTTCCCTTCCAACATGTGATTGAGCATGAACTTTTTTATTCTTCTTTTTTTCTCTTTTTTTTCTTTGCCTTTTTTATCCAACTTGAACAGAGAAAATTATTAAAATTACTTCAAAGTTGATTAAGTGTGTTAACACTGATTTCTGCTAAATGGATTGAGAACAGTTTACATAATCAACATTTTTGTGGTGTGTGATTTGGCTAGCGAGAAATCAACTGTATGCTTTCTGAGTTAGTCTGTGATGAATGTTTAAATGTTACAGCTTACACACCACAATTTAGTGTTATTTTTTCAGCAGGTTTCATATTCTCATAGTTAGGCAACCTTTCCTTGAACAAATTACCTTCCTCACTTAATCCAGATATTAGTTTTCACTGTTGGTATTCATAAGTAGCAATGTCACTTTTCTTTTTTTAAAAAAACAACAAACTATATATTTTATTTCCTACTTATAGTAAGCATTCTTCATAGATGTTAAATTATAAAAATGGATTTTAAATACAAATCTAAATATTTGCAAGGAAACTGAGCTAAGTTGTGGCGCGCCATGATGGTTAGCATATGAGACTGTTATACCGAAGTTGGCGGGTTCAAACCCAATCGAAGCCGTGGATTTTTAAGGGTGGAAAAATCCTTCGTAAGGCTTCCTTCAGAGGGGAAGTAAAGCCGGCTGTCCCATGTTAGTAGATTTACTTGCACGTAAAAGATCCTAAAGCATAAGTGACGCCTCTGAGCAAAATTCAAATCACCTGTTTCTCGCCCAAGAAGTACCTTTTTTCTCTGCTGGTTGGTGAAAGGAGCTTAGCGAAATTTGCGTGGTCAGACGGAAGAGCGGGCCTAATGGCCTGGCTCTCGCCACGCAAAATAAGGCAACAATTCAATTCAATTCAATTCAAAGTTGTTTTTAACTTTTTATCAGGCTTAATAACTACTTTTCATGAACTATTTGTTTTTGAAACATTATAAAAATGTATTCTCAGCTTCTCATCCAGCTTTCCCATTTAAAAATATAAATTTACATATATGAATGTGTTTGTCTTAAAGATGCAAATCTATTTGATTAACCTTGACCATTAAATTATCCAAATTTATTTTTTATGTACTTAACTGTATTGCAGAATGGATAGATATTTCAGAACTGTTGATTCTGCAGCAAGGAAATGGAAACTGAATTAATTACCATCAATATATTCAGTAAAAGTACAATAATTTTTTTGATCAGTGGGAAGACCCTTTAAAGGCAATGAAAGCAATGTTTGCAAAATATTTCATTTGGTGTAGCTTTGTTGATCTGAAGTTACTTAATATTAAGAATTGTTTATTTTGTTACAAACAATTTGAATACTACTGTTGATTCTACTAGGAATGAACAGATTCAATAAAATTGCCTTATATGCAAGCTAGAGATGTAATATTAATGTTTGATTCAAAACAAATCTTTTATTTTGGTTCAAAACTTTTTTTTACAATAAAATTACTACATTCAATGTGTTAATTTCTTCTTTTTGCAGATTGTGATTAGAATGTTCCATTTGCATGTCTACAATTTTCTTTGTAATGTATTAGAAAGTTCTTGTTACTGTAACATTACACTTCTCAAGGAAATTATCACAACATGCATTTTGCATTGAGTTAGTTATGTAAAAAAAATAATTTTTGTTTTTAATGTTAAACAAGACTACAAATTACATTGAGTTTCTGAACTTCCGTTATCACTGCTCCTCAACTTGGAAGGAAATTGGGTTTTCGTTCGTGCTTTTGAATTTATGCTGGCGATTTTTATTTATTTACTCATTTATTTTTCTTACTGAAATTATTGGATGTTCTCAGTGTTGAAATTGCTATTCCATGTATGTTCTATGTGAAATGACAACACAGCACCTGTCTAAAAACATTGGATAACACTAGCTCATTGGAGATTTTCAACAGCAATGTTACTGAAGTGCAAATTAGCCCTTATGGACAGAAATGCTCCCAAATTAATGTTATTATATTATCTCGTAACCAGAATGGTACATGTGGTCTCAAATCTGGTATGATCTCCTAGGGCAGTGTTTAGTGCAGAGGTTTTTCACTTGTAAAATGCCATTGAAAGAAATATGAACATAAGAACTAGTTTCATTTGAAGAGGTCTGGTGTGTTAAATTCAAATTAGGACTGTATTACTAAGAACCTAAAGTTGTTTAGCATTTATGTTCTTATGTTGGAAAAATAGTAAGGAATCTTGGAATAATGAAACACTATGCTGCTGTCACTACAAATCAGAATTTTGAAAATAACCTTGATTACATCTTGATTTCTTATTGCATCTCTCAGGTACTTCCCACTTACTACTTGTAGCCGTAGGTCGCTCCAGATGAAAATTTGTCTCCATTGTCACACATGTCATTCTCGTTAGCTTTCAGTGAGATTTTCTTCACACGTTCCTCGCAACTCTATCTCGCACGTCGTCATAAATTTAACGTAATACATTAGTAGATCACAATCTGCACGGCAAACTAGTAACTGCCTGATACCCGTAGTGCCAACGTTTCCAGAACTACAAGGAAAATAAATGTTGCTGGGATAACCCGATCTCACCCTACACCATTTACTAGCTTAAAAATTATGCTTGTATATCTGGAAGTGTCATAGACCCAGAAATGCTGTGACCCATATGGCCTACAATGCTGCAAAAGTTTTGGTAGCAAGAGTACAGATCACAAACATATGGGGAAAGTTCATTTCAAGAGTTTTATCGTAAGTTTCACAGGCAGAAGTATCCCATTTCAAGCATGTAAACTTGGTTTAGATTATCAATCACTTCAGTTTGAGGCAGTGTGTATGAAAACTTAGATTCAAGACATTCTGTTTAAAATCTGTCTAGTTTTTGATTTGGTTACTATCAACTGGGAAACTAAATTCAGCAATAGAATTCGTAGAAGAAAACACAATAGAAAACAAGAAATTACTCATTGGCTGAAGAGTTTTCTGAAAGCGTGTATATTTCCAATATTATTGATGAGCAAGAATTATAACTGTGGATGTGATCAATTTGACTGCGCCCACCATCTCAAAACACTATTCATAATTAGGATAAATGCTACTGCTCTGAATATTGATAAAAAGTATGTACTTATGCAAGTAAGTTCACAAATTAATACATTTATAAACATGGTCTCTAATAAGTTGAATTTAATGTCCCTGAAAGTGTTGCGTATCTAAATGATAGTTGGTTAGTTCAGCTGTTTCTTATTAATCAGAAATTACAATGTAGGTTAAATTTCTGTGGCTTGTATAATAGTTCTGAAGACTTGTGGAAATTCAAGAGCAAATTTCTTTATTAATTTATGAATTTGAAGTGTGTGAAAATAATATTTTTAGTAATTAAATATTTTCTAATTTGTTAATTAACTAATTGAGGGTTAGAATGTACAAAGTATTTGAGAACATTGCTGGTGTAGTGCCTTTTGAATAGAAAGGTGGATGGTCAGTGGACTGTCCAGTCTGCTTCAAATCAGTCTGCTCTTGCAATGTATTATTTCTCATTAAGTTGGAAGTGCTTGCTGTTAAGTCCAAGTCAATGGAATGATTTGACTGATAAACACAGTTGATGCAATTTGTAAACTTTGGATTTTTCCATTAATGCTCTTATGCAAACTTGGGGCCATTCCAAGTCAACATATTTGATGGGACTTTTTATTTACCTTTCTCCTCTTATATGGCCTTTTTTTCCTGGTACTCACTCATCTTCGAGAAATAGACAATGTGTTGCTAATTATACCAACAATAAAATGTGCACTAGTCATAAGTGTTAAAATAGATCATTGAATGTGTATGAAATGATTAAGGAAAAAATAACTTTTCTAACAATTTTATTTATTTAAATTCCTCTCTACCTTCGTTTTTGTATTTATACTCAAGTTTATAATGAAGCACTTTTTAGTAAAATATGTTTTTAATAAAGGTCGTATTCATGCGGGTAGTCTATGAAATTGTGTATTTATTTTAGACACCTAAAATTAGAGATTTTAGAGCCTATCTGAAGTGTAATTATTATTTATGCAAAAAGAAATTCTTTTAATGGAAAATAAATCAATTTTAATTTAAAATTAGTCATCTTTTGGAAGAACAGTTTCACTGCCAGCATTTTCCGTTAAGCCATTGGGAATAAGCATGGATATGTAAGCATTTCTGTGGTAATCTTTTTTAAGCGCGGATATTTATGAGGAGCAAGGAGAGTGAAATTGGGTAAGGGGGGAAATTACAGGATAAAATAAAGTATTCCTCCCATTTGCTGCAGTCATAAGAAGTCATAAATAATTTTTAAATATTAAAACATAATTCATTATTACAAAAAGTAAAAGTTATTAAATAAATATTATTACTAAATACAATGTTCACAAACAAAAAAAAACGAAATAGAATTAATCAAGCATTTCATGGGGCACTATCTTAAAAGAACATTAAATTGAATTGAATTAATGCCTTATTTTACATGGCGAGACTCAGGCCATTAGGCCTGCTCTTCTGTCTGACCACGCAAATTTCGCTACGCTCCTTTCACCAACTAGCAGAGAAAGGAGGTATTTCTTGGGTGAGAAACAGGCGATTTGAATTTAGCTCAGAAGAGTCATTTAGGCTTGAGGATCTTTTACATGCAAGTAAATCTACTAACATGGGACAGCCGGCTTTACTTCCCCTCCGAAGGAAGGCGTACGAAGGATTTTTTCGCCCTTAAAAATCCACGGCTTTGATTGGGTTTGAACCCGCCAACTTGGGTACAACAGTCCGAAACGCTAACCGTTACACCATTGCCGCACGCAAACTTGTACTAATTTATTTTAATGCAAATTTTGATTTCACGCTTTGAATGTTTAATTTTTGTTATTTGGCGGATTTACATCTGTCTAATGGCGGATGTTTGTATGAAGCATTTGGCAACTGGTGGGATGAAGAAACTGTTCACGTCAGTTTTCAGCCAATAGTCCCGAGTTGTTTCAAGTACACATTTGTGTGTTGATGTTGGCCGGGGCCAAAACAAAAACAAAAAAAATGGTTTCTTAACCTGCTGTGTGATATTGCTGAAAAAAGAGGTGTACGCTTAACTTCCGGATATTTTGTGAACATATTCCCCCAACACAGGAGTCGTCTCTTCATAGACATCACTAAGTGAAGCTTTCAATTTGTTAACGGAGCCCTCTCCTTCGTAATGGTAACTGTCCTTCCCTTAAACCATTTAATCGAACTGTGTGTCAATTCACTTCTCTTCTTTCAAGACGTGACTTCTTTTAAGGTAACTGTTAGTCATCCAACTAATCCCCTCTATACATACGATACGCTAAGAAATAATGGGACAGTTTGTTATATCTTCGATACACAAAATCCCCTTACATGTGTTACTGCTGAATAGGTAATCATCCCCAGTCCTGCATCAAAGAGATTTAAGATGATAAACATAGAACTGTTAAGATTATGGGACGTTTACAGACGCACACGCTGTCCACAACAATTGTCGCAACATCAGTATGTATTACTCGGTAACTTTGTGACCTACGGCCTCATCAGGTTAAGTTTAAGTTGATGCCTTAAGCTATAAAATAGGACTTTGACGTACTATTTCAATTTTCAAAGCTCGTTTCACCCTGTAGCACAGATTGACAGATACGCTCAAAGTTGGGTTACAGAATGGAGCTATTTTCACTTACAAATTGATGGGTTTTGGACATTGCAATTTTTTGCAAAAAATATGTGGGACCAGTTTATTACATGTTTGGGATTTCCTCTCTCCTAAGTGTCCTGACTATTCATAACTGTTCCATGTGGCTGAGGAGCCATCGCATTATTCGCCGTTGTTGCTTACAGAAGTATTTCATAATGAACAAAAACTTGTATTAAAACATGTGGGGTGCATGCAAAGATCATAAGTGGGGAACATTCAGAAGAATATGCAATGGACGTCTAAGGAAATTTATGGGAACATTTGGGACCCCCCATAGCCTGCATGTGTGGTTAGTATCCAGTAGGACCTTGAAATTAATGCAAAATTAAATTCAAGCATCAATAACTTCATATTGATGGGCCTAACATGTTTTACAAAGTTAACATAAAAAAAAAAAAATATTAAAAACACAAACAGCGTTCCACGAAACCTTGTACATAAAATAATTTGAAGATATAATTTTTTGAAATGTTTTGCCCTAAGCAAGAAGTGTAGTTTCAACAAAAGTGTAAAACATGTTCACAAACCATTTGAACTTTTGTCAACATACTACTCAATTATGTGAAAACAACTTATATTTAGAGAATATTATAAGGGGAGTGTTTTAAAGATCTAATATTCAGAAATCTCCACCTTTGGTAATTGAAGTGTAAACACTGTTTGAAAGCACTTTTGCAGTTTTCAAAATCCTAAAACTCAATGAAAATCAAAAATATGCTTTGTTTTTAACCTAATTTCACTCAACAGCGAAACCAAAAAGATGTGGCTGTTTTCAGGGAAATTTTGTTTGCGTATTCATTAATAACTTTTCAAAACTATGCAAAAAATACACAATTTAAATAAATTTGAATATGACAATATTTAAAATATAATTTTGAACATGTTTCATTAAGAAACTCTTCTACTACAGCACATAATTGCATTAAATATTTGTAACTTCCGCAAGTTTGAAAATTCAGAGTACAACGGAAAGGAGGCTTGTACCAATTTTGAGTATATGTTAAAAATGTTCTAAGGGCTTGATGAAAGGATGAAAATACATTTCAAATTCAATGGCCTGTAATATGTTAGATTGATCATAGAATATCCATATTAGTAAACCTCTGTGTGGTTTAAGAGCTGGCATTGTTTACATGCGTTTCAGGTTCTCAGGTGTTATTTAAACAAAAACCTTGTTTAGTTTTGGGAACTCCCAAGACCTGAATTTTTGTCAAAATCTCAACTTCTATATTTTTGCAACATCACAAAATTTTTCTCTTTTTTGTGTATGAGAAAGTAAAAGAAATGCACAGCTTCACACTTTTAATTTAAAAAATGAAATGAAAATGGCTTTTTGTATTGCAGTTTAGTGTGTTATGATTTTTCAAATCAACAAATCTTCACATTATACTAGTTGAAAATATTTAAAATGTAAGATAACTTTAGATGATAAAATGAACTTGCATTTGCATTTCCCACTTAAAACAAAAATTATTTCATCAGAAATCTCCTATATCAGGGTTCAATGCAGGAGCACTCAGAAATCTCCTTTATCGGGGTTTAAAGCAGCAGCACTCAGAAAGGGAGGGTGTCAGCTGAGGAACTTTGCCCCAAGCTCTTACTTAATTGGGGCCATGCACTTTTCTTTTTCCAAAGCATATAAAAGACATTTCTGACTAATTCAAATTAACTGTAGTTTATTTCTATAAGTAAATTAATTCTGTATTTGTGGTGGGGGTGGGGGTCTTTAGTTTCAAAGAAAGGGCTCCAGTGAGCGTGTTGTCCTAGACCTCTTCTGTGGGTGTCCCTGATTCCATGGTATACTTCCAGTCTTTTCTTTGCATCCACTGCACTTGTCAGGTGATTTGGAGTGGTCAAAAGAGTTTCTGGAATGAATGACTATTAAATGAACATATTTCCTTGTTAATGTGGAAAAAGAGTGGGAACTCATGGTTGAAATTTTGTAAAGGAATGGGAATCTAAAAGTTTGAAGTCCAGATCTAGAACACACATTATATAGTGCAAAATTCGAGTTTACGGTTATTAAGGAAGCAGAGGAACAAGAGCATCGAAGAAAGAAACTTGGTCGAAGAGTGGAATATTCTTAGGTCCGCCAGATGAGGCATTGCATACTTCTTCAAAACACACACTTAGGGGGAGACCTAGGGAAGGCCAAAGACTAGTAAGAAAAAATTTTACTGTTGAAGTTCTGTGACAAAAATGATGGTGATTTATAAGGAGGAGAAGAAAATGGTGATATTGGCAAAAGGTCTTAAATTCTCATCATTACAATTTGTGATTTTATTTTGACTGGATAGTTAGAATTAGTTAAACGATTAAAAACTTTCTCTAGAGGCTTCTTGAAAATTAGGAAGATTTCTTAAAATTTGTTAACTATGATAATTCTGAACATAGTTGTATTCTCTTTGTTATAATCTAGTGTATATAAATGTATGTTCTTCTTCGGTCTTCGATTTTAGAACAATTGTTGTTCAGTTGAATTTAAAATTAAAACTACCACCGATTTCCCATCTTTCTGATTGTACTTTTCTAGTTATTTTCAGTCCTTGCCATCTTTCCTGATGTGATATGTTGAGTGACCCCCAGATTCATTATAGTAAATCAGTTAATATAATGTTATGTTGGCAACCTTCAAAACAATCTTAGTTATAAGAAATACTAGTATGAGTACTTGTATTATGGAACAGTGTCAGTACAGCGAGTGGTTCTAATGAAGAATGCAATTACATGTTAGTTTTTTCAATGCAACTGGAACTTTTTGTACTTCTATTGTAGACAAATTAATTACCAGATGCCACCAATTTGTAGTATTGTGAAGATAGTGCTAATCCTTTTCTATTTAGGCAAATTACACTTTTCAATTTTGGTGCTTGGAACCTTTATCTCTTCGTGGCCATTATAACATGTCTTCATAAAGGAGAAAAATGATTTTAAAGGATAAAGAAAAAATTTCGGAACAGATGGACATTGTAGAATTGGCAACCATTTGTTGAAAGATCTCAAACTTCCACTTCAATTAGTGTTTGAATATTTGTGAGCACGAAATCCATGTACTATTTAGGTATCTTAAGTCTATTGTTGCTATTCTCAGTTAATTATTGATCTGGTTATTCTGGTCAACTGTAATTATAAATATGCCTCTTGGACATATTATAAAAGTTTTTGTGATTTTTGAACTGTGCAATTTTAATGTAAGTTTATTGGTATATATAATTCAAATTTGTCTTTGTTTCAGAGTGCAAGTAAGAGTCCAACAGCCAAACTATTGCAGCAGCCTAGTATATCAATTACACCGTTACCCAGACAGCCAGCAGGAATGGCTCCTGGAAGTGCAATGCACCCAAAACATGTTGGACATTCAGGCCACCCAGGGCATTCACAAAATAAAGCAACATTTGTTATCTGTGAGATATGTGATGGCTATATAAAGGTAAATTATTTACATAAGACATACAAAATTTGTGGAAGTAGACTTGCTACATATTTATTTACTGTGTAATTTGTTTAGGACTTGGAACAATTACGTAACCATATGCAGTGGATACATAAAGTAAAAATACATCCCAAAATGATTTATAACAGGCCACCATTGAACTGTCAAAAATGTCAATTTCGTTTCTTTACTGACCAAGGCTTGGAAAGGCATTTGCTTGGTTCTCACGGTCTTGTCACATCAAGTATGCAGGAAGCTGCTAATAAAGGCAAAGATGGCGGCCGTTGTCCAGTATGTGGCAGGGTAGGTATTGGTTAGTAGATAAAGAATATTGGCTATGCCATGCTAACAAATTCATAGAATTATCTATTAGTAATTTATTTACACTGCTTGTGCACTCAGTCTATGAAATATTTTGATGCAAATTAAGTTTAATATGCTGTGCATTTCTTTCCTTTTTATTATGTATTGTTAATCTATATTGATATAGTGTATATTGCCCTCTGTTTTTAATTATATTACATGTCATTGGTTTCATTAATTGATATACACTATTTTTTCGTTATTAACAGCATTCTTAATTTTTCTGTTGCAGGTTTATCAGTGGAAATTGTTAAACCACGTGGCTAGAGACCATAATATGTCTTTAAAGCCAGCCCACCTCTCATACAAGTGCACAGTGTGCACAGCCACATTTGGAATGTACAAGCAATTTGAGAACCATGTTTATTCTGCACATAGTGTAGTTGCTAAACGTGTTATAGACAAGAAAAGTCCCCAAGTTCCTCGTCCACAATCAAGTGAAACGCTTCTTAAGCCTCTTAAGATAAACGATGAAATAACAATCATTCCTCAACCAGCGCGGCCTCGACCTGGTCCTGCTAGCCGAACCGGTGCTGTATCTGCAATAATGCAGCAAAATATGGGTAAGGTATATTCCTGTGAAAAGTGTGAGGCATCCTTTGATGGCCTGACAGGTTTTACTCAATATCTAAACCATTTGAGACAACGTCATCTTCGTCGTTGTGACATTAAAGTGTGCCGTTTGGAAGATTGTCCTACGTGCAAACGTCGACACATCACTCAGTCTATTTTGGATTATTTAGAAGAACATAAATCAGGGGTTGATGTCATTGAACTCTCTGATGATGAAGTTGTATTTGCTGGTCAGGGTCGTAATGAAATTACTATAACAAAGGTGTCTTGTGCCCCAGGGCCCAAACGCTTCAAGCAGAGACTCCAACAGAAGCAATCGTCTGTGCAAGTGATAGAACTAGAAGATTCTCCTGTGAAAAAGGACAAGGCAACAGATGGTAGTGGTTTCCAGGAAAATGGAGAGGACACGCTGAATGCTGTGAAAGAACGTTTACGTAGGAGAAAGAGCCTGGAAATCTCACAAGTGGACTCCGAATGTTCATCACATTTGAGTGATGATGCACCTGCTAAGAAACGCCGTCGCAATGATGAATGAAGAGTGGTGGTATGACATTTTCACTAAATTTTTTTGGTGTTATTTCTTTATTGTTTGCACTCTATTAATTTTAACTTTAAATGACAGGAATATAGTAAATAATCCTTGTATACATGTTTTTCAGTTTTGGTTTATGGAATGCCAGAAAAAATCAACAGAAAACGAAATGAGGATGCAGCATAAACTGTTTGATGCAAGTGTCTAATTTTCTTGAAGGTTAAAGACAGTTAAAAGGAACTGTAGATTGTATTAAGGTAAATTTAGACTTTTGATGTAGCTTTTGCAGTTTGTTGCTGTGATTTTGTGTCACTTTCAAACTTTTCAATTTAGAATTTGTTTTTTTGTAGTTCTGTTTTAAATACTACCAAAGTGAATGAAATATACCTGGCACTAATAGTGTGCGTTTTCAAGTAAGATCAGATATATTGTAAATGGAATCCAAAAACTTGCCTCCTGATGAGTTATAGCATTACCTGTGTTAAACAATGCCGAAGATCTCAAGCCTGAGGTCACTTGCATATAAAAACTCTTTTGACTCAGAGGATACGCATCCTCGGAAGTGATCTGTTATAAGTTTCTTCTGATGATAGGGTATGTGTGATACGTTTCCTTCATGTATTCTGAAAGACCCTTCATAACACCCAAGTTTTCTTTATTCACATCATTCATTATTTATGGGTCTCTTAGAATCAGTGAAAGTGATAATACTTATAAAAGGAACAGTGTGTCATGTATGTAGAGTGGTTAATAATGATATGAAATGATGTGGCAGTAGGTCTTGCGCTGTGAGACATTGTTGAGAACTTCATACCTCATATAGTTGCTTTTACCTTCCTCAGCTTCAATATTTTCATGTTCACTTGCTGGTAGGCAGTAATCTAATTCCTAAGCGGTAGTGTCTGTGTTGATAACTTTTATTTATGTACAGAAGTATACCGTTTTTAATGAATTATTCGCTTTCAATTGTTTTTAAATGTTACATAGTGTGCAAGAAGCAAAATCATGTCTGTATATAGCTTGGATATTATTAAAATTGATAATTTGTAGCAACTTTGTTTAATAAAATTTTCTGGCCCAGCCACAGAATAGGTATTGGGGAAGGTTGTGGCTCTTACGGGTTTTTGAACAGTTCTCCCGAGGTACCTTAATCTTGGTTCAGCGGTGTGGTGTATCATCATAACCATAATTGTCAGTATCTTCATCATTACCGTGTTGGCATTACAACACCACAGTAAGCACCAATCATTGCCATCATTGCAATCTTCGCCTGAATAATCATAATCATGATCATCCTTGTTATTACATAGATAGTGCTACTGATTTAATTCCAGCTTACCAGATAAGCATATCTGGATGCGAAAATAATTTGAAGTTTCTGGTTGTATACTTTTGTATCACATTATCATGTTGTGATTACATAACTCAGATGCTGTTACACCTGGCTTGGAAGAAAAAATGTTCAACATACTTCTATTCATTTATCGTATTTTATCCTTTTGTGGGTAAGTTATTTATACTATGGAAAATTTATTTACCAATAGATTTTCATGTCGATATAAATATATACATATATAAATATATATACAAATATAGAAAACTAGACTACTGTAAAGCATCTGTACTTGAAAGTATATTACTGACATTTGTGATGTCGTAAAACTTGGAAGTTCTACACCAAATAAAACCTACCTTTCAAAACCCATGTGGTGTTGGGTATGAGATTTTGAAAGATATATTAGTTTCAATATTTATTTGTATTTTCATTCCGGAATATTAAAGAAAGGCAAGACTGATTAATCATTTTAAAACTCTTGTTAAAAAGTATATACTACTTGTAGCTCAGCTTTCTGCTGTTCTCCCAATAATCCTTTTCAATTTGGTTACCCTCTGATTAGATTTTTTATCCAATATTCATTCCTTTGAACCGTGTGCGTCTTCCTTTCATGCCCATGTTCTCCTTCAATTCCTTTATGAATTCCTGTGACTTTGGAGCTGTATCTCAATGTCACTGAACAGTATTTATTTCATATTTATTTTTTATTAAAGACACTGTTGGTAAATAATGAGTTGTTGATTTTTAGCACCGACCCATATTTTTGTGGTAAAAGCATTTATAGCCAGAGATCCTCTTCTCCAAATTTTGTTGTGGGTATGAATTTTCTGTTCCTATGGTCCCAAATCCTTACTCTTTTCAGTTCAGTGATATTTATATTAATGAAATTTAAGAATATTTTTGTTATTTTTTCTTTTTCTCAGAGACAGTACAAAAGCACTCTAGTAAATGAAAGTCAAGGTCAGCTTTGTAGAATTGTCAATTGTAATTAGTGGACTGTGTCAATTGTACATTTTGCCATTGAAGGTAATGTAGTTGTAAAAGTTGGTCGTAAACTTTGTTCACAAATACTTTTCTGGTGTGTGTGTGTGTGTGTGTGTTTTCTTTGTTTTTTTTTTCTTTCTTTTTTTTTTTTTTCTTTTTCTTTTTTTTCTTCTTTTCTTTCTTCCTTCTTTCCTCTTCCATTTCTTGGGAAAAAATTTGACAGGCAAATTTTCAGTCTGCATTACATTTTTGTGATTTTTATTATAAGCTGTTGATTACTATTACTCCTACTTCTATAACTGCAATCTTGTTAATAATATTTATTGATCATATTACAATTACAGGTGTGATTGTTTAATTTATATTAGCTCTTATTATGATATTGTATATTGTTATATTTCACCTCTTATGATATGAAGTTTTCAAATGCACTAGAATTTGATAGAACAAAAGGGGATAAAGGTATAAACTAACTGTTCTATTGTATCTTTGTCATTAAGATATATTATTTTCCGAGTATGTGGAATGAACAGGGTGCTTCTTTTTAACGAACAGAATTGAATTTCGTAACTTTCAAGATAAGAAATTTTAGATTGTTTTTGCATCGCATGCTTGAATGAAGTAAAGGCCATATAAGATCACATTTTTATAAATAAATTCAATTCCTTTTTTCAGTCAACGGAATTCTTGCTTTGTAGTCAGGTAATATGTAAAGAAAATATACACATCTTAATATTCTGCTCCTATTTTGTATTGTATTATTGAAATTTTGCTTAGTTTATTAGCTTAATATTGTTTCTCGTGGCAAAGTGCCTAATGGCATAATAATGTTCTCCATTTAAACATTTGGGATTTCTTTTGGGTTATCTGTTTTCTATTTACTGAGCAAATATAATTTAAGACCTTAAATTAGGTTCTGGAATGAATTCTTCAGTGCAAAACAAATTTGAGATTAGTTAATTTAAGTAATTCAGATTGCGTTTAGAAATTAAATAAAATTTATGTCTTGCATTGCTATGGAAAGTGTAAACCGAATGTTCACAGAAGTAATTTCAAGGGCTTATGTGTCTTGTCATTCTGGCATGGTTTCTAAAAGTTTTACTTCATGCCGATGGTTCCTAAGAGTTGTAATCAACATATTATTCTTGTCATGTTGATTGCCTTTGTTATTTTATTTGATCATTTTATGAAGAGATCTCCAGATTTCCTTCAGGTGTGTGATTGAATGTGTGTGTGTATGTATGTGTAGTCCTTTGTTGTTTAATTGAAACTTACTTATTTGGACATTGTTTCTTATATGCAGCATTCTTGATATAAGCAGTAGGTATTTTTATAATGGTCAATAAACACAAAAATTATCGTATTGCATAGTAAAGTGACACATTTCAAAACAATTGTGTAACCTCTTACCTCTAAATGTTGAATCACAGCCATTCTTGTATTTTTTTCTCCTATTTTATTTCCAATGTTTTATTACATTAAGTCATTATGGTATTAAAATATTAACAAAAATATTTATTAATTTAATGTATATTTTTATACAATAACATAAAAAGTATTGATTGACTTCACCTAATAATTTAATTATTAAATGTTTTTCAATTTTTCATAGTTCTCCTGTTTCAGAAATCTTCCTGTAGTGAGTTCTGCGTCTGAGTTCACCTTAAAAAAATGAAGATACGTGATTTTTTTGGGTTGCTGTTGAAACATATTTTTAGCTAAGCTTTTTTTCTTTAGCTCTGCTTTAAACTACTTTCTGTTGTTTTTGGTAATTTCACTTTTAACTCCTTAAATAGTCACATCCCATTTTTGTCACACAATGATTGTGCAACATACTATGTTTACCACTTTCCCAAATAACGTGTACTGGATGAATTGACCATCAAGCAACTAATATGGTATCACCAAGATAATTTCTAAAGAGAAAGATATTTTGTGGCTCTCGCACTTAACCAATCTTAACAAATGCGGTATCAAAATAGAATTTCACAGAGAAGTGGTGATTGGCATTCTCACTTTGGAAATAATAATATTTGTTGAAAAGCTCAAACTCCTCTAAATCAGCAATTGCTATCCTGTAATTCGGGTTCTACTTTACAATATGCATTTTGATGGCGGTTGTGCATTATATGTAAATGGTGCATTCTAGGATCTTGTTTTCAAGGTCAAAGGTCTAAGAGTGGTTTCTCATGCCATAACTGATAAAATAAGATCTTGTGCAGCTTTCTAATATTTCAGTTTTTTATATCACACTCCTTGGTAAAAATATGCTGTGCAGTATCTCGAATTGAGAGCTATTAAAACATGTTTGGCCAACATATTTTCCCTCTTCCACAGATGTGTGGAAGGGGGTGGTCCAGTTTCCACATGCTAGAGTTCTCACATGGGTCTCATAGTTCATATAAACATTGATTCTTCATAAATCAATGAATATGTTAAGTTGCTCGTTTCCTCATCCTACTTTTTGTTTAATTATATGCGTGTTCTGAGAGTTTTCAGATCCAACAAAGCCTGTCTGAAGGTGGCTTTGGCAAGAGTTCACTCTTTTTGGAGCACTAAATAAATAATATTATTTTGTTCTGTAAACCAAACCAAATTATGATGGAGTCTCTCTTCACCATTTTGCTTGAAATATGTCTTTTATTCCTGCCAAGCAATTAGTTGCTCAGTGTGTGTTCTACATCAGTAGACCACGTTTGAGATTTCCAAAAACTTCAGTTTTTGGAATTTATTAATCGATTATCAAATGGGACAAACTACATTTAGTCTACTATAGTACCTTCTGTTATTTTACTATATCAAGTTTCTTTGTATGCTTATAAAGTGGATGATACAACTTATGAATTGTTTGTTGTCCTCATTAAAGAAAGAATCTAATTGTAATATAACCTATTCTAATGACTTGTTTAAAAAATCCTTAGCAGTTTCACATTTGACTTTCATTCTAGGAAATTTGAGAATCTGAAAACATATTGGAATAGCTTAATAAATGAAGAAAATTAATATGAATGTGTTTCAATTTAAAAATTAATTATCTAACTTTATTGGTTTAAAATTAAACCTCTGAAAATCAATTATGTGCATATTAAGCATTTTGATGGCTAAATTTTGACATGTCTCAAAATGTCTATTTTATGATAGTCGCCTGGAAAGCTATGACCTTTACAAAATTCTAATGACACATCACGGATATTAACTGGAAATTTGTCTTTATTTTATTGTCTTGTAATGGATAATTTGCAATGTATGTTTGATGCAAGTTTTGATATGCATGTTCAAATTTACCCATTGATTTGTCAACCTTCAATTCATGGATTTCCTAGATGATTGCACTGTTGCAGATTTGGAATTGAGAAAAACTGATTGCCATTTTATTGACCTTATTTATCTTATTTTATTGACTTATTTAACTTGTAATTTTTTGCATAAGTGTGTTTCATTCTCCTCCTCCCTGCCCCACCTACAGAGTCATGACCCATTTTCATAAGTAAATTTAAACTCATTAAACTGACTGAGAACATAAAATTAATCTTAAGTTTAAAACTGACTACTATATGGAGAAAAAGGAGAGATTTTTCGACAAATTTTTCATGTTTATATTATGTGTGCATTATTATTATTAACCAGCCACTGTGAACCAATTTTTTTCATAGTTTCTGAATGTTTTCTTTCCTTTCATTTCCTTTATACATGTAGTCTTTTTTAGAAAGTAATAAGTTTTGTAAGATTTGTATAGTGGGAGTGATTTTAATGTTCTTTAATCTTTAATATATCATTGATGTCTTTGAAATGCAATTATGCTAATTTTCATTTTATTTTGAAGATACATTGATAATCATTGGCAAATTGCTACCCTCTATTGAGTTGCCAATAATAATATCAAAAAGATGCCAGTTAATTTATAGGTTGGAACTAGTAAATATTTAATTCCTTTCACTTATTTCATGGTGGAAGTCGTGCATCACAAAATCTATGCTGGAAGATTATTCAAAAAGATTTTCTCTCAACAAAATTGACAGAAGTCATTTTCATGAATTCAGTTTTTCTGAGCCAAGTGGATTTGGAAGTGAAAGTTTGGACAAGTTCATTTAATCTTGGTTATCATGAATTATGATGCAAAAATTAGTGCACAAACAATCATAATTTTGATTTTCTTTTGCTTATGTCAACTTGGTAATTTCTTCCATAAGCTCTACATTTGGTTTTGGTGCTCATTTGTTGATCATTGTATTCAGATTTTATCAAAAACATTTCCTGCTAATATTTTATTCTTCCAGGAAGGTCAGTTGTTCATAAAGAAAATATGTGCTAGAATGCTGACTGGCATGTACATTTTTGGTGCTTTTGTCCATCATGAAGTCTTCAGGGTTATATGCATATGGTATAAATTGTGAAGCTTTATTTACTGATTACCTAGCAATGTTTAAAACTGTGACCTATTCCCATAACTGTGACTCTTTCCCTCATAACTGGTTATTGAAGAGTTGTTTTAAATTACTTATTTTATATTTCCAAAACTTTTTGATAAATTCTTTTCATTTCTTAAAATGTTTGTATTACTTGTCCATTTTACATTTGCAGATGGCAGAATTAGGAAATAACATTTTGAAAGTGGGAGCTCAAGCACACAACCTAATGTGCCAAATAGTGCCAATGTCAAACAGCATCTTGGCAATGCTGACGCCAGATGACAGTCTGGGGAAAAAGTTCTCGTTTCTTTTTGTGATTTCTGCAGAAATATCAAATTTCCTTTGTCAGTGTGCAATCTTTTACTAAATTATAAATAATGAAGTGAACTATTGCCCTATGTAAAATGGTAGGGAGTTCTTTTTTCAGCTCCTACATCGGCTGGTGCTGTATAAGATGCTGTATAGCCATAGTCGTGTGCCTGCCCCATTGTCCCGTAACAGCCAGGGGCTCCCAGAAGTTGCCAGACTTCAAGAGTCTCAGTTCTTAATACAGTGAGAGAGACCTATGGACAGAAGGGCAGAATTAGTTGGAAAGAGTTTACGAACAGTTTACAATTTGATGAGAGATGTACGTAAGCCTAAACAGTGTGTTCATAAACTTGTAACTTTAACAAAGACTGAGAAAGAAACTATTGTTAGAACATTTTTGCAAATGTTTGTAACGAAATTCTTTAGAATATTCAGGTTAAGCAGGAAATTCAAACTGTTAAAAAACTCCTCTGCCTTCGAAGAAGGCCTGGATATTAAATTCTCTGGGAAAATAACACGAAGGAAAACATTAATGTAAATTGGATATAAATTCCAAAAATGCAAAACAGCTCTGGTATACGAAATGTCCAGGGAGGAAATGTAAAACTTCAAAAGGAAGGTCTTGAGACATTTTTAAACATATTTGCATGTCTAATAAACTCCTGGATATTCTGAATGGCTGAACCACAATAAGCACTAAAAAATTGGTGTGAAAAAAATACTTTTTCTGCAAAATTTGTGTTACAAGAGCGTATAAACACCTCAGCAACATGTAAAGTGTTTATTATTTACAAAAGAAATTAATATATTTGTTCAGAAGGAAAAATTATCACAAATAAAAAAGGACCCATTTTACACAATTCAACTGCTTTTTTGTGTTACTTTTCCTTTGTGAACAAATATTCTTTTGTAAATAATAAACAATTAACATGTTTATGGAGTGTTTCTATGTTTTTGCAGTGCTAATATTTGCCTAAAAAGCATTTTTTCAAACCAACATTTGAGTACTTCGGCTCAGCTATTCATAATATCCAAGTAGTTCGTGAGACAAAAGGTGCTTAAAATAGTCTTCAGAGCTTATTTTTGAAGTTTTGACTTTTCCTCCTTGGACATCCTGTATATTTCTAACAGTTAGGAGTCAGGCCCCTACCACAGCACCAAGGTAATGTACACAAAATTTTAATGACAATATGTCACTCACAATAGTTTCCTTTGTACACATCTACTCTAAATTGACTGTTGTAATGCCTGACCCAGTGTGTGTATTTCTACATCCCACTCAGCACAATCTTAATTATCTCTAATGGGTTTGGATCTTCTATAGAAGTATGATTCGTTCAGTTTGTGGGGACTTATGTAAAGTTTGCAGTGCTCCATGTGCAAATGTAAAATGAACACTTAATGCAGTGTGTTCTTTCCTGAAACACTCTTGATCTTAGATCTTCATTTTGTATGCGTTATTGATTGTCTTCACTTTTGACCCGATTTAAGTGAATTCATTCTTTTAAAATCTGGAATTTTAATATTTTCTATTTCTTTCCTCCTCCTCCTCCTCTTCTATTTCTTTCTTTCTTTGTGTTCACATGAAATGGATGCAGCTGGCTTTTTTATTTATTGACACCTGTTTATTTCATGAACTATCTGATCTTTGTTTTGGTCAATAAATATCACGTGCCTAGTTCATTACTGTATGATCTGTGGAGTTTAGTGTGTTAGTATTAGTGTTAGTATTTTAACTCTAGTTGCACTGGTTTTCTGGCATACACCACCACCATAAATAGGGATTGGATTATTTAATTATATATTTCCTTTTAGTGCGGGCTCATAGCCCAAAATTTAAGCATGATAACAAAAGGAGATTATGAACAGTTTCATAATTGAAGATACAAAAATTACATGACTTTACACTGTTCAAAAATGTTTATCAGACATGCATAAACTGCCTGGAATGATTTTGGACAAAACTGGATCCTTCCTTATTTTAGTGTGTGGGATTGTGTAATGAAATTCAAAAGTAAGAAATCACCCTTGTAAAAAAAGTCTGACAAAAACATTAATAGTAATTGACATCAGAAAAATAATGAACCAAATAAAAATTACTACTTGCGAGGCAAAGCATTGTCATCACCAATATTTCTTCACTTTGTTTTGTAATTACCTGTGAATGGAAAGTCAGTTTAATGCTATGTTAAAGTTTCATATCAAATTGTGATGAAGATATTTGGTACATATTTCTGAATGCTTCCATGTTTTGTGCTGTTTGGCTCTAAAATAGTGATTAATCACCTAAAAACAATTCACTATTGCAAAACCTGTTTCTGCAGTGTCCAGAGTCACGTAGCTTTGGTTTTTTTTTTTTTCTTTTTTTTTTTTCTTCTTTCCCCCCCCCCCCCCCCTCTTCTGTATGGCAAAACAAGGCCCATCATGGAGGCAATCCATTGCAAGTATTGCAGGTAAAGATGTTAGAGAGGAACTTACTGGGGTGGAAATACCTTTTTGACCTTGATTTTTCTGGAAATAGGTAATGCTGACTTGGCTCAGCTCGGAATCTAGTTTTTTTTTCTCCTTAGTTTATCTTGTCTGAGAATTTGTTTGGATCTTCATTTTTCAGACTTGTGGTCTTCATCCTGCTCAAGGGCAGAGTCTGTCCCTGTCTTGACATTATCCACTCATTTTAGAGAACATTAAAATTAACCTAATTCACAAATCAGCCAGCCCTTATGAGTTAAAGATTATCAAAATTCTTGTTTGATTTTCATTGTATTGCTCAAGCATGCCAAACAAAAATTATGAAATAGTTTAAATGAATTCATCTACTTGGTACATATTGCTGATTTTCACTCAGATTCTGAATTGTGTGGTAATTTTCATTACCTTAATGTTTTTTAGAGTTCAGTGAGTAACAAGCGATCAGAGAGTTCTTCCGTTATTCCCTTTCTTCTATTGTGTTTAGTATCTTTTTAACTTTCGTCCTACAAAGTAGAGATAGTTATGTAATGCTGCGTGAACAACTGACAAATTTCGACCGAAAACCTTATTACAGGGCCCTGGTTAAGAAAAAGTGGAGAAATCCCATGGCTAAATTTAGAAGAAAAATCCTGTAACTTGATGTAGCCAGAATCCATTTTCTGTGTCTTTGATACCGAAAAATAGAATGACGTCAAAACGTCTGACCGTCTTACGAACAACGCTAGCGATTAAATTATCCAGCTGATTTTCTCCAAAATTGATATTTCCTGGCTGATGGCACAGCCCATTGAATTTAAAACCTATATTTTAATTTTGGTGGGGTACTTTTCATGAAGCCCCCTGGGACATTTAATTAAAAAAGACCCCATCATTTTTTTAAAAGTAGTTGTTGGATAGTGTGAAGGAAGTTCGAGAGAATGTTACAGGCCTCATTTTTGTTGAAACCCCTTAATTTTTCAAAAATTCATAAATTTTCGTCTTTGTACAACAAAAATATTGAAGATTTTTTTGTAATGAAATATGTTCCTTAAAGATATCTTTTGAAATGAGGTCTTGTACAATTTTGCAAAAATTTGAGTACTTTTCACCTAAAAGTACTGTTTTAATTTGACTACTTTTATGCCTTTTCCTAACTGGGTCATTATCAATTTGGTGATAAATATGTGCACTTTTTGACAAATAAAGATTAGTACACACAGATTTTAACATTTTAAATAAAACATGTTTCAGCTAATACCGTATTTACTCTAATATTAGTAGACTGAATATAATGTCCCCTAATTTGGAGAGGCCTCCAGGGAATTTTCAAAATGTATAACTAATTACGATTCAGTCAAAAAAATATTGCAAATTGTCGTAATTGACTAGAAAACTATCTTGTGGATGAGGATATTATAACTTATTGTAATAGCCATTCAAAACTGAGCCAACACTAATTTTGGGTTCCTTAAAATCACCACAGTCATAGTTTTTGTTATCACCCTCTTCATTCTCTCATGTAACATTTTCTTTTGTATCCTCTTCCCATATTGCGACGTCCTCTGAATGTTTTGTGCGTTGAATTTGTGTTGTTAGTCTTTCAAATGACGCCACTTAAAACATTCCCTTTAAACTCCAGATTTTCTTCTTGGCCCGCTTTTATTCGTGGCCTTGGGTTATCGTAATTTTTTTCAATTTATTTAACAGAATTTGCGTGTGATTGATGAAGTTATGAACTGCGAATTCATACCTCCGTTTCGCAGGTAACGTTGGAGTTAGCGGCACTTTCCAATTTTGTGAAGCTTTTGCTTAGAAAATAACCATTTATCATGCCATTTTGTGGTTGGATGTAGAACTTTTAACAATGTGATTCTTTAATTTCCATCTCTTGAAAAATTCATATTCGCACTTGTCAGGTGTTGAACAGTGTCATTCATTTGAGGTTGTTTACTAGCCCATTAAAAAAATATCTGAATCGCCCGTCAAATTCGCAGTGGATGCTGAGAATATGACCGTGAATATGATATACTTAGGTATAATAGATATGCGTTTTTATAGTCTTTGCAATTAATTGTTGCAACATTTAAGAGTTTTATGACATGGAAAGGCAATGTTAAAGGTAAATCCTAACCGATTAAGTATAATCTCAGAATATAAGACTACCCTGTATTTTTTAAATGAGGAATTTAGGGGGAATTTAGTCTTCGGGTATACGATATTTTCCTAAAATTTATAAATTTTCTTCATAGTTCTAAATTATTTCCAAAAGATTTTTCCAATATTGTAATGTAAACCCACATGAACAGAAGATTGCTCAGGTGTTTCTTTCTTTCTTTTTCATTTCTTTCTTTCTTCTTCAGGTTTTACAGGATTAAGTCTGTTCCAGAAGAAAATTGTTTTAAGTGCATTAGAATTCTTAAATGACCTTAAAATTTTTAAAATAACAAAGGTGTAATTTACTTGTATGGGGATTCCCCCCCTCTCCTCTTATTCCCAGTTTTTCTCAGTTAAAAAAATAAAAACTTTCTCAAATTATCTAAAGATTCATTTTATAAGACAGAAGGTGTAACAAGGATGTAATGTCATCGGCCACTTAAAAAAAAATAAAACTTCTGGTGATGGCGAAGTAATCAATATTTGAAGGTAAATAAAATCATTAGTGCAGATGGACATTAACCATATTACTTTCACTTTCTTGGATGTATAGTACAAAGTATTGTTAGCAAATTTTTTCCAACAGATACTCTATTTACCTGGTTTTACTTGAGGCTCTGTGAATGTGAAAGTATCTTTTAATTTTAAGAGGTAATTTTTATTAAGCTTGGATCACATTTTCATGATTTTCTCAAATATTGCTCCAAGTTTGTTTGTTTTGTTCAAATAAAGTAGAGCGAGTTTGTCAACATTGTAATAGTTCAGTTTTCATTGCATCTTTTGAATGTTTGAAAATTACATTGATCCATCTTTAGAAACGTGCAGATTTATTTGATGTTAGGTTGTAGTCTTCATGTCATTGAGTCTATAGTATTAGGAATTTGGGTTGTGATAAGTTGTTTGAGGAAAATGAGTATTTTTCATGTTATTTTGAGTCTCAATAAGCAAAAATTCATTAAGGTTTTCTATAAACAACCTCCATGTTTGTTTTTGAAAGTTGTAGTTCACTTTTAATTTAAAATTATATTTTTATATTGGTTAACACTTCAATAATTTGAAACGCCAAATGTCGTATGGAAAAAAACAACTCTGCAGTTATTTTGGGGAAACAACGATATTGCTGTAAAAACAGATTCAAGGGGTCAGTGGGCAACCAGAAAATTTGTGTAAACTGATAATTAATTCACAAACGAAAATCTAATTCACCAGATTATGGTTTAAAAAAAAAAAAAAAAAAAAAAAATCTAAGAACTGAAGAGATGACATTTTGATTTGAAAAGTAAGGAGACAAAAGTGGGAATGTTGCTTTTAATAAAGTCCACCTTATTCTGAATTCAAGGAAAGTAAAGCATGGTAGCATCAAGTCTTGATTCACTATAGTGGTATTGACATGTCAAAAGTGTACATTGAAGTTGTATTTTAAAATTATTGTAGAAAAACTTATCTGGAATATCACTCGCATGTGACGTTTATTCTAATATATTCAGTATTTTCATCAGGTTCTTTCAGTTTGTTAAATGGTCTTATATTCGGGATTACTATATTCACTGTATTTTTATTCACATTGATGTTAACCAGGAGTTTGACAGTGCATTTGTTGTTAACTTGTCAATATTGGATGTCAAAGGGGAAGATAATTCTGAGAGCACTAGCAGATACTGCAAGAGAAAATATCACAAATAAGAGAGAAGACCGCTATGATTTAATAATTATGTGGAAGATAGAGCAAATATAAACAATAGGCATTTGTGAGGTGGAATAATAATTTGAGAAACTGAAATTACTATATGTAGAAAACTGGCATGTTTAAATTTGCCAAAACTGCTAATTTTTTCTTTTGGAAAGGGTTTTTTCCCCTTCCCCTTGTGATTGTTGTTTAGTCTGGGAGTTATTCAGGAAATATGTACATGTTATTGGAAGAGGATGGATTAAAGACATTTTTGTAAACACGATCTGAAAAGTCTCGAGAAATGTTTTACTTAATTTGTTACTTTGTGATTACATAATTAAATACAATACATTTTATGGGCAATGAATAAATGTACTTAGTGAGGTAATATGTATAGTATGGTAGTTGTTTTGTTTCCTTAATACGCCGTTAAATGTTTGAGGTTGCGGGCTTTTGTTTAGAAGTGGTACAAATAGGGTAAAAAGATTTACGTACATATTTGCTGGATGATCCCCGTTTCATAATTAAATCTATCGTTTTTATTGATAAAATGTAGATTTGTGAAAGGTATTGGAATCGCTGAACCACACGTACCCTTTACCCTTTAACCTATGGCCGCAAGGCCGGGACTCTGCTGGTAGGCCTAAGTTTAAGTGCTGTGCCAAAGTACATACATACAGACATTGGAATCGCCGACAAGTAAGATCACGAGTTTCCGATTACAAGATCATTAAGGTTCGTCTGGGCGAACTTAGCACACGTCTGTTAGTGCTGTTCCGAAGATTAAGATTGGTTCATGTGGCGAAGTGATGTGAGCAGTTTTGTGTACCCCCAATCGGGATGAGTGGAAGTGCCGCGGTTAGCTGTAATGAGAAGCTTCAAAGCTCATGCTTGGTAAACTGGTCAGAAGAAAGATCTAATTGAGCTCTCGATACAAGAAACAGCACCCTTGGATCGTGATAATACCTTTCAGGGGATCAATATATTTTAATTATTGAGGGTTTTGTACATTACATCGGTCTTAGACATTTTCAAAATTTTCTGAAATGACATCTTGAATTTTTTTTTTTTTTTTTGTTCGCACGGGATATTCTGGCGTTTATAAATACGGTTGTGCTTCCGATTTTATTAATCCTTGAAATTTTGAAAATTCTAATGTTTTTGAACCAGTTCACTAGTGTTAAACCTAGAGATTTGTCCCAATGCAATTATTTATTCAACTTTTCAAGTTATGTGTACATTTTGAAGGAATAAGTACTCCGGTAATTTTCACGGAAATCGTGACACTTCCAATCAATGTAAACAATCATATTAATGTGCTGGAATCTCTTTTGTTCGCGCAGAGAACAAAAAAAAAATGAAATAGCTGTAGCGGGGCGCGATTCGGGCTATAGGATGAATGGCCATGCGGTCGTCCACTTCTCCCGGGTCGAAACATGTAGCAGTTCCGCTAGAAGTGACCATCCACCCTGTATAATATACAATGTAGTTCCCTACTACCACTACTCATGATTTGAATGTTGTACATCAAGAAATTTCTCTTCGCTCAGCATGTGTTTGTGATGCAGGATTGCTGGTGACTGAGCGTATTCAGGCGGCAGACTTATACTACATGGATACAAATGATGTGGAAAAATAGTGCAACATGTGCTGTATCTGCTACAATAAAGACTTTTTTCGTGAAATTGTTTGTTTTTTTGGGACATAGGGAAACTTCCTTCATGGATGTGCATGGGAATTTATCAGTTCCTGTAAATTAAATCTAGTGTATTTTATTAATTCATACTTTAATGCATCCCCCCTCTTCCTACCTAAATTTAATAAAAATAGTTCAAAAAGTCAAAATGGAAGACGTGCTGTTATTTTGTTGAAGCAGTTTCATGGGAAGTACACTGAAGAGCCAAAAAAAATTGTACACCTGCCTAATGTCTTGTAGGACTCCCGCGAATACGCAGAAGTGCCGCAACACTTGTCATGGACTGATAATTGTAGTGGTGCTGGAGGTAATTGACACCATGAATCCTGTCAAACTCTAACAGTACGAGGGGGTGATCTCTTCTAAATAGCACGTTTGGGAAGCATCCCAGATATACTCGATGGTAATGTCTGGGGATTTTGGTTGCCAGAGGGAATTTTAAATTCAGAAGTGATCCTGAAGCCACACGAGCAATTTTGGAAGTGGCCTGTCACATTGGCCTGCTGGAATTGCCGAAGTCCTTTGGAATGCACTATAGACATTAAATGGGTGCTGGTGATTACACAGGATGCTTATGTACGCGTCACCTGTCAGACTTATTGGGGGTCCCGTATCACTCGAGCTGCACACGCCCCATACCATCATTCTCCACCAGCTTGAACAGTCGCCTCTTGACATGCAGGATTATGGATTCATCAAGTCCTTCACATCCATCCGCTCGAAACTGTAAAACGACTCATTAGACCAGGCAACGTGTTTCCAGTCATCAACAATCCAATGGTGTGGTGGGCCTTATGCTCCGAAACGCCGATAATTTTTCGTTGGATGGTTCTCACGCTGACAGTTGATGGTGCAGCATTGAAATCTGCAGTAATTTGTGGAAGGGTTGCACTTGAGTCACGTGTAATGAATATCCTCAGTCGTCGTCGGTCCCGTTCTTGCACGATCTTTTTGTGGCCGCATCGATGCCGTAGATTTAATGTTTTACTGGATTCACTGTACACTCGTGAAATGGTCGCACGGAAAATCCCAAATTTTATTGTGACCTCGGAGATGCTATGCCCCAACTCTCTTGCGCCGACTAAAACACCACGTTCAAACTTGCTTAAAGCGTGATAACCTGTCTTTGTGGCAGCAGTAACCGATCTAACAACTGTGCCAAGTCTGGTTGTCTTATATAGTCGTTGCCGACCGGAGCGCTGTATTCTGATTGCTTCCAAATCTATTTCTATACGCATGGCGCTGTACCACATTTTTTTGGCTCAGTGTATTTCAGTACAGTGCTTTTCGTCGTAATTTTGAACAAAACAAACGAAATTATTTGCTACATATTGCGGACTTTCACATGATCTTTGCAAACTCGGATGCTTAATATGTAAGGTAAGGTGTACCGTGTAAATGAAATTAAGGGTAACTGGTTCTCTCTTCGAGTCGGCAGTACACATTTTTCACTAATTGAATTTCTATCACGTTCTTCGTCATAATGTACTTTCATCTACCCTAGCCACCTCATGGAGGCTAATGTGAAATTTGAAGTATGTTGTCTACTTTGAACATTGACCCATATTGGGTTATGTAAGAATTACATAGCTCTTTCGGGAGTCAGTTGGATTCCCACTTTATCTGCAACGTTCACTGCATGTGTAAATACGAATTCGCCGTTTACTTGTGCTTCATCATGTGATTAGCTGGATACTTGGCGTTGCCCGGGTATTTATCAAAATTTTAAACAGCGCTGCCCACCGTGATGGTCGACGCATTTACCCGCAGCAAGTGAATTGCGAGGTGCGTAATTTTGGGTGTAAATGTCACTATCATACTCCCACAAAAGTAATGAGCATGATGGAAAGATGTAGGTGAGTTAGTCCTGCGTGGAAATGAGTTCACTCTGCTTGAGGCTGCAATTATTTAATGTAGCCTTCCAAATCGAAGTCCCGACGATGGACAAACAATTTGCATGACATGTTTTTACAGTAGGACAAAGACTACAAGCACTGCCATAGGATATATTCAGAGCATAGCGCAACTCGCAAACACAAACTACGATGTCACAACAGTGACTTCAACAAAAATTGTCAAACTAAAGTGTGAATCTACAGAGCATTAAAACGCAAAGCGTGCACACAACAAAAACAGTCTTTCGGCTTCTCAAAAAAAAAAGGGGGGGGAGGGGGATGTTCTGATCAGCATAACTTCACTTGACAACACCGATACTTCGTTTGAAAAGCCAGACCAGACGCTGGCCTTTATGTTGCGTGGAGAGCGAGAAGTGATACGAAACATTTTGAAAATAAGTGACAATTTTCAACAAAAAATAACGCGAAGGCGAAATTGTAATAAGATGTAATATTTTTAAATGCTTCATATGTTTCAATGACGTGTAACAAGGCAATAAAATTTGGTATCTGCATTTAAAATTCCCGCCAATTGTGGCGCAAACTGGTGCCTGAAGCTCATTGGCTGAAGTCGGATACGATGCGCAATAGCTCACCTATGTCGTTCCATCATGGTTGTTGGGGTGTTATTACCCGCTTGAGTTATTCTATGTCAAGTCGCACAAGAGTTGATACGTGCTTCATATTTGTCTGACAATTGATTTGTGTAATTATGCCTGTGTCAAATTTAGCGTACTTTACAAAATATCAATTGTTGCGGCGAACATAATTCCGGATTTGTTTCATTTAATACTTTGAAATGTGTATATTCTTCTTCTGTAAATTATTCAAAAAATAAATATTGAAAATGAAAATTTCTACATGAACTCGCTCTCAAAATTTCTATATTAGTTGAAATGTATATATATATATAATGCAATACAGTCGAAATGAAGTTCCCGAGTCATTACACATCAAATCGTCAAAAAAAAAAAAAAAATTATCAGTGAGAGCGTAGGCTTCCGCGGCCGGAGTCCGTATTTAATTGGCTGTCCGGGTGACGCCGCGTCGATGGCAAAGTTGCTGACGTTTCGGTCGCCATTCTGCGTCCTTCCTCGGGGCGTAATGCGGCAAATCGTAGAGAACACAAAAAATCTATGAGAAACTTTGGTCTCGATTTGAACTTGCAAGAAAAACAAGTCAAGATGTGCGACATTGAAACCTGGAAACTCGCATTGAATTGGCAGCGGAAATAAGACTTTTCTCACCTGCGCCTACGACTGGATCAATGGCTGTTTTTTGTTTTGTTTTTTAAAGCACAACAAATGAAGAGAAGGAATATAACAAAATGTTTCAGGCACTTACGTTCACTACGAAACAGAAAATGATGTGGTTGCAAAGAAATTTCTCGAAAATGCCAAAGAGATTTGCATTCTCCGCTCGCAAATTCTAATCTGCGAATTGCACCTCCCAACATCCGGCGCCACGACGGAGTAAATATCGGATGCTATGTTCCAAGAAAAGGAAGGTTTATTGATTTTTTAAAATAAACGACCAATAATTTTATTTTACCAAATATAATTTATAAACGAATTATTATATACAAGGGGCAGTCAGAAACTAATGCCTCTTAATTTTTTTCGGTTACGTTTTAGAAAATTGGGATAATTCAAATTTTTCGCGCTTATTTAAACCTTCTTGCACCTTCCTCGGCAGTAACAGTTACCATTTAAACGTTGGTACCACTGGCACATTCATTCAAAATGACTGCCATCGATGTGCGGTTAAAGCAGCGTATAGTCATGGAATTCTTGAATTCAGAAGGCCAGTCGACTATTTGCATCCACGAACGTTTAAATAAGTTTTTGCAGAGATGATACAGTGGATGTTAGCACTGTTCCTTGGTGGGTTCGACACTGCTAAGAAGTCGGAGACGAAGAACAACTTGACGTGGCAGATGCACCGCGGAGTGGTCGTCCACACACATCGGAGACTGCGGAGAATGTCCAGCGCGTCGATGGCATCATTCGAGAAAACCGCCGGGGAAACACGTATGAATTGTGTTCTTTAATGTCAATAGGAAAAGTAGTGTAATAGCTATCATTGAACATTTTGGTTATTCAAACGTTTGTTTTCGTTGGGTACCCATACCACTGACACAATTCAATAAAGATGCAAGGGAAACAATAGCCGCTTATCTCTTACATCGTTATGAGATTGAAGGTCAACAGTCCTTATCAAAAATTCTCACAGGTGACGAAACATGGATTCATTTTTTTGAACAAGAGACAAAGAGGCAGTCGATGGAATGGCGCCACTCCACGTCACCCCGAAAAAAGAAACCCAAAAGTGCACCCTCTGCAGGGAAGGTTATGGCTACTGTGTTCTGGGATGAAGAGGGAGTGATTCTTGCGGACGTTTTGGAGCAGGGAACAACAATTAACTCCAATCGATACGTGCAAACGTTAAAGAAGCTTAAAGATCGCCTCCGGAGAGTTCGTGCTACGAAAAAGCAATCTGACATCTTTCTTCTCCACGATAATGCAAGGACACACACTTCTCTGCTCACAACTGCAACAATTGCAGAATTTCAGTGGGAGGTCCATCCCCACTCACCTTAGAGTCCAGACCTTGCTCCTTCTGACTTTCATCTTTTCGCACCTCTAAAACAAAGTTTGTGCGGGGCATAATTTTCAAGACAATGAAAGTTTGAAGAAGACCGTGCTCTAATGGCTGCGGAGGCAGGACAGCAATTTTTACCGCCAGGGAATACTCGATCTCGTTCAAAGTTGGACAAAAGCTGTACAATTAAAAGGAGAATGTTTTTAATGATAAATTATTTATAAAGAAAGTTTGAGAAATAAATTCATATTAATTTCACCTCTTTTCTTTGAAGAATAAATATGTAATAAATTCGGAGGCATTTGTTTTTGACTGTTCTTTGTACATTTAAAATTGTTTCCGACCCCAAAGTTCGACTCCCCGGCGCACTGGCGATGCTGACGTGCAACTACTGGATTTCTACTTGGGAATGAAAAGAAATGGCATTCACGTGTTTCAGATAAAGTTTGTTCTTTGTTATGATTAGACATCGGATGCTTAAAAATGTTCATTAGAATAAAGCAGGCAACTTCCTAAAGGTTTTTGGTATATGCGCAAAAATAAAGAAAAATTAACAATTCTGACAAATTATTTTGCCTAATGTATTTTAAGAGCCAGACACATTTAATTTAACATTTTTTTTCTTGAAATGTATTTCTATTTTCTTCAAATCTTGGTTGCAATTTTTTTTGTTTAAATCATTTTCACTTTTACTAATCCCTGTCGATCGGTATGAAACCTCTTAAAAAAATTAAAAAAAGCACACCAAATAAAGATTACATGATTACAAAATCTGTGTGTCAGGCACTTATGTTCACGACGAAACAGAAAAGGATGTGGTTGCATAGGAATTCCTCGAAAACGCCAAAGAGAGATTTGCACTAGAGGTCTTTGTCTAGTTCAAGATCGAGGATGTCTTTTATGTTTGAATTTGACGTTTTCTGACACCAAGAGTTTGCTTGCTTCTCAATTCTTCACACAAAGAACTTGAGTCAAGCCCAAGCGGAGGGTCGTGAGTGACCGCTGGGCTTAGATTCGCGATGCAAATAATCACTTGCGTCTCAGAGAGCAAGTGCTTAAGCCCGACTTCCGACGTTGATCTCTCACCATCCCAGATGTTCTTCCAGGAAGGTAATGGAAAGGGAAGGAAGGCTTTGTTAATTAAAAGAATATTACATATTGTCTCCTTGATATAAGTGATGGAAATTAAAGACAATTAGAAAATTTATTTTAGTAATTTCTAGTCTAAAATGAATTACAAAATTAGTCATTTTTCTATTGCCCAACAATGATAAAAATTAATTTTTCATTGTTTTGTGTGGTATATAACGTATGCATATAATAATGAATACTGTATTTCGAATTATAGAAAAAACTACCGTTGAGTGGCGTCGGGGCAAGGAGCTGAATAGGCTGATTTGCAGTAGTCAGCACCAAATCCAGGAGGGGGGAGGCATGGGGGCAATGCCCCCCTAAAAGGCCTACGGTTTTCGTTTGTTTCCTTCCTTTCTTTGCCAAAATTATTTAAGTATTTGTTATAATTATGTAATATTTTTTAATGTAATAGTATCGTTAATAGTATTTGTAGTTACACTTTAAAAATACTTTACAAAATAACAAAAATGTTTTTAAGAAACATCTATGATGCTCCCTCCCCAAAATGATCTGATAAATCCGCCCGTTCGGTTGTTTGACCGCAGCTTGCATTGACCAATTCAGAGGCCATGGCGGTTTACATCAACTGTTAATACTCGCAATAAATGATGCCCAGTGACAAAAAGACTTTTTCACGCAAGGAAGAACAGTACCCACCTCTATTTTGTATAGCATATGCGTTTTTATTATATAATCATGAAATTAAGACCAAATGTTAATTGTGTTTGATAAATACTCTTTATTTTGGAATGAACATAAATGACAAGAATAATCACATTTGGCATGGAACAAATTTAATAAGCATGAGGAGAAAGGGAACAATTAAAAAATGCAACATTTTTATTTTGGAAAGTTGTTTTTTAAGGCAAGGCCAATTGTACTGTGAAGAAAGGAATCGTGCCATAACAGTGTTTAGGCGATGAATTGCAAGATCTGCGGTACTGTAGCTGTGCTGCGAAGAAGGGGATCAAGGCACTAACATGTTCCGTTTCTCGTCAGTACTATAATTTTAGCATTTGAATGTTTGCATTGCGTATCGCGTTATCTGTGCATGCAGTGGCTTATGAACTGTATGGTAGACACGGCTTGAGCCATGAGAGCCACTCACAGGCGTGCTATTTAGAGTATATTTGTTAACGCAAATGACAATCCTATTTTGAAGTATCATGACAGGAACGCTAATTCTATACTTGCCATGGGCGCCTTAATATCTAGATGTGGCTCTGCATGCAGGGTATGCGATACCATGCATGCAATATTTCTTTTTTAATTTAAAGGAAATTTTAAACGTAGATTTGGTAGACCTCAAGTAGATGTTTGTTCAAATGTGAAGAACTTGGAGCAAATACTAAGAGTACAATTTTGTGTAACAGCGCTAAACTTGCAGTAGATGCTGCAATTCATATTCACAAAAAAGGAGCTGATAAATTTTATAAATCAGTGCAAGAAGCTAACGAAGATCGAGCTATTTGATTATCTTTTTTCAAACTCCTTACAGTGCCTAATTTGTAATAAATTTAGCCAATTATTGCTACACAAATATTTATTTCTTTGGATAAATGATTCGAAACTAATATAGTATGCTGAAATAGTATTATGTAAAATGTGCTTCATTTATTATTTCGGAACCCAGTTTTCTTTAGACACGATTCTGACACCGAGGAGAAATAAAACATGTCAACAACAATTAAACCCAAATTCTGGTCACATAAGTTATTTAGTTGAAAGTACATTAAAAAACAATTTAGTACTATGACAGTGAAAATTGTGTTTTCGTTCGATTATTGTATTTCAATTATTGTATTTTCTTTCTATTGTAATTAATCAATTACAATTGTTTTGCAATCACTACATGCGGCGACTTTAAATCTTGTAGATGCGAGAGCCCGACGGCGGTCGAGCACTTGGTGAGAATCAACTCTTCTGCAGATAACCGAAAGGCGACCGGTCGAAAAGACCGGCAAACAGCGATCTCCTTCCCTCCGAGCACGCCCCCTACCCGTTCCTCGAGGGTCGGCGCGGGGCCTCGCGAGAAGCGAGCCGGTGTTTTCACCCGAATGCAGAGTTCTTATTTCCACATTACTGTCTTCTGTTAACATAACGGCAAAAGCGGATTTGAGCGCGAAATGCGATCAAAACGGACTCTGTCGTTTGTTGGTGAAAAACACCGACAGTTGCTCAATCAGTTAGTGCTTAATTCCCAGGGCTCGGATTCTGATGACCTGTTATCTTTTCACTGGTGCACTGTAAACGTAGCTTATTTGTAAATGAATGATTATCGTGATATATAGGTGATAGAAAAATATATATAGTGCGGTTTTTATAATTTTTCCTCGCACGCCCCTACTTCACGGTGGCATTATGTCATTGTATTTCGCGTCTTTGTAGTCGTGCCGTTAGATGTCGCATGATCACTGCTATACGGTCCAGCACTGCTATACGGTCGCGTTCATGCAACATCTAGCGGCACGACTGAGAAAAACAGTGGCATTATGCCACCATGAAGTAGGGCTTTGAGGGGCAGAGTTATAAAAGCCGCGCTATAGTTATTGTTTTTTTGCCATTTTTCTATTTTTACGTCACCTTTTATCTTTACGTCATTTTTGTCATTTGTACACATTTTTTTCCTTTTTATGTTTTTTAGTGAATGTTTTATGAATTTACAATGACGCACTAAAACACAATTGTATTCTTTTAGTGCGTCATTGTTCATGACGCACTAAACTGACGCAGATTATGACGAAATTCACTACTGCAGTGGACTCGGTTTTTCGAACTCTCACAATTACACGGATCTTCGGTAATTTCCTCGCACTTTCAAAACTGACGGTTGGAAATCGGAGCTAAGGATTACATTTCCTCCTAAAATAAAGACTTTATATTTATTTGAAATTGTAGAATTCATTGAATAAGTACTTTTCAAAGACATTATAGGTTATTAGAATTCCAGCCCTGTTTATCACATACCTATAATGCCTACAATAGGTATGGATGGTTCTTTTTTGCCTAAATTATTTATAGTGCTGCAGGATCAAAAATGAGTTTTTAGTCTCAAAAAGAATGTTTCAAGCCGAAAACATAATTGTTAGTGCTACATAATCAGGAAACTAGGAGCTCCAACGGCACATACTTTCTCGCATTATTAAAAATAGTTATGAAATAATAAAATGTAATTACTGACATACTAAAACCTCAGTTAATACTTGAAAAAGTAATTCAAACTAATAGCCTCTCGTGCTTATCTGCATTTATTTTCATTGTCAAGAAGAGTAGTCATTTCATACTTTTAGAAATGAAACAAAAATGAATAAATTTAAATTGTACAGACCATAATACAAAAATGCACAAATAATTTCACACAAACCTACCTTGATTATATTTGAAGTGAGCTTATCGTTTCTTTAATACCATAATCAGCAATTAAAATTTCTTTAAGTACAGAAGTGTGTTTGTTAGATCTGAATTCAAATTTATTACCTTCCTTCAACTTATTTCCTTTCATAAAAGTATTATCTATATCATACGACCATGATCGACAACGAGATAAATTCGAAGAATTTTGAAACCTGTGTTGCTATTTTCCGAACTGGCAACGCCTGAAACGACGCGCGAAATGAAAGACAAAATTAGAAGCCGTTTCTGAGAAAATTGTAAAAAATGTTTTTATGTAAAGCCCCTGTTACATCTAAAATTACGAAAAAAAATCATATTTTCGAAATATTGAACATGATCTCTTTTGAAGAACGGTTTTGATGAACACATTTCTTTAAGAAAAATATCATATTATAAATTGCTGTAGAAAGAAGCCGAAAATTTTTTGAAATTTCAATTTTCGAAAAATCAGGCATTTTAAGCAAAAATGAGATCCGTACCATGCTCTCAAACGTTCTTCACGCCATTCCACAAAATTTAATAAAAAAATATATACATTTTTTTTTAAATTTTGAAAACATTCCAGGGGCGTCATGTAAAATACGCCCCAAAATTTAAATTTCGGTTTCAAATTCAAGGGGACGTCACATCAGCCAGGTCAATTGGGAAATATTTGTTTTGGAGAAAATCGGCTGAATAGTTTAACCGCTAGCGTTGTTCACAGACGGACAGACACGTTTTTACCGCCATTCGATTTTTCGGTATCAAGTACCCACAAAATATGAATTCTGGCTACACCACGTATTAGAGGATTTTTTTTCTAAATTTAGCAACTGGATTTATACACATTTTCGTTACCGGGACCCGACAATAGTTTTTCTGCCGAAAATTCGCCGTTTCCCCCTCAACATTACATTTCATAACTTTCTCTTCTTAAAAATTACCGTCTTAAAATGAGAAAGAAGAAAGCGAAAAAGTAAAATGGGAAAGAAAGAGTTGAAACGTTCTTCCCATTTGTAGTTGAAAATTTTCCTCTGCTTTTAGATTCATGGTCCACGTACAATCACAATACTTGTATTGAAGATATTCCTCCAGACAACGCTTGAATTGCTCGTGATACCTCCCGAAATTACAGGAAAAATACAAGCACTTGATAAGTTATTTTTCCGACAGTAGAAAGCTATTTATTACTGCTTATCAGAAACTAATGGTGCTAAAGAATGGCAGAGACTTTCCTGTATAGTTTTCTATTTCCTTTGGTCTCGGCTAGCTATTCGGACTTGCCACATACTCTTGCGATCTGTCCTCTAACGGCCCCCAAAGTACTTTTTTTCTAAAAAAAATTTCTTAATTTTTCGTTTCGTAATAGTAGAGAAATATTATTTTCAAAATATGAAAGAACTAAAACCTCGTCCTAAATGGCATTTTTGTTTTCAAAATTTTGGAGCCTTTGTAAGAAAATGGCGTTTAAACGCTACAGTAAATTCGAAATTTGAAGAAATGTGAATGTTTGAGTTTTGAAGAAACCTCATTTGCAGTCATTTTAAGTACTTTAACTTACAAATACAATAGTGTTTGCAAATTCCTGGAAATGTGCATATTAACGGCGTGAGAGATCGTTTAAAAAAATTATATTTGTGTTATTTTTGAAAAAACAAAAACAATTCTCCGAAATGATCTTCACGCCATACTAAAGAGTGCAATTACCACTATCCGTTCGAAAAGTTTGAAGAAAAATTTGGAGCCATTATTGAGAAAATGGTGTTTGAGCGTTTCTGAAAATGCGGAATTTTGAGCTAGTTTTTACAGAATGCGGTTGAGTTTTTGAGGAACTTTGTATGACATTATTTAAAGTACATGTACTCATAAATACAATAATGTGAACAAATCGCCGCTAGTATAAATAATAACGGCGTGAGGGCCAAGTCAAAAAATTACATTTTTCTAATTTTTGAAAGAACAAAAGAATGAAGCAATATGGCGTTTATGTCATCTTATAGAATGTATTTAGCACTATCCCTGCCGAATGTTTAATGGAAAAAGTTGGAGACGTTTTTTGAGAAAATCTTGTTTTTGTGATTTTTTAAATTTGTACAAATTGCACGCAATATTGCGCGAAAAATCCTAAAATTTTCAAAAAGATGTACATAACTTTAATGAAAGAACTAATTATAGAGAACAAATTTTCAAGAAGGAAAAAATCTCTATCTTCAATTTTGTGGTTGTAGAAAATGCCCGAAATTTTTCAAAATATTCGAAAATTTAGAGTTAACCCTGAAAATGGGACCTATGTTACATTTATACGTGTAGTTTACCTGTTTTTACAAGAAATTTAAAGAAAAAATGTTTGAGCCTTTTTGAGAAAATGTTGAAAATGTTGGGGAGGCTTCATGAGAAGTATCCCCAAATTTTGAAGAACGTTTTTGAAAATCGCCAATAATCGGGAATATCCATTTTGGAAAAAAATCGTATGTATAGTGTAGGTGCTAGTGGTGTTCACAGTTAGCAGACGGACGGACGGAAGTTTTGGGAAAAAATATATTTTTTCGGCATCATAGGATCCCAAAACGCGTATTTCCGTTGAAATCTCGAAATCGATTTTACGCAGCTTTACATAACTTTTCCTGTACTACATATATCCGTATATACTCCGTATATACGTATGTATATCCCAAAACGCGTATTTCCGTTGAAATCTCGAAATCGATTTTACGCAGCTTTACATAACTCTTCTTGTACTACATATATCCGTATATACTCCGTATATACGTATGTATAGCGGAAAGTAAAAATTGTGTCACAGGAGTCTAAAGCCAAAGTTTCCGATAGAGGCATAATTCTTCAATTGCAATCCTCCATTCATTTCCAATTTCCATTTCCTCGTTTCTGGAATATGATGAGCTCATAAGCTCATAACAGAACGCGCTCCTGAATTTGTAATGTCCGTCAAATATTGCCTAAAAACTATGAAAAACCAATGTTAAGAAGTGACAATGAAGGTTTCATTCGTTGTGTGAGGTGCCAAAAACATTTGTTTTGATCGAAACCATTCATTCGTGCCGCACTAATTTGCGACGAGAATTTGCCCGTTCGCTCGACGCTCGTAGGGTTGGCCAGCGGCGCCGCGATTTGCAGAAGAGACTGGCAGCTTTTTTTTAAAGTTAGGCTTCTGATAATGAATCGCGTATGTCATAAAAGTTTAGAAGGGTGTTTCGACTTGAAGGATCCGATACTTCCCTTGGAATCATCAAGGAATTTTTTACATTTTGTTTTAAAATTATGAATTTTGCAATAATAATATAAATTTGTTTATACATTTTAAATGTCTAAATAAACATTATTTTTTAGGAAAAAATATTTCCTCTTCATTGTCTTTTGTAGATAACGAGAACATTTCATCCTGCGATCTTATGTTGTAACTTTTAGCTCAATCGGGTCGCTGGTTCATTCCTGTAATGGATGGATGGAAGAGAAGGGAGGTTGTGAAGATATCGATTAAATCATTTCATTAATTGGGCAAAAAATAATTTATTCCTGACAACATTAGCTGCCAGGGAAGTTACACGTCGCAAGAGAGCGACAAAGACTGCCTACCAAATTTACGCAATGAGCTCATGGTTCTAATAGCTAGGAAGAAACATCTTAACATTAACATTGGGGTTTTGTCTTCAATAATTCGTGCGTTGTTAAGTAATAAAAAACTGCCTGAGCGCGACAACGCTGACACATTTGCAGGACTACCCAGCGAAGGAACCCCGTGACGTTATCAGGGGAGAGAGTTCATCTTCGGTCAAATACCGGATTATCACCGCTGGTTGCCGGCGCCTCCGCAGACCGGCTGGATGGCTGTCCTCGTCTCGTGATTCCCCTTCGCTCTGGCGAGGGCTGGCGGCGTGGTGCGGCGACGGCAGGGCGGTGGTCAGGTCACCGACTCCCCATTCGGTTCTTCTCAGCTGGCGGCATGGTGCGCCTCGGAGTCGTCAAAGGCGGGCGGGCTCAGAGTCAGCTCGAAGAGACACGGGCGCCGGGCGGGCGGAATGCGGGCTTGAATGGGCCCGAGACGGCACTATGCGGCGAACGCAAATTGACACGTAGCCTGCGCAGGTCTTTGGTTCGGTTAAAAACCGCACTCTGTGGCAAAGTTCACCCCTACGAGCCGAAATTAATCATGTTCCTTACTCCACCGAGTCTTATCTAAGAGCCACGCCTTTTCTCCTACAATTTCTCCCTAATAATGTTTTCCTCTACTCAGCTCCCGGCCGAGCTCGCCTCCTTTTCCCCCTCCCGAAAACGTCTCTGGACCCGTAGCTTTGCCCCTTCCCTCACGGAGAGATGTCTCATAGACCGAAACTATTTGCGTCGCAATTTTTTGTCACCCAATCGGGACGCACTGTTCCTGGGATTTTCCAGGGCGATCTCTCTCTCTAATTCTAGAAGCATCTCTTGCAGCTGCCCGAACATGTGTTCAGGCGGCTATGTTTTCGAAATCATAATTCTTCGACGCCGTGATCGGAAGCCGGCGACGGGCGAGCTATAAACAATACCTCTGGGATTTCCGGAAGTGTTGTAGCGAGATTCCTTGCGCGGACGTGTGACGAATGGCCGGCAGGCGGGGTCTGTCTCCAGGCCAAGGCGCGGGCGGTCATTGTTTCACTAAGTGTGCGGGGGCTCCCCGAAGGGGGAGTGGGGAAAGGTCTTCCCTGCGGATCGCCAGCCGATGAAAGGGCGTGCGACGGGCTAGCGCCGAGCGGGCGTCTTGTCGTAAATAAGTCTGCTGCGGACGACACCCTATTTGACGGGCAGCTGGCGACGGGGGGGGGGGGGCGGTTGGCTCGTTGGAAAGGATTCTATGTGACAGCCCAGTCTTGCGACCTACTTCCTTTCCGTGGAGAACTATCTTAATATTAAATTAATATAATACAATTTGGTGACGCCACAATATCGTGTAGTGTTTAAAAAATGTATGTATCGATGCGAGCTATAATATAACGATTTCATTTCTGTGCCACCCATCTATCATAAAAACAATCGTTAGTGGAACCCTTCCCAGCAAGTGTTATATAGCAAGTGTTATACTTAAAGCGCAGTGCACGGTTCCGGGCGATGGCGTTTTCTACGAGTACCTCAGAAGAAATACGAGTGCCCCTCAGCGCAGTCCCGGCCTTTCGCTTTCTTGAGAAGTGGATCCACGTCGGGTAGACGACGGATGTCCCTCCAGGGACACGGAAATAAACATTACACCTTACGAATTTGAAGCCAATCTCAAGATTTCTGTCGTTTGTGCTGGAGTTTCAGAAACCCTGAGCAGCTAAGACGGAATTTAAGTTAAATTAGGTGTGTTGCAATCCTTTTCAAGAATGGGTCACAAACCTTGCAGAAAAAATTTAAGTAATGTTATGTTGTGATTGATACACGTGCTTCTTTATTTAACAAAAGATAAAAATGTGATAAGTGCATGTAAAACGAATGGTGCTACAACATCACATACTTTCTCACATTGTTTCTAAACTTGCAGTTTTCGAAACATCAAATAGTTCGACGAAAACGTGACCCGCGCCATTCTTTTAAATATCCCTTCTTCTATCCATGCTAAAAAATTGAAGAAAAATCTTGGAGCTTTTTTTTGAGAAAAAATGTTATTTTTTTATCTTGCCTATATTTCGCCCCAAATTACACGAAAACTACTCAGCTCCACCATTCTCTTAAGCATTCTTTACGCTATCCGATAACAAACTTTGAAAGTTCAAAAAGTTTAGTTTAATTTTTTAGAAAATTTTGAAAATGTTTTTGAAGTTTCATGTAAAGTACTCGGAAAAATTAAAATATCCATTTGAAACTCCCAAAACCAAAGATTGACAGCAAAACGTCTGTTGCCAATTGAACAAAATGGATGTCGTAAAGGTTCTTTTGGCTGCAACGAATTCTTGCTACTAAACGCAGTCATTTTGAATGATGTAAAGAAATGAAAGTGTAATTTAAGCATGGCTTGGATTGACTACCAGAAGGCTCTTCACAGTATACCACACAATTGGATTTTGAAGATCTCTTCGATCTATCGATTTCATTCTAGACTTATTGAGTTTTGCAAGGCTAGTATGTAGTCAACCAGGTAGAGAACCAGGTATCTAATTCACAGCGGAAAGAAAGCAATTGAAAAAATAAGTATTCAGATCAACACGGGTATTTTTCAAGGATATTCGCTTTTCCTTTTGCTGTTTTGCATTAGTTTGATCCCACTATCTAGACAGTTGTCTCAAGTTGACTTTGGTTTCAAGCACCATTGAGGAAAATTCATTAAAAAGAAACAATCTCTGATGACAAATGCATTTCCACTCACGAACGTTAGCTCTACATACAGTACAAATATAACCAAATACAAAGATCTAGCTGACGAAATTAAAAAAACTCTGGAAAATAAAGTCACTATCCGACCTATAATAATCTCAGCCACAGGAATAATACACCAATCTACCAAATCTCAATTGGAATTACTGGATGCAGCAGGAACACATGATGATGCAGAAGTCAGTGATTCTGGATACGTGTCATTTAGTGAGAAAAATCATGGGTGGAGAACTAGAACATGAAAGTGAACTACACCATGAGTTTAGTGAACTATTACAGAAACAAAACTAAAAATACAATGAAAAATTGAGTTGTTATAAATGTGTGTATTTTTTAGTTGTAGTTATATATATTTTATTTATTTGTTTGTTTTTCCTAAAATGACTACAAATGTAAAAAGTAATATTAGTACCTGTAATGCTATATTAGTAATAATTAATCACCTAAGCTCTGGGTTTCTTGCCTTGGCTGAAGCACGGTGTTTCATGTACCAATTTATAATTGAGAATAAATGATGATGGTATTAATAATAATAATAATAATAATAATAATGAATAGAAATAAGTTAAAAAATGTATTGTAACGTTTCTCGGTGGTGAATTAAACACAATATTTAAAATTTTAACAAAGATGTTTATTTGTAAAGAATTATACACTAAAACTACTTGATCTATTTATAGGTAGATTACACAGACCTTGTGTTCTTCACTTGATTATTTTCCTTACACACGACTCCGTTCTCTTGATTATTTATTTACACTGTTCACTGCAATCTGATTATTTATTTACACTGATCACTTCTTCTACAGTATCACTCAGTCCGATGCACTGTCCACGGTCCACTGCGCTGACCACAATTACCTTCACAGACCACAATTCACTGCGCTGATCAGGGTCCACTGCACTGCTGTATACCGCGATGCGCACCTCACAGCTCAGCTTCCACTGCAGACTTCAGACTGCTGACTGCTGTTCACCCACTGCACTACTGTTCACCGTAATGCACACTTTACAGCACAGCTTCCACTTCAGACACACTGACGGACTGACTGCTTCTCTGCTACTCACTGACTGCTACTTCTCACTACTGATTACATACACTAACTGATCTGCGGCTGCTTACTTCCGACTACTACTTACACTGACATACACACAACGATTTACACTAACTTACACTGACTTGACTGCTACTCCTTACTGACTCGCGGCCGCCGGCAGCGGCGCATTTATACCTCGCCGGCGCTCGTCCCGGTACACCCGGCACTTGCTCCACCTTTCCACGCACCTCGCGAATAGCCCGGAACCGTCCAGTTCGGGGGAAGGGGGGGCGACGGCAGATGACGCAATCCGCGTAGCGAATCCCGGCAGATGATGCAATATTCGTTACAGTATTATTTACGAGTATAAAATTACGTAGTATTACGAATATAAAAAAAGGTATACCAGGAGAATCCATTGCCTGAGCAAATTCTTCCCACCTAGAGTCGGCGCATTTGTCTGTGATTCGTATGAATGTCTGTATAAGTGATTATTGTTGTGGTTGGGATTATTGCAATGCGTCCGGTTGAAAGCAAGTTGCGTAAGGAAGTCTTTCACAGACTCGTGAAGTTGTTGAAAAAGTTCATCCATTTTTGAAGAAGCAAAAGTAGGTATTAAAAATGTCAAAGTTCTTAAGAGATTGGCTGCTTTTGCGGATGTTTCGAAAATATCTATTAACTGAATTAATAAGGAAATGAATTTTATTGAATTGGGGGAATCGTGTTCAATTTTAACTCATCATAATGATAAGAAGGGGAAGAAATCTGCTCTCGACAGTTACAATGAGAATGCGATTTGCTGCACAATGATTTAATGTACCATATCAAGAAATCGTTATTTTTACAGCAAACGATAGCAATGGCAGCGAGAGTGATGCCATTTATGATAGTGAGGAAACTGGTACCAGCGACAGAAGAAAAAAAATGGATGATAGCAGAACCATGCCATCACGTGAATTTGGTGTTTCTCGATTACTGATGGAAGACGCTTCAGCACATTAATTTTGAAGTAAGTACGCTAGCACGTGCGGTGCCGTAGGCTAATGTCTTTGGTATGGGCAGACGAGCCAGACGCGAGGGGGCGCCCGCCTCCTGGATCCCCCCCACCATTTTCAGCTTCCGCCACTATACTTCGATTTATTTGTAGTGACACGTGGCGTAAGTCAGATGTTACGGTGTCATCCAATCGGTAGTTTGAACGTCACTATGGTGACGTTTAAGCTCCCGATTGGATGGCGCCGTAACAGCTGACTTTCGTCAAGTGCTACTACAAAGAAATTGAAGTATACTTGCGAATTCCAGCTGCCACCCTACAAAAATTATGTTGTATGTAATCGTACACATAGACATACATGAAATTGCTCTTGTCTCGCCGAGACCTGTGTTTATAACCTTATTCATCTGTGCGAATTACATGAAAAACGTGAACTGTGCTTTTTGTGCCCGAAAAATAATATACTGAAAAGTAACCATTTCTGGCTGATCATTCCGCCAAGTGTATTGTTTAACTGGGATCTCAAAAGCTTCATTCATTGTTGCCAGTACGTCGAGATGTGCTACTCTCAAAAACATTTTCCAGATCACAAGAATCTACTGTGCACATCACGAAGAACGTAGAATTCTTCCAGAATTAAGTTAGAAAAACGTGACCCTCGCCACTCAGGAAAGGCAATTATTGTTCTTCTTCTTCTTCTTCTTCTTCTTCTTCTTCTTCTTATTATTATTATTATTATTATTATTATTATTATTATTATTATTATTATTATTATTATTATTATTATTATTGTTGTTGTTGTTGTTGTTGTTGTTGTTGTTGTTGTTGTTGTCAAGAAAAAGACTGGTGTAAAGGGATGTAACTGATGTAAAGTATAAAAACCAATTCTTTTTTTCATTTCTAAGCATCTTGTGACGTATCATGTAAAAAAATTTAAGGCAGGCTAAAATCATGAAACGCGATCAGGATATTTTGAACTCAAATAATAAAACAAAAGCAATGTGGAATATAGAAAAATACATGAACTAGAAACCTTGTATAGAATGTTTTTAAGTAAGAATGAGTTTAAAACATCACTGTAGAGAAGAGAACGATCCGGCAGCAGTAACTAGTCTCGTCAACCAATATATTTAGAGAATTGCTGTCGATCTTACTAGGAGTCTTTAGCCACAAAATTCTTTTTAGATATTTCCACAAACATTTTAGAGACGATGTACACGTAGGCTTCCGCGGCTCGAGTTCATTATTTCTAGGCTGTCCGGGTGACGCCGCGTCGTTGGCACTTAGGCCGACGTTTCGCCTGTCATGTAACAGGCTTCTTCAGGGTAGTGACACAGTATGCAGTACATTTGTGCAGTTTTGTGAACGCACGGAAAGTGCAATGTACGTTCACGCCACCGCGGTGGGACCATTCCTACCCTTACGGGCATCTATGGTCAATCCTGCAACATGAAGAAAAACAGAAGGTCAAAAAATGACTTTGGCCTACCGGCGCGCGCTTTGCGTGTTTTGAAATACTACGTTTATGCTTCAGACTCATTTCTCTGTTTCAGATTGCTCTTACTCCAGGAAGTGCTTCGGTCGCCTATACTTTGCCTTTCGTGACACAGTAAAGCTCCGCCTCCGGTGTTATATTTTTTTCAGCCTAGGGGGTCGGGTGACGCAAGTGCGCCGTGATTGGCGGAGAGGTCCCTCTGATTGGCTCGCGGTCTGGGCCAACCCGGGCCTCGCACCAGCCGTCCTAGAACTCGGACTGTGTTGAACAGTCCCCGCGCAGTCAGGAATTGGTGGAAGGCGTGGTTTATATTAAGGCCTGCATCCGCGTTGATGTGCGGCCGTCTACTAATTTCTATTGCCTCTTTGATGCGTCTAGGTCAGTATCGGTTTTCATTGTGCAGGTGCCGGGTCTTATCAAATTCAATAGCATGTCCAGTGATCTCGGACTGGAGTGCTATGGCCGAACGGTGGGTTTGTTTTTTGTTGTAATAACTAATGTGTTCCCTACGTCGTTCAAACACTGTGCGCCCGGTCTCACCGACATACGTTCTGCCACAGCTGCAGGGAACTTCGTATACGCTTGCCTACTGGAGAGGTGGTAAAGCGTCTTTAATGCGTACCAGGGTCTTGTGCAGTTTGTCTGGAGCCGTGAAAACTGTCCGGATGTTGTTCTTCCGTAGTAGTTTTCCCACGCGATCTGTGACGCTGCGAACGTACGGAAGCACGGCTAATCGAGTACTGGTCGTCTCCTCTGTCTCCGGATAAGAGTGGAGGCCTTCGTCGTTGTTTCGAACTTCGGATACCCCGCGCCCTTTAGAGTAGCCCGTGACACAGATGAGCGCTCGTTTGATAGCAGATCGGAGTAGCCGTTGGCTCTAACGGTGTGTTCAATGCTTCTCGAGTTCCTCAGGAAGAGAGCGCTCGTCGCACACCTTCAGCGCTCTTGTGAACAGTGTCAACACCCCTATTTTTGCAACCGGATGGTGATGCGAATCCGCGTGGAGGTATCTGTCCGTGTGGGTTGGTTTACGGTAGACAGAGTGTCCCAAGGTGCCATCTTCCCGTTCGCTGACGAGGACGTCCAAGAAAGGTAGGCAGTTGTTCATTTCAGCCTCCATTGTGAACTTGATGTTGTGGTGGATGCTGTTCAGGTACAGTAGGAATTCCTCAAGTAGTTCCGGTACGTGTGGCCAGATTACAAATGTGTCGTCCACATACCGAATCCAGAGGGACGGTGTGTATTGGGCGTTCTGTAGAGCTTCAGTCTCGAATGCTTCCACGAAAAAATTGGCAGCGATAGGTGATAGGGGCGAGCCCATCGCCGCTCCCCCCACTTGTGCGTAGAATTGGTCTTGGTATTGAAAGAAAGTGGAGTTTAGGCAGAAAGCAGCGTGATCCGTCCATTCAGTCGGCTGGCTCCGTTCCTGTAGTTTTTGTCGAATCACTTCCACGGCCTCGTTCACTGGAACTTCGGTAAACAGAGGAGTCGCGTCGAAGCTGACTAACAGGTCACCACTGTTGAGCCTTTGTTGTTGAATAATGTCTACGAAGTGTGAAGAGTTCCTCACAGCGGATCGCATGTCTTTAGCCAGTGGTGCGAGGTGGTCGACCACGAGCTTCGCTAGAGAATGGGTCGGAGAATTGATGGCGCTGACGATGGGGCGTAGGGGACGTCGGTCTTGTGCACGTTCGGTAGGCCGTAAAATCTGGGCGTCGACTAGTTGTTACGACACAACGTCAGCTTTTTCGTAGCCTCTATGCATTCTGAGTTACGGATCCGAGAGGCGGTCTCCTTTTTCACCTTGTTCACCGGGTTGTGTTCCAGTAACGTGTACGTAGAGTCATCAGCAAGCATACAAGACACCTTGCCGTGGTAATCTGCGGCTTTCAAGATAACCGTGGCATTGCCTTTGTCAGCGGGTACAATGATCAGATCACGTCTCGCTCGCAATGTCTTCAGGGCCAAACACTCCTCCTTAGCTAAGTTGTGGCGAGGGGCTCGTGAGTGTTTGACTATCCTGGCGGGATTTCTTCGAATGTCCTCAGCTTGTTCTTCCGATATTCCCACAAGCGCACTTTCTATGCCCGCCACGATATCCGCAGTGGGAATTTCCTTGGGTTCAGCCGCGAAATTGAGCCCTTTGGCAAGGACAGACTCTGTGGCGTTGTCCAGAGATTCCTCGCTCAAGTTGACAATGGCCTTCGGCAAGGTACCGATGCGTTGTTTCGGTCGTTGTTTTGAGGCCAATCTATCGAATTTCCTAGATTGCCTGGTCTTGGTCTCCTCCTGTCGCTGAGCAGCCCGTTCTGAGGACACGTTATCCAGAGTATTCCAGTCTTCTCCTTTAAGTATGTAGGCGAGTCGCAGATGCAGATCGTATAATGTGCGTTCCGTGTGTGCTAGTTCCGTTCTGGTGTGGTGAATCCGTTCCCGTACTATAGATAGTAGTTCCCGTACTATAGTTGGCAGATAGGCGAAACGTCGGCCTATCTGCCAACGACGCGGCGTCAATCGGACATCCTAGAAGTAATTTTAGAGACGATGTTTGTTTGCGAAACTTTCTCACCTGAAATTCTCAAAATAATTGGTAAACTAAAAAATAAATATTCGGCGGGTTTAGGGACCCTGTACACGAGCGTTGCCTTCACGCGCGTTAGGCTGTTCCGCATAAGATGCAGCGTTAATGCTCCCACAGACCGGCGCAAGATTCGCAGCGAGTGAGGAGCGGAAAGTTTCACGCTAGACGCGGCGAGGAAATCCGCGGGTCCGTTCACACCAGAGCGTCAATTATGACAGCGTTTGGTGACGGTTTTCCTCATCCGATAAATAAGGGCAAAGCTCGACCCAGAGGGTAGCGAAGTCTCCCGAAGGCGGGCGAACTTTCATGAATCTCGAGCAGCAGCGATCAAACGTGTCCGACTGCGTTCCAAAATACGCAGCTAATAAAATGTAGAATTCTCGTGGAATTCGGGTCAGTATGTAGACTTTATGTACTGGTGATGGGAGTTGTGGAAGGGACCCACCTATGTTAATCAAGCTGACATATTCGTAATGATTTGGCACGTTGTATTGTAATTTCAAAAACATTAAGCATGCGATCGCAAAGGTAAAGAGAAAAAATAAGGGTCATCAGAACATTTAGCTGTGATCACCCAATGCAATTATTTAATGTAAAATTAGTAATAAATGTTTTTCTTGTTGTTTTTCTTTAAATATGTGTTTTTTTGGTGCACAACCAGTGCATGCAACCAACAAGGTCACTCCCCCTGAAACAGATTCCCTGTCCCATCTTAATAATTTTATCTAATGATAAAATAGTGTGTAATCATCAGTTCACCTACGTGATGACAGACTACGTTAAAGACATACATCTAGGGTGAGTACGGTCATATATATATATATATATATATATATATATATATATATATATATATATATATATACGCCCTACTCGCTTCGTTCGCGGAGGGCAGTGAGGTGATCACAATTATATTTAATTTCCGCAAAGGATAGGACGCAGGCCCTGCTCTTGAGAAAGTCACCATTCAGATAAAATAAAGTCCACATTGAGTGCTTTAATTTTGTGAAGAAAACAATAACAAACATTTGTTATCCTTGAAACCAACTACAAACCATTAAGGAAAAAATCCAGCGAGTGTACAAAACAATGCATAAATGAACCGCAGGTCCTTTCGCCCGGCCTCGAGCACGTGCGCTGGCTGGAGAGCACTGTCAAGGGCACTGGCGACGCGGAGGCAGTCTGTATAGACAGTGTCAGCGTGAGCCCTGTCGAGGGCGTGTATGGGTGACGCGGCACCCAGGTAGACAGGCGGGCGCTTAGCGCCTCCTCGCTACGGTGCGCGGCGACTGGACAGCCGCGATTGGCGCCTCGAAGGCTGGGCCGAGGGCGCGTCGGAATGTGCATACAATGTGCGGAACAGGCGTACGGCGATCACGAGGCATCTTCAATCACCGGCTCGCCAACAACTTACTCCTTCCCTTACTGAACACAACTCATGTACCGACCACCTCGTAAACGCTCGACAAACCCCTCGCACCCTACAATTCCCCCACTCTGCACTGCCCCTACCTGCCTCCTCGCCGAACTTTCCAACTGCACTGCCGCCCACTTCCTTCCCCGCCGTCGTTCCGGTGCAGGGTCATCGGAGTGACGTAGGCCGTGACGTCTTATCACCTCACCGTCACAAGATTTTGTTTTAACTTAAAAAATCCAAAAATTCTAAAAAATGGTAGTGCCCTTTGTCCAAAGATGCGAATTCACTAAGAAATATTTTTTTAATTAAACTCACACTATTTTATCTATTCCATTACCTTATTACAATTTTTTGATAATAATATTCACTTTATAAACAATATCTTTAGACCATTGCTCTTCAAACTCGAAATACACCAATATACACTATTTCACAAAATCCCTTTATCTTACTCATGACTCCTGAAACACGATGTATATTTTAAAACAGAATTGAAGTTACGAATACGTCTCGATACTCGTCAATCCACTTCCCACGGCGTCTCTTCTGGAATAGTCTGAGAGGATTGTCCGACTTAGTAAAGTTTGAACATAAACTAGCACGTTTACGTTTCACAAATTTCTTCCTCTCAAACTTCTTATGAATATGCAACAATATTTTCTCTAGGTCTATACTTCGGTTTTCATAACGTGGTTCGTCAGGGCCTGTCTTCACGAACGGATATTTTAACGCCCCAAGCGCGCGTTAGCAGGGAGAGCGCTGCATGACCTTGGTTAGTGGACTATTACCTTCAAAAAATCCTTTAATACGAGTCGTAAAAAAAACAAATTACTCAAAAAATGCTGATCTAACATGACATTATGTATATCATTGGATTTATCTTTTTAGGCTCATTATGAGGGTCTGAAAAAATGTACGTACCATTAGCCCCATTCCCTCATGATCGTTCGTGAAAACATTGCATTGCAATAACTTCAACCCTTCAAAAGGTACAGGAGTGCTAAAGTTATGTGACACACACACACACACACATATATCTATCTATCTATCTATCTATCTATATATATATATATATATATATATATATATATATATATATATATATATATATATATATATTGCAACCTCACACGTTGGACGCCAATTTATGTAACGCACCAGCGCAAGCGGGCGCCAATTCATGTAATGCTTCACTGTGAGTCACACTATCATAAGGGGGGATTGCCATATCACTTCAGGTGCGCCGGTCGCTTCCAGACACCAGGATGTACGCGCTGAATTTGTTTGGGGAGGGCGCCAAGCGTATGCCTTACCTATTGTCTGGGCACCGGCGTTGAAACATCTCAGGGCTGAGCGCCCTGGGTCGAAGGATTGCATTTGCTTACTGGCTACAAATAATACACATTTCTTTGTGTGACCACCCGACCAAAATGACGGTGACACGTTTATTACTGTGGTTAATTGTCTATTTTACATACTTTTTCTTATAGTGATTTGCTCTGACTAAAATGGACGTGAATTCACTTTCAGAAATGGTAATGATTGAAATGCTGCTACCTCATCCCGAAAGTATTACACGTCCAAATATCGGCCGGCGGCAGCGGATGCCATAGGGGTCTCCTGTAGTCGGCTGCAACACGACGCACAGTGTGAGATTTGACGAACCTAGCCGCTCAAAATACCCTTTTCCCAACTCAGCATTTAAGGGAAGCTGATGAAACTAATTCTTTCTTAGATAGTGAGCGCACATGGGTGCACAGTTTGTTTATTGCTGGCGGAAGAAATATAGCCTAAACAGAGCGGTCAAGTTACTCTTTCAGGCAGGACGTCGTGAGCCCGGTACAGTTGCTTTGTGCAGAGTGTAGAAGAAGCACGCATTGACGCCTTCACTTTGCAGTTATACTGATAAATCGGATTCAGTATTTGTACTTTAGTTTTATATTAATTTTGAGATATTTAAATAAAAAATTAATATTAAAATGACTCTCATAATGGAGTCTTAACATTTCTGAATTTTTAATTTTTTAATTTCTTTATCTTGAGTTATAAAGTTATCCCCATACCTTCCCGCCGTAAACTCAAAATGACGGCAAGAATTATTACTTGAACGTTATCTCGAACAAGTAAATTCAATTTCTTTAAGACAATGCAATAGCGAATGCATACCTAAGCCTGAGGGAGAACGTTTTAACAATTGGATACTTTACAACCATGTCCAAACCAGGACATAGAACAAACCCATACTCGCGAGAAAGGATTTCATAGATTAAAATTTTTGCAGAGCATAGTGTAAAACGTGATTAACATTCACATGACCTGTAACGTGTACAGTATTATACATTACAAAAAAGAAACATTGCCGGATCCACTAGTATTAATAAAAACAACAAATCTTCGTCTTAATTAGTTTTATTTATTTCATTGTATTTTCATTGTTTCAATGATATGTGAAATGTTCATATTTGGTTTTTAAATAATGGGTGGTATTTGACCAACCACCCATTAACATTTCTCAAGAATTAAGGTGTGGTCGTCAATTTACGAAGAGTTATTTATAAAACTTAATAACATATTAAAGTCGTCTTGTATGTAGGTGGATCCTGTTATTCTTTACACATCACCTTCATGATGAGCCGGGAGATGTCGATACCGAGCTTTCGATCCATCTTTTCATTAGTCTTACTGGATCTCCCTTACCTAAGCGCCTTGAATCTGTTGCTATTCTGATCAGCTTATTATCTGCCGTGGAAGCGTGTTCATCCCAGCCTTTTCTTATTCTTCTTTAACTATGTTCGTCACGCCACACTCATTCCTTATATCTCGATTACCTATTGCAACCACCCGGTTATTCGAACCGAACGTAGTGCTGCCAGAAACAACCACCCTCCTCTCTTCGGTTTTTAAAACCAAACGCCCCGGCTGGCCCAAAGGGTGGTGCATTAATCAACACTCCCCTGACCTGAGTGCCGGTGATTGTATATAGAAATCTACGTAGGTGGACAAACTGCAACATTGCCCAATTAATTACTTTGTAACATTCGTATATAAGTTTTTTCTCTATTTGTATCTCAGGGTTAGGTGGATCGTACTCAAGGTTTTGGAAATTGAACAAGAACACGATATTTTTTAACACATACCACGTATATTCTAAAAGGCATACAAACATATAACTACTACAAAACATTAAAAAAATCCCTCAAATCCTATACAGGAAACATAACACGGAAACAATATAACTATATAATATAACTCTATATAACTCTCAATTATAACTATATATATATATATATATATATATATATATATATATAATAACTATATATAACTATATATCTTATATATAACTATACAACTCTCAATTACAACAATCTATCTCAACTTGCAATCAAATTCAATAGGATTATAAATCTTTTTAAAGGTATTCATACATTGAACTCAGTTTATTCCGTCATTTACTTGTATCAACAAAATCTATAACCTTACTTGATTCAAACTATTTCTTCTTAGTTTAAGGTTCCATTCTGTCGCAATGGAAACCAGAGAGATTACTCACACAATGACTGACTGCGCTTTGTATCGGCTTTTCACGTCACTTAGAATGGATTAAGTACCTCATACAAATTTATGGAATTTTTATGGCTTTCACAAAAACATTCCTGTTTATAATTCCTCCACTGAATCATATACTGGAAGCGACAACCTTATTTATTATTTTTGGGAAACGGCGCCTGTTTCCTCGCGTCATCTCCGAAGAATGTGGAGTAACGGGATCCCTGTGGAGTAACGGCTGTAGATTCTCTGTACTGCAACGATGCCTCCGCATTGGTCTTGCTTTCAATTCCACGTCAGCCTGCTTTTTACACGTACAGGAACACGTCTCTTGCGAATAGTACTACGCAGGGGAGCCAAAGGAAATGAGAACGGGGAAGGTGTTGCGCGGTCCGAGCTCCGTACAACCCCTCCCGTCCCCGTGTTCCATCCAACAAGTTAGAGATACGCGGGATTGTGGGGATGAAAGTCTCCAACAACAAGGAAAGGTGGCTGTGGCAGCAGGGAGATTACATATTCAAGTTGTTTCTGTTGTATGTTTAGTGCGGGTGGAATATATATATATATATATATATATATATATATATATATATATATATATATATATATATATATATATATATATATATATATATATATATGTCCACAATCCCGCTTGGGGTGGTACGAGGTCCTGCCCGAGAGATACTATTCTTGAGAGTATTATTGACTAGCAGAACTTAATTCTTCTTGATTCTGGGAATTACATTTACTTTTCTGTGGCTTCGAACTCTGGTCAATCGATGTGGACTGTTCTCTATGACTTACATGAGTGACCATTTTCCTACTCTGGTCCACTTTGATATTCCTAATTTAACATTACCCACCCATCTCGCTGTCTAATCCATTGAGATGACTGGGATACATTCAGCAAGAAAATTAAAATATACCGAATAATAAAAATACCAGATAACTATTCCAATGACATCGATGCCCTGGTGGCCCAATTCACCGACGCCCTTCTTGACACAGCCACCAATGCTATGCCGAAGTGCGAGTGCCGGCCACGACACGTCCCTGTACCTTGGTGGAATGCTGACTGTGCCATTGCGGTGCGTGACAGAAAGCGGGTACTGGCAAGACTCAATAGATTCCCCACCGCCGCAAATATGATTAATTACAAAAGGAAGCGGACCAGAACTAGGTAATTAATTCGGAAAAGTAAGACAGTTTCCTGTAGAGCCTATATTTCTTCTCTTTCTTGCCATACCCCCTAAAGTAGTATGACCAAAGGTCCGACATATCGAAGGAAGACGTTCCCCTCCGTCTGTCCCAGGACTCCCGATTAATGGAAATCTTGTCACTTCTCCAGAAGAATTGGTTGTCACTATGAGAAAACCTCCAGCACCTTACACTACTCCCCTAGCTGCTTGAAAACTTCAAGAATAATGGAAAATGGCAGACTGGACTTTTCGAACGCCTGGAGGAAGATTCTAACGTGCCTTTCTTCATGGATAAATTTTCCTCTGCTCTCGCCCATTGCAAAGATTCTCCAGGCACCAGGATTAGACCAGATACACAACCAAATGATGAAACATCAACCTGAAAAGGCTCGTCTTTCCCTCCTGCGTATATTTAACAAGATTTGGACGGAGCATACCTTTCCTAGGAATTGATGAGAAGCAATTGTAATTCCAATTATCAGAGAAGGAAAGGACAGGACACACCCGTCAATCTACCGCCTAATCTTGCTCACAAGCTGTGTTTGCAAGCTTTTAGAGCGACTGGTGAAGATGCGTCTGGTCTGGCTCCTGGAACAAAGAAATCTACTTCCACTCATCCAGTGTGATTTCAGGACGAACAGGTCAACCATGGACCTTATTACCCTCTCCACACAGATCCGCACTTTTTTCATGTTAAGACAACACCTGGTAGCAATTTTCTTCGATGAAGAGAAAGCATTACACCATCTGTAGGTACAGCATTCTTCGCACCATGCATTCTTGAAGTCTTGGGGCCCAGATACCCTCTCTTTTTTACTAACATCTCTTTCGTCAAGATACTTCCTCGTCCGCCTTGGTGACAGTATCTGCCAGGCACGTATTAGAAAACGTAGAGTTCAATTCTGAGTGTCAATCTGTTAGCCATTGCTATCAATATTAAAGCATCAATAATCCGAGAGCCGATAAAAGTATCGCACTTCGTTGACGACTCTCCATTTTTTTGATCCTCCATGAGCATGCAAGGTATTGAGAGGCAGTTACAAATTGTCCTCAACAAATTGCAGGAATGGAGCGATGAAACAGGATTCAAGTTCTCCACCTCAAAAACCAACAGCATGCACTTCTGCAGGATTCATTATCTCCATAACATCCTAATCATTTATTTGCGGTCATCAACTTCCCTTCGTCGAATCCTCAACTTTATCTTGGTCTGATGTTCGACAAGAGTTTAACATGGCGAAAGCATATTGTAACCACCGAATCACCCGATTACCTGATTTCCTTCGGCAATTCAGCTTTACCCGGCTGCTTCGTCGGCAGACTCCCTAGAGGGAGGCATGCGTGATTACCTAACTACTGGAGAGAAAGACTGAGGCATTTTCTTAATATTACTTTAATCAACCTTGAATTCGGTGCGGGTGAAGCCCAGTGACATAAACAAACTTACAATTAACTTATAACTAATCTTAATTTAGAAAAGGCCGGCATGGCCAGAGTTCATCTTATCTCCGTGGTTTTCGCCCTTCCGGGCGGTTGTGACCCAGCTTACAGGTGCGGCGTTCGGGCATCCCGGCGCCCGGCAGGTCTGGCGGCGGGCAGCCACGGTCGGTGCTTGCCCCAGGTCCCTTTATGGCGGCCCCTCGGCGGTCGCGGCGGCGGCCCTCAGTCCCGGATTAGGCCAGCGGCGTGCGTCGACCGGACGGCGCCTCAGCGTTGCTCAGCGCGGGCGGGCGGCAGGGCCGCGCCCGGGCGATGACGGGTCGCTTCGTGATATTGTCTTTCACGCCCCGGCTCGTACTCACATGGCCCTTGCGGTCAGGCACTCACACGTGGTGTCCTGTCCCATCGTTCGGCTTCCGTCACGCGAGTCGGGCTGCGATGTGTGCGAGGTGGCGTGGCATTCGGGGCGACCAGGCACAAATAGTCCCGGCTCCGAATCAAAGTAACAAGTGCACTCCCCAAAAACAACTGCTCTCCCTGCCGCCTCCGAAAAAACAGTGTTCTCACGGCTGACCCACAAACAAGTCGCCTCCTCGCTACTGCCTCAAAAAACAAGTGTTCCCCTGCCGGCTCCGAAACAAGTGGCCTCCTCGCTACCTCCGACACAAGTGATCGATTCACCTTCGGCAGTCCCTCAGGAAGGCTCGCGTGTGTCACGTGGTTCCTTCCCCGCATCGTATATTTCAATTGGTCGTCGCGCCACCCGCGGATACTCCGCCTATCACGGCGCCAGCAGCAAAGCTTCGCCCCCGGCAACTTTCCCCGAAGTTACCTCCGTCACGCAAATTCTAAGAACTAGGCGCGGGTAATTCCGTTGCTCGGTTTGGGGGTGCCGGAGGCGTATTTCCCCATACGTCACAAGGGGTGCGTACGGCGTGGGTTGCGCTGCACAAAGGAGGTGCTTTCCTCCTTTCCCTCGGCGCGCTAAGCGGCCCTCCCAGGTATAGCAGGAGACGGCATTTCCGGCTGCTCTTAACGGCAGCGCGATTCTTAATTAAATAAAATATTTACTCCGTGTCGCCATCTGATATGTGTGACCGTCCCATTACAATATTCAAAACTTGAAGAGCCGATGTGTATCACCATTGAACCTCCTTCGCACCCTTACTGGTAGATCATGAGGCGCAGACAGAGAATGTCTCTTGCGCCTATGTCACAATCATCCGTCGTATCTTAGACTATGGATGTATTGTTTATGTGTCAGCGTCTCCTTCGACCCTCCAGCCATTGAATACTATACAACAATCCTTGTATACGGATCAGCACAGGCGCCTACCGCTCGAGTCGTATTGAATAGTCGAGGCTGGTCTTGGTCGAGGCGGGTGAACCATCCCTGATCCGAAGGCTTGATATGCTCCGAAAGTATAAGTACTATAAATATAAATACTATAAGTATAAATACTCCGAAACTATAAATACTCTTTTGCGCCAAGCAATCCTTCACCCAAATCACCGGACATCGTACGCACTCAGAGGTTCCCTTACCCTTCCTACGGGTATCCGTCTCTACACGCTTTTGCAGAAACTCGATATAAAATTACCATCCCTGTGAAACACCCCTGAAGCACTGTTCCCACTTAAAAGCTTCTCCGGCCTAAAATAGACCTGAGATTATCAAACTTCCCCAATTCCTCAACTCCTCTCAGTACATTTCTGGCAGAATTTCAGGAGACGAAATCCATTTATCCCGGCTATAGCATTATATACACTGATGGTTCCTCCCAAAATGGTAAAGTAGGAAGTACTTTATACTGCCATAGTGAAAGACTCTTCGTGCAGCGTTTATACTGCAGAGAAATACGTGCACTTGGAGGCAGTTAAATTCGCTGAATCTATGACATTAGAGCAAGAAGGTATTATCTGCAATGATTCAAAAAGCTTGCTAATATCCATCTCCTGCTTCTCTTCTTGTGATCCCGACAATGATCATTCTAGACAAAATTCATCATTTATTGGTGCGTCGTTATAGTTATTTTTGTTGTTGTATCCCTGGTCACTTTGGGATAATAGGAAACGAAATTGCTGACCAGGCAGCAAAGCTCACCACGAACAAAGCTGTGGTAGACATTCTCACAGTCCTAACAAATGATACCAAGCTGTTTATCAAACGCTCTATTCTCAGTGCGTGGCAGAACTCTTATTTTATCCTCACGAGAATCAAGGATTCCATAAAGCCTTGGTGTTCCTCATCTCGTGGGTCTAGACGTGAGGAGGTATTTATGACAGGCCTTCGGATCTGTCACTGCCATTTCTCCCACGGACATCATCTCCGCAGTGACCTACCCCCTACTTAGGCTAGTTGCGAGACGTATCGTACTGTGAAGCATGCTCTCCTGCACTGTCCTAAGGTAAGAGATAGTAGGCATCGAAGGCATTACCTTTCTAACTCTCTAGCAGAGGTACTTGGAAATTTCGAATCTTCTCTCTGCATCCTCTTTAGCTTTTTAAGATGGCTAAAGACTGGCATTTACAGAGTTATATTAGAGAAGAGGATTCAGACAATTATTCGGCTTTTAGTTTAAGATTTAAAAATGTTTATCTGGCTGTTTTCTCCCAAACCCTTTTAGATAGATAAAATAGAGTGAAATACATGTATAAAGGTGGCATAGCTCCAATTTTCATGTTTACTCTGAAATTTCGAAAAATTCAAAATTTTTCGAACGTTTTCCTACAACTACAAAATTGAAGATAGAGATTTTTCCTTCAAATGCAATTTGTTGTCCATAATTAGTTCTTTCATTAAGGTCATGTATGTTTTTGAAAATTTTAGTATTTTTGCGCAATATTGCCTGCTATATTTGCAATTTAAAAAATTACAAAAACCAGATTTTCTCTAAAATTGTTCTTTAACTTTTAGTAGGGATATTACTAAATATACCCTATAATATCACATAAATGCCATATTGCTCTATTCTTTGTTTTTTTCAAAAATTACAAAAATGTATTTTTGAATTTGTTCACATTGTATTTATGAGTACATATGTTTTAATTAATGTCAAATAAATTTCTCGAATATTCAACCGTATTCTTTTAAAATAAGCTCAAAATTCCACATTTTCCGAAATGCTCAAACGCCATTTCCCCAAAAATGGCTCCAATTTTGTTCTCCGAACTTTTTCACCGGGTAGTGTTAATTTCACTATTAAAGATGAGATGAAGTTCATTTTGCGGTATTCTTTTGTTTCTGAAAAATACACAAATACTTTTTTAAGTATCTCTCACGTCGTTAATATGCACATTTCCAACGATTTGTAAACACTATTGCTTTTGTGAGTGTAAGTGTTTAAATGATTTCCAAAGAAGTTTTTCTAAAGCTCAAAAATTTTCTGTGAAAAGAGCTTCAAATTTCGCAATTTCGCAGAAACGTTTTAACATCATTGTCATAAAAACAGCTCCATTTTTTTAAAATGCCATCTACGATTAAGTTTTACTCTCCTTTAATATTTTTAAAGTAATATTTGGGTTATACTATTTGCAAACCGAACAATTGAGAAAATATCAAAAAAAATGTTCTTTAGGTAGCGATATATGGCAGCTGGCAAAAGGATGGGGCCACATCGTAAGTACGTATTTGCGAAAGTCAGAAATAAATCTAGAAAGTATTGCTAGTTAAGCTCCATTAGTTTAAAAATAAGAGTAGGTTGTGCGTAAATTTGTGTAAAATACAGTCAAGTTTTAAACAATAATGTTCTTAAAGTAGGCTCCCAATTATTTCTTTAAATATTTTCCTCGTAAGTAGCATAAGGCGGTAAATAAATTGGTGATTTTCGGCAAACTCTGTAATTTCAAAAATTACAAAATATTATCATTGTATAGGTAAAATGTTGACAGTGAGATTTTTTGTCTTAAAACGAAATCTGTTCTAAAAGTTAGGTATTTAAATAAAGTCATTTAGTTTTTTGTAAAATGGGTAATTTTTTACGTAATTTCTGATTCAAATTCATGCAATTTATAAAAACGTTTTTTCAAAAACGACTCCAAATGTTTTTTCTCGAATACAGTGAAGGACGCTTAAAAAGTGCACAGGTGTAATTTACGTTAAACTTTCTGAATTTTCAAAAATTGCAAAAGTCAAGTAATGTGAGAAAGTGTGTACTGCTGTAGTCCCAGTAGTAGTCGCAAATTATTTGTGTTGATGTTTTAACTTCAAAAGATCCAGTTTTTGCTCCTGAGGCGCTACGGTTCGTAATGTTATGCCTGAGATGTGTTAATATGGACAGAAATTGCAGTATTATAATATTACATAACCGATAAAAATGCGAGAATGTATGTGCTATTTTAACATGACTTGGCATGATGGCAGTTTTAGGTTTATAATCGTGATAATATCCTTTTAAAAATCTGATGTGTTTTTTTTGAGACGGGTTTATTTTACAACTTTCCCGCTAACGTGGATTATAGTAAGTAACTCTATTCATACATACTGTATTATCCTATATGTGTATTAAATATTACGCTCGTTTTTTTTATTTATTTTAGGGAAGCACAGGTAATAGGTAGTCTACAATGAACCATTCAAGTAGTACTCCCCTTCGATTTCCAACCATTGTAGAGAGGAGGCTTCTCTCATCTCGATATTCAGTTTTCCTTTTTCGAATTTTTTTGTTCACTTCTGCACTTGGGCGACGCTAGAGCTGCTTCCCGCCTTTCGCACTGAGATAATGGCTCAGGCAGCGATTGATACTGCACCTTGGACGATGGGCTTTTCTGGAATAGAGCCAAGTGTAATATTTTGGAAGGATTGATTGACTCGTTCTACGAAGTTCGCAATTTCACTCAACACAAATAAGAATTTATAATTAGTTATTACAACCTTGTTAATAGTATGTCGTTCTGCTCTATTTTCGAATTCAGCCTCTGTGTAGAGAGAAATGCTTGGGCTGTCTGCTCTGATCGGTAATTTTTCGTGGGTTCCCCGATCAATAAGAGGAGAATGTCCGAATAGTACCCTAAGAAATGTACCATGCGCGATTTTTCCTTCTTCTTCTTCTTCTTCTTCTTCTTCTTCTTCTCTTCTTCTTCTTCTTCTATGTTCCCTCCTCTCGCATTTCAGTCACACACATTTACATACGCTGGACTATTGCACACCTGAAGACCAGTTGAGAGTTTAAAATTTCTCCCGGTTAAGGCGGAAATATCTGAAGAAAGGAACTCCCTGCAAGTCTACGTGTAGGTACGCGCTGGATCTCACGTTATGTTGGGGAGGAAAGACACCAATACCTGGGATCTACTCGTAGATGTGCTACGATTACAAGACCATCGATCAGAGCAGTTGATCAGTCCGGAACAACAATATAGCAGTCAAAAATCAATATAATATAAAATATCAATAAAAATTCCTACTATATTTTTTCTTTCTTTCCTTTACATCATAACGAGAGAAAGTATTGTATTGGTGTGCCGAAAAACTGCGAATTTTCGACAGAAAACACTTATATTGCCAAGTCCTAGTAACGCAAAAGTGGCTAAACCTTGTTCGTATATGTAGTACATTACTTCCTCTATCGCGTTGCGTAGTCAGAATCCATGTTTTGTAGGTCCTTGATACCGAAAATCGATTGATGGCAAAACGTCTGTCTCTCTCCGCCTGTGGTCAACGCCTTCGCCTAAACCGTTCAGCCGATTTTCTTCGAGATTGATAATCCCCAATCGATCTGAATGAACTCAATGCTTTGCAGTTGGAAACGGATATTTTGATACTGGAGGATAATTTACATGAAGAGTAAACATTTTCAAAATGTTCCCAAATAGGCTCCAATTTTTTGGAATAAACTTTGTCCTTGGGTATCGTAAAAGACGCTATTGCAAAAGTTCAATTTATTACAGCGTCCTCCTACATCTAAAATATTTAAGATGATTCTCCGTAAGGAAATCTGCTACTGATTTGGAAAAGTAATGTAAAATTTTTCGAAAATTTGAGTAGTTTTCGCGTACGTTTGCGTGAAAAATAAGCAATTTTTAAATCTTCTCCTCGTATGCATCGAGGGTCAGTGAAATTTTGTGCTATTCTCATTTCCGGCAAATTCTCTGAATTTTCGAAAATTCCAAAATTTTCACATTAAAAAATTACAAAATTGAACATAGAGATTATTGCTTTAAACAATCTGTTCTAAAAAATCAGCTCTTCAAAAAGGTCATGTACAATTTTTTTAAAGGGAGTAGTTTTTATGCAATTTGTGCATAAAATGTGGGCAAATTCTGAAAAAAACATTTTCTCAAAAACCGCTCCAACTGTGCGACGGGTAGAAATGGAGGGGGAAGGAGAGAAGAGGCGGTCGGAACGCAGCAACTGCAGCGGCCACCGCTGGCGGGCTAGTCCGAATATTTGTATTTGAGTGGCCCTAATATTGATTCGCGCACCTCGGTGGGTGAAACATTAGCTCACTGGCCACTGTAGCCCCAGTGCGCGGATTTGATCCCGGCCGAAGTGCGTGGTTAGTAATAGGAGTAGAACATAGATAGCGTGCGATCTTTGGCGATAACCCTAGGAGGATATTCAAAACAGTTGGATGCCAGCCTCTTCTTCGTCCCTGGCTTCCTTAGAAGCCTACCTATGCCGCCGGTCTGGGGACCTTTCCAGCAGGCGAGCACCTAGCGAGCGGTCCCCTGATACGCTTGGGCTGTGACTCACTTTCTCTGCCAGATGTCGGTCTCAATTAATTATATCCGAACTATGTGTTTGTAAGAACGTGAGATCTCGTTAGGGCGGGGTATTGTGGGACGCATATAATTTTTGCCGGGCATTCGCCAGGGTTCTTTTACATGCTACAAGAGTGACACGGCTACTATGGATTTTCTGCCCCGTCGAGAAACCACGCACCTCGGCCGAAAGAGTCCAAAAAGCTGGCCAAAAATCAAATAAGATGGCAGTTGTATGTAAACCATTTAATCTGGGAGTTTTGGGGGACACTGAATCTGAAGTCAAATTTACAAATCAAATCAAATTTACATTTATCTGGATACACTCCTACAATTTCCAGGCATTAATCCCATTGAATATTTATGGGATATTTTGGAGAAAAAATTAGGAACACGCCGATTTTGTATGAAAATTTTCTTACCCGCTTTTATAGTTACACTTTTATTTAATTTTAACCGCCGATCATGTAGTTGTTCCAGTACTTTTGGCTATCTTTTTTGGCGACTTAATGTGTGTAAATTTTGTTTTTAAATTTCCAGTAAATTATGTTATTATTTTGTTTGCTGATATTAATTATAAAATATACAATGTTTTCATTGCGACCTAAAAGTTTTAATTTGTGTTTTCGTTTACAACTGAAACTTATTATTTATCTGAAATTTCCGAGGTGTTCCAATACTTTTGACACTCACTATATAACGGCCCACTAATGTTTCAACAGAAATGAGTATTGTAAGTAGCTCGTAGTATGTAAGTAAGTACAGTAAGCATGTAAGTATATAGTACGATAGTACAAAATTATTTTGTGGTCATAAATGACAAGGATTAAAGTAAATCAAACCGAAAGATCACATTTAACAAATCACTGCAACGCCCCTACCACATGGCCGCGATGCCCGTACCATGTAGCCGCGATGCCCCTACCATGTGGCCGCAACGCCCCTGGTTGCTGCGACACACAATATGAAAACCCCTGCGCTATGCTCTTGACGGCAAACAATTTTCATTTGCCGAAAGTACTGTGTAACTCGATACACCATCTCACGAGCCTGGCCTCTCAACGGTGACCCTGATATACATGTGAATGTTGAAGTCGAAGACATGTCAATAGAAATGTAAAATCTCGAAAACGCTGCAAAGCAACAAATCGGAGATCTACACCCACTCACAGCTGGAAGCAGAAACAAATTGATCCCCGGAGCGAGAAAATTTCCGAACAACTGTGGCAATTGCACGCGAGGAGAAAGAAAAGAAGATGATTTCTCTCGACATGGCATTTCTCACGGCCAAAAGCCGTTTGTCTTGGCAAGTTAAACAGAGATTCGAGCCTTCAACTCCCCAGGATTTGGCACAGTCGTCGTCAGGCTGTCTCCCCCCTCCATCCGCCCGGGCTGAGGCGGCAGCGACTCCTCCTTAGGCACTGTATTACCACCTTCAGTTAAAGTTACAGTTAGAGTTAACCGGACGTTAGCGGCCGAAATTCGTATTACGAGCGTCGGTTAAAGATAAATAGGATGTTTACCTGAAGGTTAAGTTAACCGGAGGTTGAAATAAGGGTTACTGAGTTAACTGCCGGTGAGGTGAAATGGCGAATGTAATAAACGTAGAAACTGATTCTAAAGACGAAATGTTGTTCGAATATTTCGTTAATACCAGACGGCTCAAACTTTGCGTCCCAGACAGGATAATTTCGGAGAATGGGTCTGCGCCGAATTTTTCGCACGTTTCAGGATTACGAAACAAACTGCTTTATTCGTATTGCAACAGATTGGAGATGAACTGGAATACGTTACAGACACGTATGAGGATGTATATAATAAATCATTAATGGCAATAGTTATCGTATGTTCCCTCTGTAGGTAGAAGTAGAACCTTTCCTTAGCTTTCTCCCAGTGGTATCCACAAATTGATTAAAGATAGTCAACATGAGGTCGCAATATTATTTATTCAGTTGTCATTTCAACATCGAATGAATAATACTGCAAACCTTATTTTGATTGCCTTTAAATCTTTGTGGATATTACTAAAAGTAAATAATATTCATTAGAAAATTATTGGTTCATATGTAAATTTAACCACATTTGAAATTTAAATGAATATTATGCAAATTAAATATTAAATGTTATGTATTCCCAACCTGGTGTAAGTTAAAACAGGGTAATTAGTGTTTAATGAAATTTACTTATTTTTCTTTATGACTTTCCCTTTCCTGTTGTAACAAGTTTCTGCAGTACTAAAATTCAGAAGTTTACACTTATAAAGTAATTAAGATTAATAATTTTGTGTATTATCATATTTTGCATACATTCGTTAAGAAATAAGCTTGCTAAAGTAAATTACAAATTAAATGAAAATATCACTTTATGCTAATAAAATTTCAATTGAATTAATTTTTTTACAATAGATCCCATTCATATTTTTAAAGCACTACTTGTTGTTACACCTTACACATAAGACAATTTTTAACATACTTTTTCATAAACTCTTACAGTGTTTTGAGAAGTATTATAGTTTGCAATTATAAGCATTATATTATTTCTCATTTCATTTAGCCTTGTTTTCAATTTATGAAGTACAATATATATATATATATATATATATATATATATATATATATATATATATATATATATATATATTAATTTAAGATTTATTTCAAAAGTATCAACAAATCAGGTTTCTTCTTTAATACCTAAAAATCGTTTCATTAAGATGACATCTGGAAGTGGATAATTATTATTGAGTTAAGAATTAAAATATTTTGATTTTTATCAAGACTTCAGAAACGTTCACACTATTAAGAATTCTATTGTTTTGTTTCAGGAATTGCTCTTTGTCTCCTATGAAGCAATTACTGCTCACCCTGAGATTTTATGCAACTGCCGGCACTCTAACAGCAGTTGGTGACGTCTCAGGAGTGCATAAAACTACTGCAGGGAGAATAATTACAAAAGTCTCCCATGTTCTTGCATCTCCAAGGAGAAAAATTATTTATTTGCCGAGAAGCAGAGAAGAAACATTAACCATTCAAAGAAAGTTCTTTGAAGTGGCTGCTTTTCCGAGGGTGATTGGTGCCATTGACTGCATTCATGTACGCATTGTTTCATCCGGTGGGGACAACGCTGAAGTTTTTCGAAACGCGAAAGGCTACTTCAGCTTCAATGTGCAAACCGTTGCAAGCCAGGACTTGCGCATTCAAAATATAGTTGCAAGGTGGCCTGGATCAAGCCATGATGCTACAATATACAGAAACTCTGTAATTAAGACTCGGGTGGAGAGAGGGGATTTTTTGAATGGGGTGCTGCAGGATATCCTTCGGGAGCAACATTGTTGACACCTCTTCGCAACCCTTATTTACCCGAGGCAAATTTGTATAATAAATCGCACATTAGGACACGCAACGCTGTGGAAAGATTATACGGTGTTTGGAAAGCAAGATTCTCTATTTTGGCACTAGGACTAAGGCAAGATACTTCACTCGTGCTGCCCATAATTGTGGCATGTGCTGTAATGCACAACATTGTCATTGAGAGGAAGGAAGCAGATCCTCCACCTGTGCCCCAAAACACTAGAAACAAATCAAATCTTCAATCCTACAGTGAAAAAGTTAAAAGGCGCACGAAAAGTTGAATATCAAAAACATTATGCTGCACTCTATTAATCGTTTTGAGTACTAGAAAGTATTGCCAACCAACACCGAGTAAACGTTAATGTGAGAGTTAGCTAACTTCCAGTTACCCCACACTCGTAATACACGAAGTCCATTTTAACCTGAAGTTACTTTAACCGGGAGTTAGTTATCTAGCGGTTATAACCAAAGGTGACAATAGAGACCCTTAGAGGGGGAACCTTCCCCTCCGCCACTTTTCGCGCATGCGCAGACCAGGTTTTTTTCTAAGATGTCGAGCTATACATAGCTAGTGGCGAAAATCCACCACCGTCGGGATCGAACCTCAGAACTTCTCGGATAGTCCCACTATGCAACTTCGGCAATGAGCCTGATGATGGCAATGAGAGTACAGAACATGGCTTGTAACATTTGTAATTCAGACTGAAACGGTAGTAAATTATTTTATTAGTGGAAAAACAAAAAAAAAACAAAAAAAACTTACTGAATTTTAACAGTTACGTCATGTTTTGGTAAGTTACGATAGGAACACTTGGATTTTCGGTTACAGCCTAGTGTGCATTGAATCGGTACTGCAAGAATGATTAGTACGGGTGGGATTTTTTAAAAGTCGAGTGCATTGTTTCTCGTTAGGGTGCACCCACTAGGCCTTCACAGTCGGGAAGAGACGACCGAACCGTCCGCTGTCTGCAAAAAGTTTGAAGATCTTTTGGACAATACAATGTGTCATTCTGTCCATACTGATGACATCATTAGCAAGTGCATCAAGTCAGGGCAATCTTTTTTGCCGTTTCTGTTGTGAGATTATGTGAAGTGTGTGGAGCGAACACGGTCCACTTTAATTATTTTGAACCAAAATTATCCCAAGTTGTACAACATGGTATTAAATTTTGTTTAGTGTATTATCCAACACTATACTTGGGTTTTTATTTCTTGATGCATGAGGGCCTGTGTTCACGATGGAATATCTCATTGTCTTTCGCGTCTTCTTGGTCGTGCCGCTAGATGTCGCATGATCGCCAGCAGTGCGTGAGGTCGTAGGTGCCATAAGTGACCTGTATTTCTGAACTGAGCCAATGTCATAAGCCAATTGGACCCGGCTCTCTGTGTGTACTACTTTCAGGGGACCCCTTCTTTGTGCAAAGCGAAGTATTATAGCTAATATGGCGGATTCTCAGAAGCCCGCACTATTATAAGTGGGCTACGACTAGGCAACGTTCCGTCCGAAGAGCCGGAGCGGCTGAGAGGGGCATCTTCCTGGAGTTTCGAAACGGAACAAAGGACAAGAGGAAAGCCATGCGGAGACGTCTGATCCAGTGAATGTGACTGTGACGCAGTGTGAATAAATGATTGCCCTCCTTAATAGGAAAGATTCATAAATCAATGCCGATGACAAGAACTGTGTTGTTGCAACATCACAATGTTTCGTTATGTTGATTAAATTAAAAGTATCACAACTTACGAAAGAGGAGGTTGCGAAAACTGTAATAGAAATGGTTACAAGGACTGATATCGCCGCCTTGATACCATACATTGATAAACTCTATTCTATGATTTTCACACACATTTCATACGCCACAGCTGCGAAATCCGGTATACCCAGAGCTGCTGACATTTTGAGGCCAAAAAACGAGACTTGACAATAGAAAAAAGGCAAGAGAACATAGTCTTCATCAAATGTAGGTATGACCAAAAAGTATGCTTGACGAGATTGGCAAAACAATTCAAGGAAAGAGTTGAAGTTAATGTGTCCAGGTACAACTCAAGGAGCAGTATCCTGGTCATTTAAGCAGCAAACCCAAATACTGCCAACAAAATTAGAAACGCTATTAAAGAGTCCAATAAGATAGAGATAAGGCGGCATCTGCCTATCATTCAGAGATTCTTGCCATTTTAAAAGCACTATTGCCTACCAAACTGTAATTGGATGAATATTAATTTATGTTGTTTGCGGCCATAGCGAAATTGTTCTAGAGATTGAAAGCAGTATTTGAAGCAGTATTTGTAAACGTTTTGTAGTAAAGTTATTTGAATGGAGTGTTAAATTATATATTATGTGATTGGTTAATGTAAATAGGAATTGTAGCAAATTTAGTCAAAGTAACGAAGGGAATTCCCAGTGTTCATTTGTATAAATAGATTAACAATTAATTCTTTCTTCATTGAAAGGGTTTTAAATTTTTGTGCTATTGTGTTTCGTTTTAATTTTGGTTTGATATTGTAAGCAAAGAAAAGGGTTTTAAGATTATTAAACCCTGCTTAACTGATTTATGTGTTCTTGCATTCGTCATATATCGTGTATTATATATATATATATATATATATATATATATATATATATATATATATATATATATATATATATATATATATTGAGGCGTCATGGGATTGTGCAACCCCATAACGCCACCGTCTAGTATGTGTGAACACCCACAGGCAGCGAGGATAGCAGGCGCGGCGAAGCAGAGGCTCCTAAACGCGCGGCCTGGTTTCCGTTGCCCGTACTAGACGGTGGCGAACTAGCGAGCAACGTTTTCCTCGTGGAGGGTTGAGAGAGGGGAAGCAACCCCACCACTGCAATTTCCCCAGGCGTCGGGCGATATATGCGCGAACCCGCAAGCGGGAGCTCTCTTTTGCCACCACTCGCCGAGTAAGCAGCTCTGCTCTCTTGCCACCACTCGCCGAGTAAGCAGCTCTTTGTTTGCCACCACTCGCCAAGTAAGCAGCTCTTCTCTTTTGCCATCGCTCGCCGAACTAGCAAATCTTTTGCCACCGCTCGCCGAGCAGCTGTTCGTTAATATTAGCTCAGATATTGTTCGCCGCTGCAACGACTACTAGATAGGAGTATTCGGCGTCGAACAGACGTTCTAGTCAGTCATCCGGGAGATAGTGCAGATTCAGTAAAGTATTCCTTCAATTAACGACACGGGAAGTAAAAGTTAGCCGTTGTGAGAGAAGCATTGAAAGCTCTGGTTTAGCAAAGTAGAGGTAGCAACGAGCGAGGAACTTGCACGAGTATTCGGTGAAGTGCAAGGGACATTTTCGCAACATGGGCGTGGTCAGAGGCGCCGAGGAGGAATAAGAGGCCGAGGACCCAGGCGCACGAGGAAGAAGACGGAACGACTAGGAAGAAGACCGGAAGAGGACGCAAGAAGACAACGTAGACGGCAGAGGTGAATCCCGTCTCTTTACGACGCAGAAGCTGGGACCGAGCGACGTCGACGCAGAGACCAGCGCACGACCCTCAAGGCCAAAAGTGGGAAGTCCACGAGGTAACGGTAAGGGCGCGAGAAATAGATCAAGTTCACGTCGGCAGGTAAAAATTAGTATAGGAAAGTGTTAAGAAATTGAGGACACGGGTGGCAACAAATTGCAGTATCATAGTAGGAGACATTTTGATGCACTATTGCCTGCGTAAAATATTCTACATAGGACATTTGTTATTCTGTTATTTTCAGCCACAGTTAAAGTGTAAATGAGAGTGGTGCACTTGCACACATTCTTTTTCTTTGCATGTGATATTTTGAAGCAGGAGATTGTAAATTGAAAATTTTGGTTTTGTGTGCAATGTAAAAGAATAGCATAGATTTAGATATATTTAGTTTTCCAAGGGAATTCCCAGTGGAGATTAGGGCAATCATTTCAGAGTCTCAATTTTTGGTGTAAATTATATGTGTTTATTCATTTGTGTGTGTGTTGTAAAGACAAAGCGGGTTAAAAGCAATTAAAGCCTGTTTAACTATTGCAATGTTTTTTGTGTCGAGGGTTCAGACCTTTCTCGCACCCAAAGATCCTGCGTCCCGAGAATTTTAAGCTCGCTTCACGAGCAAATCTTGATAACCTGCTACTGCTCAACGGTGCCGCTCAAGGTAGACCGTTACTGGGGTAAGGACGGGTTAGAATATATATATATATATATATATATATATATATATATATATATATATATATATATATATAGAGAGAGAGAGAGAGAGAGAGAGAGAGGGGCAGCATGTGTCAATATTTCTGCAGGGGACTTCCAAAGACTTGTTGCGTCCATGCCACGTGGAGTTGCTGCAGTTCGTCGAGCAAAAAGAGGTCTGACACGATATTAGGAGGTAACCCATGACATGACGTCACCTCAGTGTAAAGGACAATGTAAAATATCGTACTCAGAAGTGAGTTGCTTCTTAAGTACTTAAGAGCGGTGCGCTCCCCTTAAAAATCAATAGTGGTGCTAATTTACTTGTAAAATGTAATTTATTACTTTATTTGACTTTATTTGTATAACTTTATTTGTTAGAAATTCAGTGAGATACGAAACAATCGAAATCTGAACACGCACAAACTTCAAGTTTCAACCCAAACTTTTCCAAGTCCTTTAGTCCAAAGACACTTTGCAAGATGGCGTTACTTGTCTGTATTTTTTCTTTTCGTGTTAGCACTTCCTTCAAGAAAAAATATCAATCGGAAAAAATAGACTATATTCAGCACTTTGTGGACGTAATCTTATGCGCTCCATTCCTCTCTGGTAACAGCTCGAATCCAATCCTCTCCAGAGGTTTAGCCAGTAGAACAGCTAGCTGGTTGATCCCGTCAATGTGTTCCAAATTCAGATCTCCATCCAAAACTCTTTCCCTCATAGAGAAGTGACGAACCTCGATGTTCTTTGATATGCGATAATACTCTGAATTTTAACCACTTTTATTGCACTAACATTGTTGATGTAGAACGTAGATTTTTGACAGTTTCCAGCAATTCAGACGGTCAGCATTTTTTAAAATGTGTTGCGTCTATTTAGGTACAACGGCTCTCCTAACTCCATAAGGAGCGTTGAGTGCACTGTGGAGTAATCCTCCGTTAACATTTATTTTTCAATTGGAGTAATCCTCTGTTATAAAGCGCTCTCTACGGGTTGCTGGGTAGTCGAGTCGGGGAATCATCGATAGGTAGCGTCTTCACGCTCACGTCTTGCACGCGCCCTGTGTCATCTACCCATCGGCCAGAATTGGGAAGGAAAAAGGATAGGTATTAAGTTTAGGACGCTTCACAGGGGTTGGACTAGCCCCTGTGAAGCAGGAAAACTCGTTTTGACATAACAAATTTCACATGAGGTTCTACGGGAATTCTACAGGAATCGAACTCGGAATCTCAGTGGTGAAATGCACGCGACTTAGCCACGAGAGCTTTTCGGCCGATTAACTCCTTTGCGTATTCATTTGCTGCTATTATCTCAGCTTCTGTTGTCGACGTTGCCACTGATTTTTGCATCGGACTGATCCCCGATACAGCACCATTACTAAAGGTTGCAATGATACCAGTCGTTGATCGTCTTGTCTTGTCACCTGCGTAGTCACCATCACTGTAAACCCGTACAGCTTGTCCCCTTCAGAAGACAATTCCATGGACACTCGTCAAATATCCACTGTAATCTGTAATTCCATTGTACTCTTCAAATATCGAAATATTTGTTTCATCCGTCTCCAATCTTGAATTGTAGGATTTTCCGTGTCTCGAGCTACTTTATTATCCGCGAAGGCAATATCAGGACATGTAGCTGCAGTCAGGGGCATCAAAGAACCCACAGCCTCACGATAAGGAACCGTAGTTGGCCTTTTCCATGTTTTTAGCGTCGATGAGAGGAGGGGGTGAGAACTGGGAAGACAAGGAAATTCATTGTTATAATCTAACACAGAAAATCTGTTTTCAGTCGTGATTGGTAGAGATAATTGTGTTCTTGCTTTCCTGGATAGATGGTTGCAAGGTTCCATGGTGTATTGTTGCCCAACCGTCTGTGGTGTGAAGGACATTCGACCTTTCGGATACGTTTTTCTAGTAAATTGTTCAGGTGTGTGAAGAACGTATTTAACGTTACAAAATGTATTAACGTTACAGAACGTATAAGTTGCAGAACGTTTTAAACTTACACTAAATCGACTCGTTTAATTTATACATACTACCAGCAAGTTTTGAGGACACATTTAATTTCATGCAACCCAGTAAGCGAATTATCAATGTTTTTAGAATAGGCCATATCGCGGACTATCGCGTCGCCGTCAATAGATGGTGCACGCTAGGCAATGGAATAATGAGGAAGAGTCGAGTACTGAGAGTTGGGTGGGGGCGGCGTGTTGCAATTAGGATTTCGTTCGCTCTAGTCCAAGCCTATTAAGTAAGCTAAATATATCAATTATTTCAACTGATGTCAAAAACTACAATTTTGTTTGCTGCAAATATTTTAAAAAATATGTTTGTGAGCACAATTTTATCTTACGTTATTAACCTGAAAGTTACAGAGAAGGATTCAAACACCATTGCTTGCAAATCGATCGCACACTACATGCTGTAGCTTGCTCCTTTTCAAGAAATATTCTGAAAAGAGAATCTGTATGCGATTGTTCGCCCGCTTCTCTTCATTTGCCACACACCGACCACCGGCACGCAGACTCTCTAATCAGGAACATGATCATTCTACAAACATCTGTTAGACAATTAAAAGAAGCAGTACGAAGACCCATCATAAGGACAAATAAAAGCAATAGCTACTACATATGAAATTGAACAAAACTTTACACAAATAAAACATAACAACGTGAGAATAAGGTTTCGTACGCAAAAAACTTCAATAAAAATATTAATGATCAGCAATACATTACAAAGAACAAGTTAAAATCATGGGATGAGTTCTATCTTAAATATTACAGAAACGAATACAAATTTCGTATATTTATTTGTAGTTTCCGTGGTACAGAAGGCATGTACAAAGTGTCTTTTTAAAAGAAGCTTGATATATCAAAAGAAATACACGCATACAATAAAAGTCAGAATCCAGTAAGACAGCCTGCAACATCTAATCAAACAGGAGTGGAAATTGATAAGATAGAAAAGAGTATATTCATGGACATTATTGTAAACAAAATAAAACATACCATTACAAGAGTCTGCTGCCCATAGCAATAAATTTCTCCAATGTCACACTTATATTAGTTGACAAATACGAATGGTTTTTGCGTTGTCAACACTCTCAAAATATACGAGGGCTGCCTTTTATATTTCAGGATTACAGAACAAAAACAAAGATTAATCATCGAAAATCACTTTATTGTTTTTCAAAATATTCCACATGAAGATCTATACACTTTTGCATGCGTTTGAACAAATTGTCGAAGCACTTTTGCTACTCTGATTGAGGTATCTCCAAAACATGCAGCAACCGTTTCTGCAGGTGTCGAAAAACGTTGACCTCTCAGTTTGTTTTTTACGTACGGAAATAAAAAGAAGTCATTCGGTGCCAAGTCAGGACTATACGGCGGATGACGCATCAAATCGATGTTTTGGGTGCTCAAAAATGCAGTTGTTTGAGCCGATGTGTGAGAGCTCGCATTGTCGTGGTGAACAGTGATCCGTCTTCGGCGGTTGATTTTCCTGATTTCTTGGAAGACAGCTGGCAAAAAAATCGTTGTGTTCCACTCAGAATTGACTGTTCTGCGTTGTTCTAGTTGTACGGTTGCGACATGTCCCGTTTTTTTTTCGAAAAAAAAAACAACAACAAAAAACAAAAACAGGCGACCATCTGTTTGGAAATGCTTCGTGCGCGAACAACTTTTGTTGGATTTTGCTCATCTTGAAACACACATACAGTCGACTGCTGTTTACATTCGGGCTCATACGCGTAAATCCACGATTCATTACCTGTCACGATGTCATAGACGTGTTTCGAAGCACCGCGATCGTATTTTTTGAGCATTTCTTTCGACCAATCGACACGAGCCTTTTTTTGAGCGATTGACAAATTGTGTGGGATCCAACGCGAACAATTTTTTTTGACAGTCCCATGTTCATGCAATATTGAATGTATGCTGGTCCCGCTAATGCCTAAGGTTGTCTCAATCTCACGATAGGTCACATGACGATCTTGCAATATCAGTTCACGCACAGCATCAATGGTTTTGGGAACAACAACTGATTTTGGACGACCTTCGCGAAATTCGTCTTGGAGTGAACTACGACCACGATTGAATTCACCATACCATCGATAAACACTGGTCCTTGATGGAGATTCATCGCCAAAAATTGAATTAAGTTCATCCATGCACTGTTGCTGAGTTAATCCACGTCGAAAGTTGTAAAAAATAATCGCACGAAAATGTTCACGATTTAATTCCATTTTTGGGCCAAGATGAATATTTTAAGTTACTGTAAACAACACAAATAGCGCTCGTATGTCAAAACGTTCTGAGTACGTATATCCTCAAAACATCCAACTTTACGATAGAGCTGTCAGTTGCCAGATTGCAACACCAGGGTTGCCAAATCCCGAAACATAAAAGGCAACCTTCGTATTATCTGAATTGAACTTGGTTTAATAAGATAAAAAAGTATTGTATATATTTCATTTAGTTTGATAGAAAATATAATAATTTTTATTGCGTATTTAATTTTCGTAGTCAAAGATTTTCATTATTTGAATTTTGTTTTTATTTATTTATTATTTGGCTATTTTTTAGGTCGCATCAACATCTAGGTCATTAGCGACTACCATTAGATTTAACGTTACGGTTACTATGAAGATGACACGATATTGTGATGATACGGTGTGAAAGGACGAACAAAAATCCAGCCATGCCCATGGCGGGGGTGGAACCCTCGCGATCCTTAGGTCAGAGATCGTTAAGGCAGTAGTGCCGTAATCGGATTCCGTCCGCCCGGCCATCCGGATTGGCATTATTTGAGTTTTGTTTCTTTGTAAATGTTGTTTGTTGTTTGATTTGTTACTTTTGCAAGTGGTATATAAATTGTGTGCTGAGAATAAATGTCCAAATAAGTGCTCTCAACATTTTTATTTATAATCCGTGCCGTATTTTTATAAAGGTTGGTACCAATCACATGTTGCATTTAACAAATTGATATTTATCACAGTACAAGGGTTGGTACTCGTACAATAAAGCCAGGTTAACAGAAAGCGAACAAAGACAAATTCCACTTGCGATTTTCCATGCGTTCTATTTTCAAATTTGAGTGATTTTCGGTCATATTTGAGTGATTTTTAATTCAGGTTTCAGTGATATTCAAAACATAGGTCTCTAAACGGAGAGGCTCGAAATATCACGGCAACATCTGGATTCTTCGCTAAATTAACACTTTTTGTTAATTATTATTAACATTGCATTGCATTGATACATTAATTAATAACATTGCATTGATCTTCCATTAAGCGAAACAACCAGTGATGCTCGTGCAAATCACAATGAACAAGTTAAGTAAAATCGAATATTTTGTCCAATTTGATTAACATTGTATCTGAATTTAAATGAGACTTCTAATTTGCTGCAAGTTTTATTTCAAGTAGCAGTATTTGCCATCGACTTCTTTCTTCTTAAGAAACTCGCACGAGCCGCCACTGGCTTGAAATGTTTGTTACTGTAAATTACACAAAGTGAAAGTGGAAAATCATATTCGTATTGAGTTTAAAATTCCCTCTTCTTGTTAAGCGGTGACAATACCGTATTTTCACATCTGATCACATCCGATGTAAAACATTGTTCGACCTTACATCATGCGAAGAATCAAAGCAGGCGTGAGTTGAGTTGCCATGAGTATCTCGAGTCGGGGGTAAGCTGTTGAAATGGAGAATTGGGGGTTTCTCAGTTGCAGCGTGTGAAGTGTGTTAAAACGATCAGGGCATGAGTTAAAAATAAAACTTGTTAATTATCGCAATGACGTGAATAATAATCGTTCAAAATGAATTTCGGAAATAAGTTGCGTTGCGTGAAAAATCGCTGTTTTTCCGGGTCGTCCGGATTATTATCTTCAAACTACCACGTAACACCATGTACCCCGATGTTATCTCAGGTCCCGAAAAAAGCAAGAGTTGTGATATGTGGGGGTGGAGTTATGGGGGCTGCAGTAGCATACCATTTAGCAGAATTAGGCTGGGGCGAGTCGACTGTACTTGTAGAACAAGGACGGTATGTGCACGATGTTTCATTCGGGATGTTATTGAATTTACCTCCGTATAAACATCATTGATAAGTTTTGTGATTAAAATATATTTAATTTGATGTTGTTTGTCTTTGATTTCATTTAAAAGTTGTTGACCAAATCCCTTCACTGGCACTGTTGACAGGTGTGGGGGTGGAACCACTTGGCATTTATCAGGACTAGTTGGTGTATTTAAGCCAACTTTGACCCAAGTGAAACTTGCGAAATCTAGTATTCAGCTGTACAAAAGTATGGAAGGAAAAGGTTTGAAGACTGGATGGAAGGAGTGCGGTAGCTTATGTGTTGCTCGAACGAGGGATAGAATGACAGTGTACAGACGGATGAAGGCCCAATCTGTGTATGTAATATTTTGAAGATTTTTATCTTTTTGTTAGTCTCATTGAATGGGTAATATTCTGATATATTAAATGCATTTGTATATGAAGTCTAAATTTGGCAGAGATGGTGTGTGCCTAGTATGCTTTGTTTTGCTTGTTTCTTGTGGAAGTATTGAGAGATCTAAATTATCCTAATAATTGTTACTCCCTGTGCCTCAAGGTGGTGTCATATTAAGGGATATTGGGCATTTACAAAATAACTTAATTCACATTGACTACTCCCCATGCTTGAAGAGCTATCTTTCCATACATTTCATATCCTGTAGAAGAGTGAATTATCTTTGTCTTTGTACTGGCAACTACACTTATATATAATTCGGTAACCCTGTTGCTCTATACACTGCCATGAATTTTCATTAATTTATGACAAGTCCATAAAAGTTAGAGTTCATGACATGTTGAATTTTAGAAATTGGGGGTTGAGGCAATATTACTAAATAGTTATTTTGCCGTTTCATTTTCAAGTTTTAAAATTGAATATTTAAACATAGAGATTTTTTTTTCTAACTGTAGAGAGTAATGCTTGTTCCTAATTACACAAAGTAATGGTTTAAAACACCAGACGATTCTTTTTTCATGTTTCATTGTTTTCTTTTACAATTTCATAGCGATTCGTGATTTTCTCTGTATATCTTCAAGCTTCATCTATAATATCTTCAAGCTCTTGTTCACTTACCCAAATATTTCTTCAATTTCTGTCCTGAAACAGTTGTGACTGTCAATTAACATCAAAAATAGGTTTGCATAAATGTGACTTCTTTAATGCTCATTGAGTTAAGTTTTATTTTTTCCTATATGCTTAAAGCTTTTATATAGATACAGTTGTGTTAAAAGCAATTTGTTACGATGCTTAATGTTGCTTGGCAAACATACAATTCTAAATATCTGTAACTTAAGGCACTGCTGTCTATATTTGAAGGTTCACATTAAGGGTAGGTTCTCTTATTTTGCTCTAACCCAGAGGTTCGCAATGTGTTGCGCCATGGGGGTCGATGATGTTTTGATGGTGTCAATAGTCAAATATGGATCAATGACTGGTCAGTATAATATTAATTATCTTCATAATTAATTATTTCCTTAAGTAAAATAACAAAACAATATGAAAATATTTAAAAATTAACTCCTCTTCTTTCATATCTTGTTAATTTTTAAGAGTTAGGATTTTTAAAAAATTCTCAAGAAATAACTAGGAATTCACAATGATACTCCATAGTGTAAACAACAAATAATAAGACTCTCCATAATATGCCATTGAGAAAGATTATGGCCAGTTCTTAAAAATACTCAACATTTTGTTACCTTTGCACCACAATGCAGAATAGAAACTTGGCTACTCAAAAGCGGAAGAGTTTCAATAATTAAAAATTGAGATACTTATGAGAATAGTGTAAGAAATAATTATGGAAGAGCAGGCTTGATGGCCCGAGTCTCGCCATGTAAAATAAGGCTTCAATTCAATTCAAAAAAGTTATCTTTGTGGCATTTATGTGCAATTCTTTGTTATGATTATGGTTGCTGTGTATTATAGAGAAAATGTAAGGGGGTTGATGAAGTCAACAATAATTCTCTTAAAAGGGTTGACGAGAGAAAAAGGTTGGAAATCACTGTTCCAACCCATTAGAATGACATCCAGGTACACTTGGATTCTTATTAAATAAGTGTCAGGCCATTAAAAAATTATTAATTTTCAATGCTTTTTTTAAGTTTCTCACTAAATGTTATAATGGTTTATGTGTCAGACCTCCAAGGAAATTTACACATGTAATATTATTTTGAAAGAACATCTAGAAAAACTTTTACTTTTGGTGCAATATTGATAAAGAATACATTCCAATTCTACATTAAAAATTCAATTTCTTCAAATATTGGTCAAAGAAATACTTGTTTTGTTAGAAGCAAGTTACACTTCCTCTTTCTATTCAAATCATTTCGGGGTTCATATATACCCAAGAATTTGCCCCTGAGCAATTTTCATTTTTAAAAATATTGTTTCGAATGTTCCTCATTTTCACATTTCGGTTTTCACCTTGGAGTCATTATTTGTGGAGATGTTACAATAGCAAAGAGTATTTTTTTGCATATTGCCAGTTATGATGGAAAGTCAAATTTTCCATTATTAGTTTATAACGTTTAAATTTGCAACAGTAGCATGCTCAGGTTAATAACTTCTGATGTGATAACTTTTCATGTTGCTCCTCTCATTCTCACCCAGGAATGCAACATCACAAACAAAACATCAATGTTCAAAATTGAAATATCAATGTTAGTAATACTACGGCCAAAATCCATTGAAGTTGGTAAGGCTGGTAAGTAGCCTAATGGCCATACAGGGAGAATTAAATTTGACAGTGACAATGTTATTAATTCACAATTTCTTGATAAAACAGTAAAAAAAGTAAAAGAACAATTAACAAAAATTTAATTATGTGATTGAATGATTAAAAAATATTAAACTACACTCATCAACGAAAACTAGCATTTTTGCACTCGTGCTTCAGTGCAACTCTTGCACTCAAGCAGAAAGAACTGCATTAATTTCTTTGTATAGAGATCAACAGTTTTCAAAATACGCATATAATACTAGACGTGTAACATTCCATATTAAAATTATGTGAGTGGAGGGGTTTTTGATTCTTTCCAACTCTCCCAACTACCATGGATATTATATTTTTCTTCCCAACCCCCAAAGCATTGGCGGCTCGTGCCAGTTGTAGGATGTTTGCGCCGTTACCTAAAAATGTCGATATTTAAGTAGACTTCGTATCACGTGAAATGCATATTTCATTTGTGTAATTACTCTCGGGAGCTATGGGGAGGCGTGCCGCATTTCGGTGAGCAAGCAACCACGAAGTTTACAGGTCCTATAGACTTCATACAAGTGACAGTTCCGTGATACGTAACTTCCAAGACAAACACCATTGTAAAAGAATGATGTTTGTCTTGGAAACAAAACGAATTGTTACTTATGAATTTTTTAAGGTCACCTGCAAATAAATGAAAACGCGCATGTTGCGCGTGAATGCGCGCATGAAAACGCGCAGACGAATCTAAACGAATTTTAGAAGCGCAAGAGCAGGGTGATCAGACTTCTTTTATCCGAACGTGTCCTCCTTTTTATACTTGTCCGGGGTCTGGACGGATTTTTTAAAATTCACGAAATGTACTTAACTAACTCTGAGAGCACGATATTTTCAAATTATTTGTTTGGACTGCTGTTTACACCATGGAATTATTTCCTCCATGGTTTACACTAATTAGCCTGAAAGTGGCAGCCCCATCACCGGAATATTCTCTTTTTAGTACAAATCGAGAGGTTCACTCATTTTGATTTTGTTCTCAGTAGTTTCGTGAGTTGTTGATGTCGAGGAAGGAAACGCATGCGATTGTTTCCGTAGACATATTGGCCAAAGTTTTTTTGTAATAGTTAAAATGCCAAAGCGGAAACGCAGGTTTAAGGATGCCGCCATAGCTTGCACATAACCTGTATTCAAAACGGGAAGGAAGGAGTGTATGTAAATCGGAAATCGAAATTTGTGTAGCTGCTAGATTTCTTACTTTTTGCATGTATAGGTACTGTCATCTGTCAGAATACGTCCATAAATATACAGGGTAACGTGTAGTCACACACAATGCGTCATATATTATCATGTATATGCCCTCTTTTTTTCACCAAATGTCCTCTTTTAAGTCCTTGTCCTTTTCATCGAGTGGATTTGGCCACCCGTCACCCAGCATCGATTTTTAAGGGTAGAAACTGCGAGTAATTTCTATAATGGTCAGCAATAAATCAAAATATCTCAGTACTGCTGCTCTAAATGTTAGCCTAATAGGAATTGTTTTTACTAATTAAAAGCTCTTTATTTCTTATCGTTCCTCTGTGACATGTAGCATACACATTGGATATTGTCGAGATGTAGCGGCAATGTACAGAACGACCGCCCAAATGGGAGTTATTTTTCATGTATAATCATCCAATAGTGTACACTCACAGAAATGGTTAAATGTTCTGAACACGCATTTCGGTTTAGTTTCTATTGATTTGATTCGTTACGCTATGTAACTTAACTATTTTTCATTTACGCAGAGATTTCTTTTCAGCATTTTCCCACATTTGTGTTCGCATGTCGTTTGCTCCTTTATCCCATACAGATGTCCTCACACACACTTTCGATATCAAAAAGTTCTATATCAATTTTGAATTTTGAGAACACACGCTCTGAAGCCACGACGCGACTGAGAACCAGCGTGTGCAGCCAGAGCGCTCCAAAACACCTACGAGTTCCGGCTGCTGGTGAGCGCCGGTAAGTTTCGACAAGCGTTTGTTGAGTCCTCCATCATTTGGTAGCATGCGCAGTCAAGCTGGTGAATGACGTCATTCGGCGCCAGGTCCACACGCACCGGAAACCAGCGTCAAACGTGAGCGAACTCTAACACTTTTAATGCGTAACGCTTCGCTACTAGTCTCAAAGTTGGTGCTGAGGTTCCGGGCTTCGCGATTGACAAAACAACCTTGAGACAGTCCAACGCATTTCGTCCCCAAATACTTTTTTTGGACAGTTTGTTAAGAAAAAGCAAAACGTATTCAAAACGACTTTATAGCAGATGTATATTGAGCAGATGTTTATTAAATAGTTTGAAAATAATACTTTTGTTTTAAATGTCAAAGGTTTCGGCATACTCGCACCCTGAGCTTACCGACAGGCGATGTATCTCGGTAAGCCCAGCGTGCGGGAAGTGCGGTGCATCAGTGCACCACTGATCTCTGCACTACACCACCGCACTGGGTCAATTGTGAAGGTGACAATCCAGTAAACCACCTTTCCCTGGGAGAGATTAGAAATCTAGTAGACCTGTCACAATCCTTCTCCAGTACCTTAAAGACAAAGAGGGGGGGGGGGGGCAACGGCATGTTGCCAAACACAAAGTAGCGTACCTCGGTTGTCAGATGTCGCCTATAGACTTCCCTGGCGATACGGCGTGCATCCAAGGTAGAAAAGTAATCATACCAACGAAGTTTTAAAAACATAACCATAAATTCCTCCATCCACAGATCACTTCTACTGAGTCCCTTAAGGAAATGGATTCCAGTAAAGGTGTGTTTACACTGCGCGAGGGAGCGAACAAACGATTCTGAACGAAGGCGCGTTCGTTCGCCGAATGATCGCGGGGGAGAAGTTACTTCGTTTGTTCTGTTAGCCATAGTGTTCACTCGCAGAGGCAGCCCTCCCAAGAGAGTTTGTGTATCTATTTTATCGTTGCATTTCGAACAAGCGACTGAGTGTACTTTTTAGAGTAAAAAGAATAGATGAGCGACGAAATTTGGGGCTAATTTTTGCGTGCTGTCATAAAAAATGCAATGCTTCCTGACCAATAAATCGGATTCTGAGAACTGGTTCACGTATTGAAAAATGTAAAATTCATTACTTTTATTGAACTTAATGTTTTTAAATTGTAGTTCTTTATAAAGATCTTACAAGAACGGAAATAACTACAGATTTCTTGTGTCCCATATTGGTTTTTTGGTCCGCGAAAAGGTAATAATTTCTAAAAAAAAATATGCGTTAACATTTAACAAAACAAAGATAATTACGTAAAAAATATTATAATGAGCAGAAATATCTGAGTCAATACAGTTAAATTAAAGTAATAAAAATAATATTCCCAACGAAAATATAAAATACTTCATTATTCAAGCCACAGCTTCATTATTATTATTATTATTATTATTATTATTATTATTATTATTATTATTATTATTTCGTTAATCGGCCGACTAGGACCACGCAAGCAAGCATCCTGCATTTACCGTGGCTCAGTTTTTATTTATTATCGCGGTGGCAGGTGCTTGCAACAATTCTTAGGGGGGACCAGCATTTAGCTGGATCCGATTTTTATCCCCCATGGTTGTTAGCCCGGGGGTATGGAAGATGAAAGATGATAGGAATGGATTAGGAGGCGATAGGTGATCGTGGACTTTTGGAACCATCCCAGCATTCGCCTTTATGACCGAGGGAAACCACGAAAACCCCGGTCAGGATGGCCGGCCCGGGAATCGAACCCGGACCTCCCGATTACGAAGTCAGTGCGCTACGCACTGAGCCACTTCGCTCGGTTATGGTTATTATTATTATTATTATTATTATTATTATTATTATTATTATTATTAAAGTGCGTTTGGATAGAAGTGAAATTCCTCTAGCGCCTGCAATATTAATGTGTAATATTGAAACAAATTTTTAAACATCAGTAAATTTGTATCTTCTCTTTTCCTGCCTTTAAGCTTATCATTTGAAATTGTCATACTTTTTATATGCAAACTACAAACTGCGCAATTCGCCTTCATTCCCACAAGAATTTAAATTAGCGCCATTCGCCAACGTGTTCGCAGGTATAAATGAAAATGTTCGATCGTGTCCCGAACCTCTCAGCGCTTAGCGAATGTGTTCGCTCTGCGTATGCATTTGTTTACAGGGAACGAACCTACCGTTTGCTCGCTTCCACCAGCCGATTTTGTCCGAACGACAGGATTCGCTCGGGAGTTCCATTTCCACCGGCCGAGCGAACGAAGAATTGTTCGTTCGGCAGCGCTTGCTCGCGCAGTGTAAACGCACCTTCAAATATCGCTTCTGAACAAAAATTCGTTATCGAAGTCCCATCCACCTACTGCTCCCGAGACTCGTGTTGAGTGATCCTCCAGCCCCTGTGGATCTCGGTCGTCTGTGGCAAAAAACACGGGAATCTCCCCCGACACAGGCGACCATCTTTAGCAGCAATCAGGATGACCCTGCTTTTGACGAGGAGCACCATGAGAGTTCATCTACAACTTTTTAGAAGGTGAGAAAAAAAGAAGCCAAAGAAGTAATTCCCTACAATGGCTCTCATGGAACTTAAGCGAATTTCGTGCACATGCAGAAGAATTAGAATGATAATTTTTCGCCTTAAGCCATCTTTAGTCTGCCTTCAGGAAACTCATCTTCACCATCATCCCCTCTGTTTTCGGGGGTTTAACATCTATCAATTTGTTAAAGAAGGCGGACTCCGTGCCCGGTACGTATCCGTGACTCCCTGTTCTCTGAGAAACAACGTTCGAACCGACTTTCAAATCGTATGCGTTGGGATACACCTACCGTCCTTTTCGCTAACGGTGTGCAATATATACATTCTTTCTGACCAAGTTGTGTCAAAAGAAGAACATGAATATGTATTTTCTCAGTTGCCCGCTCTTTTTCTTATTGTGAGGGATTTTAATGCCCACAATTCCGTCAGAGGTTACATAAGCACCTGCCCGAGAGGCAATGTGCTTGAAAATATTATTGACCACGAGAACTTAATTCTTCTGAATATTGACGAAAGCACACATTTTTCCGTGGCTTCAAGCACTTTCTCATACATTGATCTGGCTCTCTGCACTCCATCTCTCTTTACCATCTTTGAGTGGACTGTCCTTGGCGACCTGCATGACAGTGACTACTTCCCCTTTCTGGTCAGTTTCGATATTCCCGACTTAAACGTTGCCCGTCCTAGCTGACTAACCCACCGAGCTGAGTGGGAAACATTCGAGAAAGAAATACGGATATCGGAAAACTGTCCTAACCGTATCGATGCTTTTTACTGTTGCCGTTCTACATGCGGCTTCAATTACCATCCCGAAGTCGTCGGGTCGCCCACGTCATCCTCCCGTGCCACGGTGGAATGCCGACTGTGCCACCGCGGCGCGTGACCGGAAGGCGCGTGACCATTGGCAAAGCTTCGTAGGTTCCCAAACATAATCTGATAAATTATAAAAGATCTCGAGCAAGAGCTAGTTTATCCATACGGGAAAGTAAAGCCGCATCGTGGAGAGCTTATCACTCTTGCCGTACGCGTAGCGTACGAAAGTACGTCAGTAGCGTGGCGAAATATTCGACAGATCGGTGGAAGATGTCCTTCGCCGCGTGTCTCAGGGCTTCTGGTAATTGGAAATCTCACCTCACTAGAAGATATAATTGAAGAATTTGGCCTCTCACTACTATCTCCAGCTCCGCCTACTACTCTCCTGGCTTTCTGAACACCAAAAGAAGAATGGAGACCTGCAGATTGGTTTTCTGGAGTCTCGTGGAGGAAGATTACAATACTCTTCTCTCCAAGGATGAGTTTTCCTGTGCCCTCGCTTGTGGAAAAGATTCTGCTCCAGGACCAGGCAAGGTACATAATCAAATGCTTAAACGCCTACCAGAAAACGCTCGTTCTTTTCTCCGCATTTTCAATCTGATTTGGGATGAACATTCCTTACCAAGGATTTGGTGTGAAGCACTTGATACTCCAATCACTAAAGAAGGAAAGGGCAGAACAATCCCCTCACGTTACCGCCCAACCTCGGTCACAAGCTGTGTGTGCAAAGTTTTAGAGCGAGTGGTAAACACACGTCTGGTCTGGCTCCTGGAATAAAGGAACGTATTTACAGGTTTTCAATGTGGTTACAGGAGGCACAGTCAGCCAAGGACCACTTAATCTCCCTTGTCACACCGATCATTTTCGTGCTACGTAACACCTGGTTGCAATTTTTTAGACAGAGAAAGCGTATGACACCACTTGGAGGTACAGCATTCTTCGCACCTTGCATTCTTGGGGCTTTAGGGGACGGCTCCCTTTGTTTTTAGTAGATTTTCTTTCAAAACATTTCCGCGTGTGCCTTGGCGACACGTTATCCTCTAGTCACCAGTTAGAAAACGGCGTTCCCAGGAATTAGTTCTGAGTGTCACTTTATTTGACATTGCTATTCATAGTATCGCACCAGTGATTCGAGAGCCTGTAGAAGCATCGTTCTTCGTTGGCGACTTTGCTATCTTCTGCTCCTTGCAGAGTGACTTATGTTGCGGACTGTTACATTCAAAATACATATTACCGTTACATACTGATCGCAAAAAAATCAAAATTACTCTAAAAGTTCATATCTAACCTATGACCATGTATATAATTGGATTCGTCGTTTTACGCTCGTCGTAGTAGACCAAAAAATATGTATAGTTCCATTTGAAAAAACAAAGTTACCTCAAATAGATCGTAAAATACAAATGATAACATAGAAACGAATGCGGCGAATTAGCCCCATTCCCTCATACACTTCCGGGAAACAGCATTGCAATAACTGCAACCGTTCAAAAGTTACTGGTACTAAAGTTACGTGACTCAACTGTATATATAATTTCTTTCACAAATTTGCGGAACAAATCTAAGAGCTCCTATATCTATCAGTACGGCCTGTGCTTTTATGCCCCACCATCTGCTGATCTCGATTTCCAAACTCTTGTATTTAAGACGTTTCTCTGGTTTAGATTTTTTGATCGCAAAGCACACACGCGCGCACACACAAACACACACACACACACACACCGATTATGGGGCATAAAAGCACAGGTCGTACCGATAGTCATCTGAGCTCTGGGATTTATTCCGCAAAGTTTGTAGAAGAACGTGTCTAAATTCGTAAGTCATTTTAAAGACTGGGAAATGCAAAAAATTGCTTTATTTGGAACAGCCCACATTTTGCGCAAAGTATTGTAGAGGCACCGACCGTCCTTAGATCTTCTCCTTAGGTAGCTGCTGTTTGCAACGTGGAGTATATTTTATATTCAGCCGACTCGTACATCTTTAGTCGTGATGTAGAGGAATATAATGACAATAATAATAATAATAATAATAATAATAATAATAATAATAATAATTTCTTGTGGTCATTTGGCCATTTATTAGGCGATCATGGAAAGATACTATAAAATTTCTTTATGAACACAAAAAGTCTAAATTATTTCGGAACGTTTGTGTTATTAAAACGAGATCACTGCACAATTATTTCATTTTAATAATTTTGGGTGTTAAAAACATCTTAACAATAGCTATATTTCGAGGTTTGTTTGATATCTTCAATCTCTGATGAATGCACTAACATTGAAGACAAGCCTGGCAGATTCAAAGAATAAATTTTGACTATAGATGTTATTAGCCACACGATAGAGGAACTTCTTGCTACTTTATATTATTTGTCTAGGTGACGAAAATATATAAATCACTTTTTAATAAAATGTTTGAAGAATGGAACATTGAAACTATATTTTATAAATAATCGAAAACATTTTTTGGTAAATAACTCCATTATGTCTTTAAGATTGTTCCAATTTCGTGTCTCCAGGGCTTGGGACATAGAGTGCTCTCTTGTTACACCGGAAGAAATTAAGGAATTATGTCCTCTTCTTGAAGTAAGTGACCTGTATGGTGGTCTTTGGATCCCAGGAGATGGCGTAGGGGATCCCTTCCAAATATGTCTTTCTCTTATATCGTCAGCAAAAGAGAGGGGTGAGTAGTATTACTCTTACATTTCGGCATAAGGCTGGGTACAGACTTCATTCAGAGTAGGCCCCGAACGAACAAACCTATCCGATCCACGACTCTCCTTTCGCGCAATGGACACGCGGCCCTTAGCGAACAGTGATCGACACAAGCGTTCCCTGTTCGCTGTCCGGTTTGGCGCGTGACAACGGCTGGCGGATCATTTAAGTTTGAGTGAGCGCCATAAAGGGAATAAGTGTGTCAGTTTCAGGATGAAAAGGGCACTTTTTGAGGATAGTTCTAGCTTACAGTGCTCTGATCGGTTTGAGGAAAATCGCGGACAATGTCGAGTCAATTGAAAGTGCGATGTAAGACGAAACACCGCCGACCCATTTTCAACACTATTGAAAAAATAACTTTTGCATCTCAGAGTTAAACCCCGGTACAGCGAGTTTGGAATTAGAACATCGCTACATTGTTAGCCTATCTCATCGTAAACCCAATTCAGGTCCAGCGCAACGCACTGGCATCAAGTTCTATCCTAAATTCATATTCAGCGCCAAGTCAGCGATAATTCAATGACAGAGATATTTTGATTTAAACATTTTCAATAAATTATATATGTACAATAGTTTTCGAACCCTTCACGTTTCTTTTGCTTACTAGTTTTTCAATTGATGGCTGAAGTGTTAGAAGTTGCAATATAACGTAGCCATTACGAGAACGTATGTGCTGTTGTTGCAACACCAGTTTCACAGTCTTCCACTGTAATTATTCTATTTTTCAGGTGTATCTGTGATTGAAGATTGTTCTATACTTCAAGTGTTCAATTCAAACGGAAAAGTTTCTGGAGTCGAAACAAACCAAGGGTATATTGAGTGCGATTATTTTGTGAATTGTGGTGGATTTTGGGCTAGAAAAATTGGCAAAATGAGTGAACCATTTGTGAAAGTTCCACTACATGCTTGTGAACACTATTATCTTCATACTAAACAAATTCCTGGTTTGGATCCCATGACTCCAGGTGAGTTTTTATCATATTTCATAAATATCAAATATTTCAAATAATTCTCAAATATCTTTAATCTATTTGCCTGACACTACAACCATTTCATATTCATATTTCATGTTCATATTCGCAGTAATACGAGATCAAGATGGTCACATCTACTTCAGAGAAAATGAAGGGCGACTTATGGCGGGCGGTTTCGAACCAGTCGCGAAACCTGCGTTTGAGGATGGAAATATCCCAGGTGATAATTCTTTTCATATTTAGGAGCCAATGCTTATCTTCGATAGAATAAGTTCATTTTGCTTCCATCCAGTGACTTTATCAAGGCAAGTTTTTTAAGCCATGGGTCGCGTACGATTAAGTGTGATGATCCATGGGTCCGAAAATAATTCAGGATGTATAATTTTCCTTTCTCGCATGTTACTTACATAGTGTAGAGAAAGTATTGAAATGCTTCAACTAAAACTGATTTTTCGACAGAAAACTGCGCCTCTGATATTAAAAATGTCGATAAATCTTGTTCCTATATGTTAGGAATAACTTCCTCTAACACTATTTAATTGGCTGTCCGGGTGACGCCGCGTCCATGGCGAAGGTGCCGACGTTTCGGTCGCCATTCTGCGACCTTCCTCAGGGCGTAATGCATGTCGGCACCTTCGCCATGGACGCGGCGTCACCCGGACAGCCTAGTAAATACTGACTCCGGCCGCGGAAGCCTACGCTCTTCCTCTAACACGTTGTGTAGTTATAATGCACGTTTTATGAGTCCTTGATACCAAAATATTGGTTGACGCAAAACATATGTCTGGCTGGCGATCTAGTTGTTTGTGGTCAACGCTAGTGCCTAAACCGTTCAGACGATTTTCTCCAAATTTTATATTCTTTGATCAATCTGGCTGAACTCGATACTCTGCGAATTTGGAACGGATATTTTGATTTTGGAGGATAATTTACATGCAGTCTTACATTTCCTCAAAAATAGCTCCAAATTGTTTTACTATTTTTTCTTCGTTGAGAGTAAAGGACACTTAAAATTGGCGCAGGTGCCATATTTGTTGAATTCTCAGCATTTTTAAAATTGCAAAAGTTCAAAATTTTTGGGATTCTTAGTAATGCAATATTAAAGAATGCTTTTTTCCGCAATGAAATATATTCTACAAATTTACTGAAAAATCAAGTACATTTTTAGAAAATATGAAAAGTTTTCGCGTCAATTTGCGTTATATATAGGCAATTTTAAACTATTTTTCAAAAACGGCTCCAACTTTTAAAAACTTCTTGTATTGAGCAAAGTAAAAACAGGCCTAGATTCCATTTTGGGTGAACTTTCTTCGGTGAAAATAAACATTGCAAAACTACAGTATTGATTATGGAGATTTTTTCCTTAATAGAATCTAAAAAGTAGTTCTTTAAATAAAGTTATGTACATTTTCTTTTCAATACGTGTCGTTTTTGCATAAATGTTGTATTAAGTAAAGGAATTTAAAAAATATTTTCTCAATTTCGGCTCAAAATATTTTTTTTCTCAAATCAGAGCGCTTACAGATATGGCCAAACTTCTATTTTCGGTGAACTCTGTATTTTCGAAAATTGCCAAAAATTAACAATTCAAAAGTAGAATATAGATGATAGGGATTTTTTTCTTTAATGAAACGGATGTGGAAAAAATAAATCTTTAAATAAGGTCATGTACCAATGTTTGAAAGAACAAGTAGTTTTCACGTAATTTGTGCTTGAAGGAAAGGTATTTCTGAAAGACACCTCCAATTTTTTCTTTAACATTTTATCCTCGCATTGAGTTTAAAAATGGCGAAGGCCTCATTTTTATTGATCTCTCTGAATTTTCAAAAATTGCAAAAGTTATAAATAATACCAGAAAGTATGGGCTGTTGTAAAACCACTACCTTTTAGTTAGTAGGTATGAGGAAATTGACTTTCATCAAGTTTTATTTATTTAACGTCAAAAACAGCTATAAACTGTGTGCGATGTTCTATGGGGAGAAGAGTATTTTGCTTGTTTTCTGGAATTCTGGGACCCCTACCCTAGCCCGTATACATGTTGAATTCTGAATTCAGATGAAATGTGCATTTTTGGCAAGAATTGAGAATTAAAATTCTCTACAGTGTAATAAAAATATTTGCAAAGGCAAATCAGCTACGGAGTTTGGCCATTATCCCTCTTTGTGCCCTTCGTGGAGGACTTCCTGCCATGAGATCATGGAGAATGTTAATTTGAATAACTATATTACCCTCAGAACATTTATGTCCAGCAGCAAAACAAGGTGCCATATCAGCATTCGCTCGAAAGATCTGGGAAACTGGACGAAAAACCTGACGGAAATGATGATAGTCCTAGAAGCTGAGGTCAAATAGTTGTTACTGGTTATTTAGAATTATACAGTCCAAATGGTGATTAAAACATTCAATATCATTGTTAAAATTAATATTACTTTCCTATTTGATGCTCGGTATAGACTAATAATATAGAAAATTATGGAGCAGGAACGATTTTACTTGGCCCTTAAACTTGTTTATCTAATTTAATCACTTAATGTCTTCTGACAAGGTGTTGTAAAATAATGTATATGTATTGTACACGAAGATTTTATAGTGGGCTTTTCATACTAACACCTGATGAATATGATTACTACGTCGACTGTTGTAGACATCGGTATTAGCTGAAAATATGTTCCTACGCTTGAGTAAATCAATTTTGACAAAAATACTGATTCGCCAGCCACGAGCCGAAGTAATGGTAGTATACCTTGCTTAATAAAGAGAGGCTTTCAAGAATCACGAGGGTGGAATTTGATTATTCGTACAATTCTTTTTTGTAATCTAAACGTAAGTTTTAAACTTCATGAAACTTCATGTAGTTAAGTGGTGCAAAACTATAAGAATTCGCACTGAGGAGCCCTCCCTTGTTAGCCGTCTTCTCTTCTTAGAGACGTTCCTTTGAGCTAATACAGCTCAACGTGTCTCTGGATTTCTCTCTGCGCCCACATCCTGTCAGTCGTACGTTTCACCACTTGTACCCGCCAATGTTCCGTTTGGATACTTGCAACCCTACGCTTCTGTTGATAGACTAATCTTTACTTCGCCAATTTTTTCACTGTACACTCTACAAAATATATTCACCAACTATACTACATTTAACAAAATGAATTACATGATGAACTCACAAGAGAAAAAATACAGACTACTTGAAGGTAATACACGTTCATACTTCTTCGCGCGCTTGCCGGTAATTAAAATTTCACATCTCAGAGCTCGGGATTATTGGGTAAGTGCCCTCGCCATCTCCTATGGCCTGAGCTGCTGGAATTAGGTAGTTCCTATGGGATGGAAATGCAACGACAATAAAATATATTTACGATTTCCAAATATATTGTTCTTTCAAAATGAAACAAACGCCACTTCCAACACTTATATTATGGACGCTAGGCCCTTGCTCCAAGCGTTTCTTGTTTCGAGTCCTCGGGGGGAGACTTTGAATTCGATAAAAATGTCTCCGTGCAACAATGCGTATAGATAGGCAATTCTGATTCTCGTAGTTTCCTTGCTGCCTCCAAAATCCACGGAATTCATTGCGTATTTTTCGTTTGATAATAGCGGTCCAGTGAAGTGAGTTGTAGGGGTTAGCGGCCCAGAGAATTTTTCTCTGGTTTTATTTCAGAATGTGGTAGAGGGAAAGTGAAAGGCCTCATCGCTTAAAACTGAAGATACAGAGTTTTGCTGAACGGGAGTCAAAAGTCATGGTTCATAATCTTCATCTTGAATAGGAAATAAACTATCTTCAAAAGTGTTTTTGTTGATTTAGAAACCAAAATAAATGTAACATTACAAACAGGTTACAAGTGAAAGCAATTGAAAATATCGAAACGCTTTTATTGAATATTTGTGTATCATGTCTCTTGGTTTTAGCTTTCATAAGGATTCAATGTAAGAAAATGCAGACCCGGATCAGTAAACAATCCCGAATGGTCTTTTCGTCTGTCCATTCCACACGTGCACGGGAGGAAAGATAATACTAGACATGCACTGAATTTCTTTGATACCCCGAACTCCTACTGTTTCATTCAGTTCATTCAACAGTGTAATCTGAGTTATAAACGAAAGAATATGTTTATACACAGCGAGAAAGTAAGTTTCCTTTACGACTGATACGTAGCAGGCGGTATAATTGGAAATGCTGGTGCGCGTGCGTGTTAGAGTAATGACGTGGCATTCGTATGCACCAGGTTGCACTTCTTCATTCCTCAAGGTAGCACGAGTATAGCCGGTAATGAAGATGGCGGCTCTAATTCCTTCCCCCACGGCTTGCTCGTCAACTGCATCAAGTGTAAGGACCAGGCATCACGAGCAAGAGATGGTACGTTGGCTGGGGCAGAGAATTCTCAGAAGGGCGGAAAATTGTGGATATATGGAGCGCAGTGGGCGGCCATCCCTCGTCATGGGCGAGCTTGTAGAGCATGTGCTGCAGCTCGTAGAGAATCGTCGTTTCACGGTTATGGAACTCGGGAGCCATTTCCCGTTCGAATTTTTCACGAAACATCTATTGTTTAAAAACGTGTGTGCGACGTGGGTGCCAAATAAACTGGTATCCGAACATAATAAAGCGCATGCGATCAACATTTTGATTTTTGGAGCGGTACCATGACGGCGGCGACGAGTTACTTGATACGATTGTCACAAGGGATGAAACGTGGGTTGCACACTTTATCTCAGAAACCAAACAGCAAAGCTTTGGCGTCACACTGGATCTCCGACCAAGACCAAATTTATGCAGACTGTCACGCGGAAATGTTGTGCACGGTCTTCTAGGGCAGAAAGGGCATTGTGTTCGCCGAGTTCGTGGATAGAGCTGAGTCTGTGAACGCTGTACGTTACTGTGCAACAGTGCAGAATTTGCGAAGGGCCAGTTAGACCTAGAGACGTGGAATGCTCAGCACAGATGTGTTCCTGCACGCTAACGCTCGGCCTCACACGACTCGGCTAACAACACATTTGCAGCAGCTCCATCGGGAGATATTTTTTCATCCACTCCAAAATCCGGATCTCGCCACCAACATTTCCATCTTTTTCTTTCACCACGAGAAATTGCTATCTGCTCAGCGTTACGCGTGCCGCAGTTACTCAGAATTGCAGGTGGCGGTCAAACAGTTATACTAGGGTCGTTCAGAAATGATTGGCACAGTAATTATTTCGTGTTCACATAAACCATTTACTGAACGAATACAGATTTTATTACAGGTATTCGTGCCATTGCCTATGCATTTTTTGCCGTAATTTTGGCAGCTTCCGTATAACAAGCCATTCTAACAGTGTATGCCGGCGCCACTGTTGGACAACTGCATGAAGTTCGTCATTGTTGGTAAACTTCTTACCCGCATACCCTTTTTCATTGCGCCGTATAGGGTGTAGTCGCTAGGAGCCAGATTCGGCGAATAATGATAATTTGGAGTCCCATGGAAGAACCATGATTCGTCAACGGTCACTAGAATCTGAAAACTCTCCGCTGAATCTGCACAGTACTGATTGTTGGATCATCTCCACACTTTCTGTTTCTGCGCAATGGTGAGAGTATGGTGCCCTCATTGTGCACACATCATCTTCAAATCCTCATTGATGATGGTGTGGAGGGTCCCCGTGATAATACATGTTGCCTTCTCGTTCATCAAACGCCTGTTCGTCATTATCACGTCATTGATGCTCTGAGCTTGGGTTGGTTGGCGGGCTGTTGCAGGACGCCTAATGTGTTTGCGTTTTCAGCTTCTGCCATCTTTTAATTCTGCTACCGAATGAAACCTGGATCTGCAACCTTGTGATGACTCCCCACATATGACTACTAACCTGTTATGGCTGTCATTCCTTCCCTTCAGAGAAACCACATTGCCCACCGTAGCCCATACGTCTGCTTCCATGTTGACCTATGAATTTCCACTAGCTTACTGGCAAGCCGCAACATTTACTGCTGCAATGAACTTGCCATTCGGTGGCTGTAGACAGTACAGTAGTCTATCTTCACGCATACATTGACACACATTTCAAAGTGCTACTTTGTAGAAGTTATAAGGGAAGTGTCAATCAATACTGAACGAACTAAGTACCTGAATACGTGGCTGTCCAGGGTGAGCCGCGTCTCAGTCGATTGAGCTGACGTTTCGGCCATCGTGTTGTGGCCGTCTTCAGAGCTAGACTGCAGTACAGCCAAGTATCCAATAGTACCGGCCGCGGAAGCCTACGAACACATCTTACGAACTAAGTACCTACCTCAGGCGGTAAACTTCTACATAGAGATATAAGTATTTATTCCACGGTATGGCAAACGTCTCAATTCTGGTAGTGATTATGCGAACAAATAGTGCAACATGCGCTGTACACGCTACAATACGTTTTTTCCATGAAATTGTTTTCTTTTTGTTGATCTACGGAAACTTACTTTCTGTATGCTCCTCGTAGTTAGAAACGTGTACAATTATAGTACGTAATTAATACTGTGACGTTCCTGACTGCCGCCGACGTCGCAGTGGGTGCCTGGGGGGGGGGGATATGCGCAGCACCTGCAACTACGCTCCTAAAGGGACAAATTTATATTCTCTACGGGATAGGGAGGGAGTCTTTTTCACGTTGTCTCTCTCACACGAAAAGAAACCACTGCTGTATTCACAACGCAAAACATTTAAGAGACTAAAAAGGAAACACAATTGCAATCGTACTCTGTACATCATGCATCCAATTAAATTCATCACCCTCTAATCATGGCACTTCTTGGCTGTTCTTTAAACATAACAAGAAAACACGCTATTGCTAACTCTAGGTTTTGCTCAATTGCCAACCGAGTACAGATGCGATTGACCATTGACTCAACTTCACTAAATGAATATTTACTTATTCTCTTTCAATTTTGGCAAATCAAATTAATCAGGAATGACACACTATAGCCCTGTGGTAACTTTCTTAGATGAAACTGGAACGAATGGATGATAACCACTGATCTTCAAAAAAAGGTAGTAAAGTAATGTCTTCGGAATTATCTGTCGGTGCAGAAGATTTTGAAGAAACCGTGGAATTTCCCGTGGGCTATGAACTGCGATGGAAACCAATCCTGTCTTCGGATTATAGTAACCGCAGATATTTTTGCGCAGGCGCCGTGTGTATCGCCTCTTAATATACATCACTCCCTCTCAGATCAGGAATAACTTATCGTATGTAGATGTAAATCTGACATTTAGTAGAACAAACGACACACTACGTGTTTGCCAACGAAGCTCATTTCCACACGTAGGGGGAAGTGGTAGGAATATGAGATAGGGTAGAAATATGAGATAGCAAGATTTTCGCCCCTGTATAGTATTGACATTTCTCGAATGACTACAGCTGCGTTGTCTAGCATTATCATTGCATTGTCAATTGGTCGGTCACTTCAGTCTTGTAAGTCTCCCGATGTGAACATTTGTAGTTAGTAGTGTTGTGAAAAGTTTTTGTAGCCCTGCACTGAAGTGCAATTTTCTTCAACGTATCTTGTGATATACCAACAAATGTAGGAGGTAAGTTGACATTCAAATATTGCAGTTTTTTAATATCACTGAGGATTTGAAAGAAATGTAATATTCGGTACGATATGTTGGCAAAATGCAAGATGACATAGTGGTTATAATATGAGACACTTGATTGTTAGCATTATGAGACCGTCTCATATTACTACTTGACTGTTTAATGACTCAATTTTCTACAGGTTGTAGACTGAATTTTAGATTCAGTGTACCTTGTGCGGAATGTGGGCCTACAGTGATTGTGCCGGTCCCGGGAGTGCAGTCTAATTTTTTTAATTATTGTATAACCAAGTAATTTGCAAATATGTATTTCTACATATTGTACACAGTGTACGTCAAAAGCCGATTTGTAACTACTCCATTTGTTTGCTCTCTAAAATAGTACTGTCTCGTACCTGAGTTTCAAATTCACTGGTAGGGTAGTGACACTATTTAGAAAAATTAAATATTAAATTAAATATTACATAAAACATATTAGTTCCACAATGTTTAGGCTAATATTTTATATGAAATGTGCTAAGAAACCGCAATTCACTTTTAGTTACGGTTATTCTGGCACCTTGTAGGTCCCCAAAAAAAAAGGTTTCTCGTATTCCTACCTCTTCCCCTCTTGTATCGAACGAAAATTAAGGGGAGGGCCTATTACCCTCTGAAATGCCACGGAGCTTCTAGACCTTTGTTCGATGAACGAAGGGTTACTCGCCTAATACTAACTACACTCTAATCCATTGTGAACTCTGTTTTTCACAATTCACATTGCATGCTAACAGTCACTTAGAAACTCACAGAAGCATGAGCCTTAGATTTAATTTCTTGGTGTTTAAAAATAAACCTGTATTTTGTCAATGCTATGGTTAATGAGTTTTCCAATAGAGAAAGTAATGTATCAATTATTGAAAAGAAAATAATAACAGTGGAACTCGAGTCTGAAAGATTAAAGGAAGTATCTGTAGATACCCAGAAATCAAGAAAAGTTTAAAGGTCTTTCTTCACAAATGGGAAGCTACAGGACTGGAGGTTTCATCCTGACCTTCAAGAAATATGACTGCTCTGATTCAGTCCAATGAAACTTTAACTCAGTCAGTTTATTAATGATAAATTTCTCTCGCATCAATCTTCTAAGTTAGGAAGAATTCACTGGAAAAATAGCCAAATAGGATGCAGTGAAAGTCGAAAGAATAAAAGTAGGATCAAAATACATTCAGAACTCTCATAAGCCATTTCTTCTGACAAACCACTGCACAATGGTCGAAATCTGTAGCTGATATGCCTGTGCAAATTATTCAGTGAACGAGTGTTTTGGCAATTCTTGCCAAAAACACTCATTTCCATCAGCATTCAGAATTCAATTTGTTGCGATAGTGATCCCTGAATGTAACGAAACCTGATTTGAAGAAAACTTGCAGAGAATACCTTTCTACCCAAAGTAGGTTTTAACTGTATTTGATGCACACAGTTTTAACTTCTTGATGTTAAATAAATACATTCAAGTTGGTTCAAACGAAAATTGGAACATGGTTCAGAAGAAGAGGTTAGACGATGGTTAGTTTATTCTTCAGCAAAATAGAATGTATTTTGTTTTTGTTCCCTTGTATTTTCCGATCAGCAGGCGACACTAGGAAGGGAATCTGGAGCCAAGTACTGGAAACCTGGGAGAATAAGCCTCCATGAAACTGGAGAAACCATCGTGTATGTTTTGCACAAATGAAAGAAACAGTGACATTTGAATGATTGGTTTATTAACGTCGTACTTCAATGTTAGATTGAAAATGATAAACTGCAATGTAGAAAAATCATAATGTCTACTGCCTGAAATCCATATCCTAATCCATTTTCACAAAAACATTTGCAATTCTTATCGTTACATAATAAAATGTGTGTGCTTTTTGTTTAATTGTTCTTTTGTTCCTGTCCAAAGATACTTTCGGTACTAAACTGCGTTTGCCAAAAATGAACTAACATGAGCGCTGTAATGTCCATGTTGGGGGAAGGGAAGGAAAGGCTTGCCTGGGCGCCATTTCACCTCGTTTCGCCACTTCCTTTCAACATCCTCAGAAATAGAAAGGTGCCACATGCAGAGAGATCGGGGCTTTACGAGAGCTGGGCAAGCTTGATTATGATTTTTTACGGCCAAACCTTCTTTGACAATGAGCGATGTGTACAACGGAGAGTTGTCATGATCAAGCACCCATGATGTCACAGTCAGTAGATTCACGTGGAGGGCGTAGTTTTGCAGTCTGGAGGATTTTGATGACGAAACGTACTGAAACTTGCATTTTCTGAAATCATGCGGACACTTAAATGCCGATCCATGTTCAATAAATCTTGCACCCGATCAACATTAGCTTCAGTGACCATCGCCGACTGGCTCCCGTGCCGTTTATTGCAAATCACGTCTACCAGGCCTTCCGTAAAGACTTTGTGCCATTTGATCACTCGCGATCTGTTTAAAGAATCGTTGCCGTATACTGTCTTCATTGTGTCGAATGTCTCGACAGTGTACTTAAGGCAAACTTTCACAGCGTAGCACTGCTGCAATGTTCGATCTATAAATACCAAATCATAGCCTCGACCCTGCTCATTCGCTTTGACTGAATTTCCTGTATCCTTCCTCCGCCGTCGATTATCCAATCAAGCGTGCGTGCTCTCAAGATCACGACTTGACTCTCTTTTTTGGGACCGACCTCATATTCTCATGCACATATGTTCTCACACAATCACATCTAGGAAAGAATACCATGCATATATTCACATATGGAGTTTCTGGTGTGCCTTACGTGAACATTGCATAAATTATCATTTGTTATGTAATGAGATTTTGATTAGAAGATGATGTGTTCACGTTTTGAATAACAATCAAATAAAATTTTTAAAATATTACTGTAGAGTTTTAAATACTTTTGAAGTCTGTGTCAATTCTTATAAATCCATCTCTTTTTAGAGACATCAGAAAAGCGAATCCTGCCAGAAGATTGGGACCATTTCCACGTTTTACTGGAGCAAATGCTCCATCGCTTGCCCAGCTTAGGAGACGCCGTGCTGGAACGGCTTTGTAACGGCCCCGAAGCCTTTTCACCCGACTGCAAGTGGATCGTGGGAGAAGCCCCAGAGGTAATTCTCAGCAGGGCATGAGCTCTCTTCGACGCCTTTCCTCTTTGGAGGGCGGCGAGGGACCACGAGGTTCATTAGGATTACTGAAAGATCGAAAGATTAGCTTTCCCGACCACATGAACTTAACTGAAGTGCTCAATTGCTGCGTAGTCATCAAATTCAATAGCCATGCATTTATGAATGTTCCACGTATGAAAGTTCCATTTCAAAGTAGTTTCTTTTTCGCAAAACAGTATATTTTGAAACTTCATTTACCTATCATCTGGACAACAAAGATCATCAAAAACTCGGATTAACAATAATATGCGCTGAAAGTTAGTGTGAGCATAGGCACATATTAAAAATTGTGCAGACACATTTCGGATATCGTGGCCTGCAGCGGCTAAAATGCTACTGAACAAAACAACATAATTATAATGGTTTTCCAAAATGTGTCATGCACTCTGCTCAAGAACAACATACAAAATGCTCTCAAATAACAAATTAAACATTTTAACAACAGGTTTAATCCAATAACGTATAGTTATTTATATATCTATATACAATATACAATATAATATAATGTAATATAATATAATATGATATAATATAATATGATATAATATAATATAATATGATATAATATGATATAATATAATATGATGTAATATAATATAATATAATATGATGTAATATAATATAATATAATAAATATAATACCACCACGCAACACATTTCTCTCTTCGAAGTCCAGTGGTATTCTATCCTGGACAGACCAATGTGTGGAATTATTGGGTTCAACCTTTCGGCTGCATCCCTCGATTAAGACACGGTTGTTAGCCTTGAATATCAATTAGGGGAAATAGGATATTATTATTATTATTATTATTATTATTATTATTATTATTATTATTATTATTATTATTATATTGTGATGGTGAGGGGTGAAAGGAGGGGTAGTGGGAGATGTTCGTGAGATTTTGGAACCATCCTAGCATTAGCCTTGTGACCGAAGGAAACCACGAAAACCCCACTCAAAATGGTCGGCCCGGGGATCGAACGCGGTACGATTGCGAATCCAGCGCGCTTCGCACTGAGCCACTTTGCTCGGTGTATAAATAACACTTTTTTTACATACCAAGAATATTTAAAACTTTCCTATTTCATATTGCCACATGTGAATTGCAAATATTTAATGGCGGACGGCCTGTTCCTTGGAGCCTTGCTCTGCATGATGTCAGCTGTGTTGTAAGCAGTGATGCCCTATACTTGGGTTTTTCTTTCTTGGCGCGTGAGGGCTTGTCTTCACAATGGAATATCTCTCGGCATTTCGTGTCTTTCTCGGTCGTGTCGCTATATATCGAACGATCGCCAGCTCTGCTCCATTCGGTCGCGCAGGACACCCAGTTGTAGCTGAAATCAAACTCCCTCGAGTCAGCTCTGAGATGCTCGCTGGGGCCTCTCGTCGTCTGTTAACGCTTGTAGATAAGAAGTTAATTCGGAGATATACGACTCGCACGTTATTAAAGTGATTTATTTTTAATGTTAATGTGTCAAGGGACATTGGCCGAAATTTATGGTGGTTGTGCCACACTGCAACAATGCTACAAACCGCCACTGCTTGGAGGCAGTTGGATATTATGAGAATCCTTTCTCATTATTTAACTTATGTTTATTAACTTAATTTATTAATTTAATTGACTTAACGTTACAAATCGTAGAACATTAGTTGCGAAAACTTCTATAATAAGTCTCGATAAGTCTATAATAAGTTATCTATAATAAGTTGCGTTGTAAATGCATATACGTAAGCGTTACAAATATTGCCAGGAAGTACGTGCTTTCTCGTAATAATTTGCTCGGAGAGTGTAATATCGAAGTAATTAATTTGGAATATTTATTGCTCTGAACATTTCATTCAGGGTCTAAAGTCCATTCCAATTTCTATCCTTCAAGATTTACCTTGATGCACTGTGTTGCTGGCTTGCGGGTTACCATCCCGGTCTTGTAGAAACCGCGCGAACGTCTGCCTTCGGATTTACTAAGGCTTGTTTGAATTATAAGTTACTATTGAAAATTTAAGTATTCTATTTCACTATTCTACGATTTGTATTCTCCATGTATTAATGTGTTTTCTTTCAACCGATCCGCAAATCTTAATCTTTATTAGGCCAATTTGGTTTTCTCTCCTAAAAACATGATTTAAATGTAATATGAAAGAAAATTTGAAAAAAAAATAGTATGAACTTTTATTTAATTACAATAATTTGATGTTCACTTTCCAGCTAATTGGCTACACTGATTATCAAGTTGCAATTTATCAAAAGTAACGTCGCGATATGGCATGAAATTCACAGAATTATTTCTCATTGTGTTTCTTGTGAAAGAAGTGGTATCTTCCACAAGGACATTGTGAATGTAAATAGTATGTTTAAATTTTGAATTTCTAGTGTTCATTTATTTTTGTTTAGATTTTAGTCTTGTTTATGGTAATTATATAGTCGTAGTTAACTAATAAGAGTAGATTAGGTTTCTAGAATAATAAGTTACTTCTTTAATTTACAATTATTCATTAGTTGCTGTTAAGTAATTAGAAGAGAATTAATAAGAAAATATTCGCCTTGCGTTTGCCAAACGAGTCATCCATTGATGCTTTAACAACGCCGTGCTGGCTACAACGGATTGTAGGCAGCAGCCACTGCCACCGCCGGGCCGCGTTATTAATTTCTAATTTTGTAAGGCTCAAAAACGCATTTACTTGTTGGATTTGTGTTTATGTATTAGCTTTAAAAGAAGTAGTTTCCGTACCTATTGTCCTAAATTTGTAATGTGTTTTATAAGTGATAACTGAGATGTGTTAATGTCGGCGGTATTATAATATCACATCTATTAATACGTGCGAGAAAGTATGTGCTCTTGTAGCCCCGCTATTTTTGGGTGTAAACGGCCTAACAATTCAAATAAAAAATTCCACGCGAACTTAAATAATTAATTAACTTATTTAATTAACTACATACTTTTTATTTTTATTACTGAATTTACACAACTTATTGCCACGCATTCCAGATGTAACAACTATTTAGTAGTAAGTAGGAAAAAAATAAAAGTAAAAAATATGGAGGATTGATTAATGACCCCAGTCGCGTCAAATGTCAGTAGTTCCGTAAGTGTAGTGTATATTTTTATCGCTGGCTTTGGCGATGATCTTCCCCCGGTGAAAGGCGAAATCGGGCGCAGCCGGCACAATCTCTGAGCTCTCGACTGGTCTCCCTACAAGTGTGGCAATGTATGGTGGTATGGTGCGGTATGATGGAAGTGTGTGTGTAAGGCGTGAGGATAGGAACAATGGAGCGAAAAGAGAGGTCGCGCGCGGTCCGTGGCCTATTTGTTAGGGCACTGCTTCGTCATTCGCCTGGCGTTGATGGGAGAAACCACGGAAAACCGCCAATCAGAGCAGCCGGCTCCCAAAATTCTCCTCCAGACCGGGGTTGAATTCGTCCTAGCTATCTAGCTAGTGTCCAAAATCCTGCCACCATCGGGACTCGAACTATAGGCCCTCCTGGACAGAGGCACTGCAGTGGCATGTTAATGCCCTGAGCCACCTTTGCCGGTTGGATGATGGGAGGGGAGGGGAGAGCAGCCTGACCGTCTGGGAATCTGAAGTTTTTCTTAGTCCCAAACACATTCCACACAGAATTGGTTCAGAACATTGGGGGCATTTTTTACACTATTATTCCACTACAGCCTTTTCAGACTAATAATTATTTTCAACGTTCAGACCCAATGGTCACCACAAAATAGTCCCTGTTTGAAGCCATAGTAGTCATGTTTCAAACTGCATGGAAGTCAAAATGCCCCCAAAAGTATTTTTCAAGCTTTTGTGAATTAAGATTGTATGGGAATAGTTCCATTGATAATGTAGTGTTGTCACTGATAGTGTAGTACTTTGTCAGGTTGACTTCAGATTGAAGCCAATTTGTAACATATTTGGGAAACACTTTATTCTGACAGAGGAAGAAGGAAAAATATTTGGTCTTTCTTTCATTGACAGTTTTTTTAAAGTCATTGAATAAATCTGCTGGAATCTGTTTATTCTGAGTTATACTAAGAAATGACAAATTAGGTTTTTTATAATAATGTTACTGAATCCAACATTTTGGATATGACTTTTTTAGTTTGCTCTTTGTTTATAAGTTAGTGTTAATATTAATCAATCTTTTATCCTTTTGTTTTTGCTGTCTAGATTCAGAACTACTTTGTAGCTGCAGGAATGAAGACTATTGGAATATCTGCTGCAGGAGGAGTTGGTAGAGCTACAGCAGAATTGATTGTAAATGGTTATTCTCTCTATGACATGTATGAAATTGATATTAGCCGATTCCTTGGTCTACATAATAATAGAAAGTTTTTAAGAGATCGTGTAAGAGAAGTACCTGGTGAGCTATATTTCATATTTGTGTTTATATTTAATTATTAATTTTTGTTAAATGTATAGTATTATTTTTCATGTATGTGGATAATGATTAAGTATTTTATCTTATGCAATAGCCTTAATATGCTGTTTGCTAATGTGTTCAGTGTATAGTGAATGGTTCTTTTTTATGACAAAATTAAATAAAGAGTACTACTGCCTAATACAGACATGCAGTTTGAAAAGATGTCAAAATGTTAAACTCGCACTCTAATAAGTTTACACATTGTATATTTTACACATGGCTAAAGACTGTTATATGTTCTTCAGTTGTCATATTTTTGCACTACCGTGCTCACATATAATCAACTAACTTGCACATTATGGTCTCATTGAGCAGCTTGTAAGATGAGTAACATGATTAGACTTCTTTAAATCTCTTGATTTCTTTTTTCAGGTCTACATTATGGACTTATGTACCCTTTTTATGAATTCCACACTGGAAGGAATCTTCGTATGTCGCCAATATATCCAAAACTGAAAGAATCTGGTGCTATCTTTGGTCAGGTGATGGGTTATGAACGTCCTGCATGGTTTGAAGTGAACGCTCAAGGTACAGTTCTCACAATTAATTTCTTTGCATTTAATGTTTTCATCCCATATAAATTACTTGATTTTAGACATATCTAGAACTTTTCAAATGATACATCAATAAATTAAGAATTGAGGTCTGTTTTACAAAACTCAACATCTTGAAAATTTTCAAAATTGTTATGAAATTTAACACATTATTTAGTTTCAAGTTGGTAGAATTGAATAGAATGTTCAGAATAGAGCTATACTGGGCATCTACCTGTGCAATTTCAAAATTAACATTAATAAGATTTCAAAAATCAACGTCTACTGGAAGGAAGATTTTGCAAAACCTATCATTTTTCAGCCTTTTCTTCGTTTTGCAAGCACAGTATTGGAAATTTTGCAGATGGTGTAGGAAGCAAGTGAAAATGCATTAGCCAATGAGACAGTTTCTAACTAACTTGGAGAAGAAATTGCTGGGGTAATGTTACAGACTTAATAATATTGAGAGAGTTGCTCTACTCTTTTTCATCATACAACAAACACACCGTGATGGTTATGTTACGTAGAATCTGCAAGTTATGCATGTCAAAAGTATTTTCTTGCAAATTTGTTTTTAAATTATTTGATTGTGTTTTTTAAAAACATTCATGGACTGAAGGTAAACTCTTACATGTTCTTGTGCCTTGTAAACACAAATACATATTTTTATTAATTTTCTAACCATTTCAAAAACCTAATTATTGTAATTCTTAAAAAAACAAAATATTTTGTTTATTTTTATTTCTTAGACATCTGTGTAACTGAAGATGTGGCCAAATCAGGACAAGAAACATCATTCCATTTTATATCTAACAATTGTTTGTATTAAAAATTTCTTAGATAAAAAAAATTATCATCTTTTATTAATTGTGAGAAACATGTATAATAGTGACATCAGACAATCAGAAGGCTACATTTAGTTAATAGTTATTATTATTTTTAAATCTCCCTTGTCCTAATTTTTTTTTCTTTGAAAATCTCCACACAGTCATTTTTCATAAAAATGCGTCTCCTGAAAAATTTGAATTTAATAGAGGTTGAGTTTTGTGAAAATGATTCTCATTTATTTCACCAACTTTCTGGTATTACACAGGATGCTTAAAAAACAATTTAGCCAGTGCCTTCAAAATTGCATGCTACATCTACACGTATGAACATGTGACTTTTCTAAATTTCAGATCTTCTTCTCTTTCATTGGCAATTTTTTGTACACAGCTAGTCTGAGCTGTAATGGAGTCATTCCACGTCAAATCACAAAAGTTTTAAAGAAAATTTTACCTTGATGCCTCAGATTTTTAAACTTGTTTTTCTATGAAGAATATAGGAAACACAAGTTTCTAATTTTTTTCTGCAGACTTTTTTTCAATACAATATTTATTTTTAAAATTTGTGAAGAAATGCTCACATTGCTAAAATTAATCTTTTTTAACTCGTGGTGTAACTCTTAGAGAAATTCAATATTTTGCAAAATGAAAGAACAAAGATAAGTTATTTAAAATGCATTTTGACTTATTTTATTTTTTAAATTTGTTCTTTAGAATTCGAAGAAAAATAATACATCATGTTGTCTGAACAACATATTGTTTTAAATGAGTCTCATAAGGTTCAAATGGGGACTCTGTGACATTTCTGAGAATTTAAATACAATAAAAATTTATACTTGCTGTTCTGCTACAGCATCTGCCAGAACTTCCCCCCCTTCCCTCCAGAACCTGCGAATCAGCAGGAGATTATTACTATTGTTATTCTTTCACAGAAGTGCATAGAAATATCCCTTGATATCTTACAATGTGACAGTCGTCTACTTTTGACCTTCATTGTTGATTAAATTCAAATTAAAAAGTACTAAACTGATTGAATTTAATACTAAACAGACTATATAATTATATGAATAAGAGTATGTGATTGAAATAATTAAATTGATTTTTTTTTTTTTTTTTGCCTTATTTTACAGAGAATATTTTTTTTTTGATAGCTTCAAAAGAAATGAAACTATGTATTTTCTTTTTGCCTATTAATTCTTATTCATATCACCATTGCAACAGCTGTCTTTCTAAGTTATGCTCATGTTGCTAAACTAGTGGTGCTACAAAATCACATACCTTCTCACATAAAACTTGCAAAAGTATTTTCAACCAGCAAAAATTTATTTCCGGTCTGAGGCCCTAACTCAGATCTTTAGAGTTTGCTTCCTGACACCCATCTCGCTATGCCACAGACTGGTATGGCTAGGACCTTCGTAAGAACAAGTAATAATATTCGGAACCATTAGGGATATAATTGTAATAGAACAACCAAGTTGGCCACATGAGTAGTGTTTATAATGTATTTAAATTTAATGTTGATAGATATATTAGTTTATATCTATTAGTTTATATTATTTATATATTAGTTTATATCTATATCAATTCATAGATATGTGCAGAAAGACAACAAATGATTTGACGTGCCAGTTTTAGAAATCCAATGAACGAGTTGAAAATATGTTCAAAAATCGAAAATCACAAACAGACATATTTATCTGTATTGATTGAATTTGTGAGTAGAAATGCTTCAAATAATTTTCAATAAAGTTTCTCGAATTATCAATAGTTTTCTGCGACAACACATTCACGAGTGATAAGAACAAATTAAAATTGCGAGCGTGAGTCGAACCCGCGACCTTTTGCACCGAAGCGCCTCCACGCCAATGCACGTCATTTAACCACCTCGGTCATCCGTGTCGGACACGGACTCTACACTTCTATAATAGTTTTAAAGACATTTTTTCAGTTCTAGCATTAGGGTACCGAAAAATTGAGAAAATGTGAAAAAAATGTCCTTTGGGCGGCAAAGATGACACTTTGGAAGAGAATAAGGCATAACCCAATTGCTAGTCGACACGAGATTAAAAAACTAAGTAGTGCGAGAAAGTCTGTGCCATTTGTAGCACCACTTTGTACCATATGTTGTTACATACGAGGAGAAACTTTAATGTAATGTAATGTAATTAATGTAAATATTTCGTGCATGTTTTGAAAAAATATTTTGTTTAAGGAATTGCATAAATTTCAGACACTAATTAAACGAAATCAGCCCGTTTTGTTTAAAAAATTGTTCATAAACTTTTTTTAAAGAGCCGATTTTTTACAATGGACTTTGCTTAAAGTAGAAATCGCTATTTCTTATTTTGTAGTTTTGAAATTTTCACTTTCACAAATTTCGAAAAAGACGGAACGATTGCCGAAAATGCGACTAGCCTCATATTTTTTACTGCCCCTTATTACTAGAGGCGGATTTTAATGAAATGTCATTTTTTTCCTTTTCACTTACTTTCACAACAATACCGTTTAGTACAGAAATTCTTTTTAAGTTCTGACAAAAGGAAATGACCCATTTTTATATGTAATTTTTTTGCATTTTTCATCGATTTCGGTTAATAAGTGATTTTTTAAAACTGTAATTTTTAATGTATTTTTCACTGATTTCATTGATTTTAATATTGTAATGGTACTTGCTTCTAACAATATTTACAAGGTGCAAAAAATTTTCACCTCAGAATTTCTGAGTAGCCTATTCGATTTCTTCGCTCATATATTGTATTATATGTTAGTCGTGAGTACTATGTAATCTAAGGTTCCCATGACGCCTATCGGCACCATTGTCAGTTCAGCCGATTTCACGATAAATAAAGGCAGAGATTTTCTTTTTAAGAAGTCCAAACCAAAAGTTTGCAAGCTGAGTTCACTTGAGCAAACGAAAGCAGTCTCGATTACATGAGTAAGATACCCAACAGCTCCTTGTTCATCAGAAGTGGTTTTGATAATTTTTTATGTCATTTTTCTTTGTTTTTAGGGCATTTTTAAAGCATTTTATTGATCATTTTCGGCTGTGTTTTAGGTCATCAAAATCCGCCCCCTACTATTTATATACGAGGAGAAAATTAAAACAAAAAAGTTTGAGCGGTTTTTGAGAAAAAAAAATGCCTATATTTCGTTCAAAAGTATACGAAAAATACTCATATTTTCGAAAAAATTGAACATGAAATTATTTAAAGATCCGTCTTTACGAAACGGACTTTGTTACGAAAAAATTATCATTAAAATCTATCTTTAGTATTATACAAAAAAAATTGCAATTTTCTTTGCGCTTTTACAGTTTTCAAAAACTCTTTGATTTCAACGAATAGGGGACCACCACCATTCTCTTAAGCGTTCTTTACGCTATCCAAAGACAAAGTTTGATCAAACATTTCGTGCGGTTTTTAGAAAATTTTGAAAATGTGTTTGAGGCTTCATGTGAAGTACCCTCAAAAATCAAAATATTCGTTCAAAACTCCGAAAGCCTCGAGTTCATTCTGATCGATTGGGAAATATCAATTTTGGAGAAAATCGGCTGAACGGTTTTGGCGCTAGCGTTGTTCACAGACGGACAGGCAGACGTTTTGCCAGGGTTACCAAAAGTGTTGCGAGCTCCTTCCCCACCATTATGACATTTACACAAATAATCTCTCCAATGAAACAAAATTCCCCAACTTTCAAACAAAGAATATTCTCCAAATTATGACGATATGAGCTGTTCCTGGCGATTCCATTGGCTGTCACCTTAAATTCAATCAATTCAAATCAACCAGTTATCGAGCTGCTTGAAGTCATGCAGTGTCTTCATTTTTGTCGCGTTTTTCTTTCTCTCTGCCTATCGTTTAATTTTGTCTCTTTGATACATAAAACTTTGAGAGAATGACGTCTATGGTTCCTTTTTTATTGATAATAATAATTGAGAGAATAATATTTCTATCTCGAATCCGGATGAAAATAATTTCCCCCCCAAAATCGCCAACATTTTCTCGTCCATTTGTTCCCCATTCTTTCTCCACAGCGAAACAAAATCCCCATTTGGGGGACAAAATTGCCCTATCCGGAAACCGTCCGTTTTGCCCCCAAACAAGATTCGTTTATTTATTGTAAGTTTGGGCGGGATTTTCACAATTCACCCCGTCTTCAAACTACACACACCTCCTTCTAGGACAAGCTGTTAGCATTTATTCATCGCTGACTCTAGCCGATATATTTGCAGCATTCACAAATTTGGACGATTCTCACTTTCTTGTAAAAACTTCACTTCACTCGTCTAAAGGAGGACAAGTTTGGAACCTGTTTTTTCCGAATCATGTAACATTTTTTAAAATTTGTTTCTTGGGAAAGAGCCAATTTTCAAATTCTGAAGAATGCTAGTTGTAACAAAGTAAACGTACACTTCTTTTTCGGGAACTACAGGTTTTTACAGTAAGATGGAAATAACAATAGAATTGACTTCACAGAACAACACATGTGTTTCTCCGATACTTCTGTTTACACAAGTGTACACGGTATGTCTCCAAAGTATTTTTTAAACAAATTTATTTATTAGATAGGCACAGCAACCTAAAATTCTTCAAAGTATGACCCTTGTGAGTACATTGTTACAAATGTACAGTGAGTACATTGTACCTGTACATTTTTGCCAGTACGATTTCCATACCTCGTAGGCTCCCATGAAGTCATCGGCGGAGAAGTCCTTTAGAGCTCTCGTACGTGCTTCGATGCTGTCTAAAGTCTTGAAATGCGTTCTCTTCGACCCTTTTCAGCCGAGGGAACGAAAATAAGTCCGCCGGAGTAAGGTCGGGGCTCTAGAGCCGTTGTGGAAGCGTTGCCTCACCGAAGGCCCTCTGTATACCTGTATATAGAGAGGGACTTGTCCCACCAATGCGGATCAAGTATATTGCGATTTATCCAACTCTGTCCCTGGCAGGAATCGGCTGTTGACGGTTTCATTCAATCGGGAACTTGAACGTCACCATAGTGATGTCTCTATTGTGAGGTACAAAATCCCGATTTGATGAAACTGTCAACAGCTGATACCTGCCAAGGGCAGAGTTGAATAAATCGCTGTATATTCCGCGACAAGGCGATGTGGGCTGGTGCGTTGTCGTGGCGAAGCTTCCTCAAAGCGCTTATCTCCTTTCGGACGCGAGTGACCCTGTTGTTGACGCCTTGTTTGTAGAACTAGGCGTTTACGGGGTCTCCAGGAGGTTCGAACTCACTGTGCACTATCCCCTTTGTGTCAAAAAAGGCAATGAGCAAGGCTTTCACGCGCGATGTGCCCATGCGGACCTTGTTGGGTCTCGAAGACGCTGAGGTGCGCCAATCCGCACTCTGCCCCTTAGTTTCCGGGTCGAACTCGAAGATCCACGACACATCCCCGGTGATAACAGTGTCCAAACAATTAGAATGAAATCTCGAAATCGCCCAGCGATGATTTTTTCAGCTTCATGCAAATTTGATCTCGTATCTTTTTTCCAAAGATTTCTTCATCGTAAGTACGACGCGACTACTATACAGGAGCTCATGAACAGACACGATCTTAACTCCTCATGGCCCGAAGATAACTGGGCTTGGAACCGTTGGAAAGAAAAACCTCCCCTTACCCTATCCAAACCAGTCTGGTCGCTCTCCAACTTAAAATCGCGACAGAAAAAAAAATCGACGTACTACTTTTGGGACAAACCTTGAAAGGTAACGACGGGTAACATTGCCAGAGGTGAAACATTGCCACAACTTCGAAAAATTTAAGTTGCGCGGTCTGTCTCGTAAATTTATTTGCTGACCGTGTTCTCATAGTTAGCTACCTCTCTTAGAAACATTATATATAAGCGTTTATTGCATTGGGTTACAGTTGTAACCTGAAATGTCCGTAAATACGTATGACGTATTGTGACGCAGCGAAATCTCGTAATCGAAATTTCGTTATTTTTTGTTAATTGAGTTGAAATAAACGACATATATAAGGAAATATGTCATATCCTAGGCCCGCTATGTCTTGATTATTCATTATTATTCATTACAAAGAAGACAAAATATATAAATGGCCTATACTACTTTCAGAGTAACATTGCCATACTGGCCATCTTACCCCTACATTTATATCCTTTGAGAAGAAATGCTTACATTAAAACATTTGACATTTGTGAGTTTATATATCTCAAAAAATTCTCAATCTGACACACACAACATATGCACCAGATATACCATTCCCTTTTAGAGAACCTTTTCTCTCAAAACTAGTTAAAAATTCAAACAATTTGACATACATATTACATTCATACCCCCGACAATCTGAACATACTAACCCAACAATCTTTAAACACACACTTGCTCACAACAATGACCCTATTCCTAAGCCCCTGGGAAAAGTTCACTGCCTCTCCTGTGGCCATTGTACTATCCAATACATCCAACAGATCACGATGTCTTTCAAACAAAGGTTGAAATAACACACACATATGCTTACACACAAAACAGGACACATCACACATTGCCAACCATCTTTTAGAACATTCGTTCAACATACAGATTTCAAAATTTTTGAAATTGAAATTAATTTCACATTAATTGTAAACATAGATTAATTATATTTTATGCAAAAATACTTTTTGATGTCGCCGTACTTGCACTGCAACTTTGAGAAGCTTAACGTTCATTTACTTTGTCTTGTTTTTAGAGACTGCCACATACACAAATAAAAAATTCAGTATTTAAGGTTTACAATTCCAATGATGAAGTTAAAATCCACCAAGCAATGGAAAATGTAAATAGAGGAAAATGAAGTAGGAAAAAGCTACTGAATTGTATGGAATTAGCAGGTTCACTGTAAATGACATGGATGAATGTATTATGCCAAAATACAATATTGTTGCGGAGCTTCCTGGACTAAATATAAAAAAGAGAAAGCACTTTTCTTTTGTTGCATTTTATCCCAATGTTAATCCCTGTTACCTTCTTGAGAAAGAAGGCTGTGCTCTGTTTCAGGGAGACCCTAGCAAAATAAGTAGTCTACCTTGTATATAAATAAACTAAATTGTAGAATTTTGTCAGAACCTTTTCATTTGCACGTGTGTGCTTCTATGATCCATAACATAAGTTTTACATTTGTGTAATGTTTGGAAATCATGTCATTGACGGCCCTTGATGTGAGCAGTCAGTCAGGTGGGTGGGCGGCGTATGGGTCAACAAACTATTTTTTTAAAGGTTGTTTCTTGGTGTCCTATTTTGAAATTTGGTAGATAGATACAGCATTTGTGTATGAATACATGTGTACTTCATTAAATTAATTTAAGTTTGTGCCTACTGCAAAAATTTGTGTTTTAAAAATTAAAATCAATTTTAAAACCTTCAAAGTTTGTTTACAAAAATATATTTACAGCATCTGAAAGTACATCTTACTAGGTTTAATCTGAGTTTAGTTGTATTTTCCTGTAGGTAAAAGTAGATTCATGAAAAAATTGTCAAACATTGCCACATGCAAGATTCTTTCAAAATAATAATAATAAGTAATATTTCTGAAATGATTAGAGAGAAAAGAAAAAATTACATGTCACCTAATTTAATTTCAGTCTTAGACCTCATAAAAAAAGCTTCAAGTTGCTAAAAAATAGTGGTTTGTGAGTGTGCAATTTGACGTGGAATGACTGAGTGATAGTCTGTGTCCAAGCAGTTGCGTCTTATGCACTTTGTGTGGAAAATTAGTGTTAAAAATGTTGCCAATTTTTAAAATATTTTTATTAAATATTACTATATATATATATATATATATATATATATATATATATATATATATATATATATATATATATATATATATATATATATATATATAGTAATATTTTTATTGCCAAATTTTTATTGAATGTTATCAAGTAAACACTGTCTGAAATATATATGATTTTGGAATGAAGTAAATTAATTTCTCATCAGCTGAGTGGATACAGAAACAAATTTTGGGAGGGGAAATTAAAATGTTTTGGCCGAATATGTCATTACAGATTTTGTTAAATGCCACATGCTATGCTCAGCTTATGTTGCAATACAATTTCATTTGTTTTAATGATTATTCAAAAATATTTTTGCTTGAAAGTTTCGTGACACGTTAAAATTAAAAGCTACAGAAAAGTTTTAGAGGGGGAAATTTCCCTAATTTCCCTCCCCATGGATCCACGCCTGCATTAGGACAGATTGCTGATTCATTTCTCAATTTCAGTATTCTATCTGAGTAGAGGGACATGTGTCACTAAATCTGTGGAAGTATACAAATTTTTAAAATAAAAAGTTTCTTAGGAAGGCAGTGTTATTCATAAAATATTTTTTAATAATAATAATAATAATAGTAATAGTAATAGTAATAATAATAATAATAGTAATAGTAATAATAATAATAGTAATAATAATAATAATAATAATAATAATAATAATAATAGTAATAATTTATTGCTTAGAGAATTATAAAAGTATTAATCAAGGTCATTTTCAGAATTTTAAATGCGATCTTCTGTATTTGAAGCACTGTGCATTGATATACACAACTAATGGTTTTCAAAGTTATGCAAAACTAAAGAAATAATAGAATGCATGATTTTTAAAGAATTAATTAATTAAATTGTTTTTGTTATAAAGCATGAATTATACAGGGCTACATTTCATTCTTTATCTTTTGAGAAACAAATGTGTATTTACGTTCATTTCCAGAGGCTCAAAGACCCACAGAAAATAAAAGTTTACCATTTCGAATTGCTCATACCAATACTTTTGGCAAACCTGATTGGTTTGACTATGTAGCTGAGGAGTATTCTGCTTGCAGAGAAAAGATTGGTCTGAGTGACTACTCATCATTTACAAAGATTGATTTATGGGTAGGTAAAATTGACGATCAATATGTAAAAAAAATTATGGATTTTGTGACTACTAATGGTTTTTTTGGTAATATTAGCATGTTTTCAGTCTTTTAATAATGGTGAAGAGTTTTATCTTTTCATCATGGTTGTCTGACAATTTCATGGATAATTGTTAATTATCATTACTATTGCTGAAAGCCCCAGGATTAATTTTACATAACAATTATAGTAAGAACCATTGGGAACCAAATCATTAGATGACAGTAGGAAAATTATGCTTCTCATGTTAAATTGTGTGTGCATGAATTTGGCATTTGAGGTCAATTGTAGCTAACAGTGTCCTCCATGCCTTGACCTAGTTTAATTTTCACTCTTGGAGCGAACATAGCGTATTCCCTTTTCAGTAACTAGCATGTTTCATGAGCTTTTCTTCATCACACAGCTACAGAAACTGAGACGATTTTAAAGGAAAGCTATAACTCTATTTTTGCCCTGACTGAGAATCAAATCCAGGATTGCTCCTTTGGAACCTAGTTCGCTGCCCAGAAGCCACCTTTGGCCTAAAGTGTACAATAAATGCAATTTAACATCTAAGCATTGTTTTCCTGCAATATAATGACTTGGTACCCAATGGTCTTTCCTTCAATCAATTTGTGAAATTATCATTGCTTTCAGGATAATATACTTACGAAAATTGGAACTTAATTTTGTGTTCATAACTTTTTCAAAGATATACTAATACTATACTTTGTTATGTGTGTGATTTTGAATAAAACATCTACATCTTGAAAAATACATGCTTTTTATAACGAAGTTTGGAAAAACAGTAGAACCCCCATTTTACGTCACCTCAATGGGGCAACGTTAATTGGGGGTTTACACTAAATGGGTGTTTGGGGTATTTTTTAAGGTTAAAATTAACCAGGCATTATCATTTTTTTAATGCTTGATTATTATCATACATAATTAAATTACAATATTATTATACAAATTCTATTTATGAGTGTGAAATTTATATAGATGAGGCATATCCTGCCATATCACAACCTGATTCAGAGCAGCAAACTGAGTATAACACCACCTTAATATAGATGTCATTGCAGCCATCAATGGTTTCCGTTCACTACAATTAGCTACACTGCATGACAGATGCATTGGATGATGTATTTGGCATCAGTTCCCAATTTGTGGAGGACAAACAATAAATTAAAATAAAATTCCAAAAATGTTTAATGTTAAATGCAGGTTGTGCGTCAAAGCTAATGATTTTAAAATCAAAAATGTAATTATATTAATTACATATAGGCATTGTCAGGACTTTCAGAAATAACATTAAATGTGGGAAAATATTAAATCGTGGTCATGTTAAATCGAGGTTCTATTGTAATTCTATTGATGAATAAAAAAAATTAATTTAGATTGAGTGACTTCACGGGTCTAGCCTTTGTTGGCTAGCACTAGAGACATAGCAAATTTACAAAATTGAAAACAACATTCTTAAGGAGGCAAAAGACAACTTGCATTGCAAATAATCCACTTTCTAGGATATGGCATTGGCAAATGAACAATCTTGCCACACATTAGATTTGGAGTTTGCTCAGTATTATAAGGCCATGAATGGTAATATATTGAAGTATGAACGATACTGTGTTCTCTTGTATGTTAAATATTTTTGTAGTTTGAATATATTGAGTTTGGACGTAAGTCCTTAAGTTTACTAATAGAAAAAGATATATATAATTGTTATGAAGAAATTCCTTTGTACCTTAACAAATATATCAAATCTAATATATCAATCGCTGTATTATTGCAATTTTGTAAATGTCTCTAATGGTCTTTTGAAGTTCCTAACTTTTCTGCAAATATAGGGGTCGGATCAAACAAGAAGTCACAATCATAAGTTTTAATTTCATGAAGCCCTGATGTTTTTAAGTTACATCTACAATTATTTTACTACATAGGAAAACATTTATTAAGGCAGATTGCTTCCTCGTCTGTACACTCCCCAGGCTCAAAAGTTGGATGTTTGCACTTATGAAGAAAACAGGTTTGGAGATGAGAGTGAATTGTGGGGAGACTTGGGATGTAACCTCATGCTGCATAAATTTATTTTTCCTTAAATATTTTTAAGGAAGTAAAGAAATTCACCAATTTCTTTTATTTCTGCTATCCTTGGGCACCTCATCCTCCTTCTCCTTGGTGTTCCTCAGCTTCTTTGATTGTCTGACGCCTTTGACTGCCTCCTCATTTCTTTTTCTTATACTTCTTCCACTTCATCTTTTTCTAAGTTGTCTGCAGTCTTTCATGTTTTTACATGTTTACCTTTTTTTTATAACTCTCTTTTCTCAGTCCCATGATCTTCACATGTGTCAATGCTCTTTCTAGTCCTGTATAAATATTTGCTCATATCTATAAAGTAATTCACCAGAAGTAGAATTTATTGGGGTTTGAAACAAGAGACTCCTTGTGCTACGATTAAGTTGATTAATTTTTTGGGAGGCACTGATAAAGATGGGATTATTGGACATAAAAATCAGTTTGAACATGTTTTGATTAAGAAAATTACAATTATTTTAGTGAATTTTGTATGATTTCATCATATGCTTATGTAGGAGAAAAACCTGAGAAAGTGACGATGTGTGAGGAAAGTGTAAAATTGAAAGATATGTGTCAGCAGTGTTGTGGTCTTATTAAAGATGAATTAGTTGCAGGAGGGTATTTAGGTCAAAAGAGAAATTTGCAATATCAGATGTATGATGTATATGTTGATATTGCTATTCCATGAGGAAATTTGTTTTTCACACTTCCTCATGTTCTGCACCTGGCTTTGTTTTCAATGTGTGTGTGGGAGTGCGATTGCGCGTGGGCGTGCGCGAGCGAGCATGTGGGCGCGTGTGTGCACGTGCATGCATACTTTCTCCTATCTAATACCTTGTAAAAGGACGTTATGTAACGCTGCAAGGAAAAGTGCTAATTTTTTGACAGAAAAACAGTTTTTGTGACATCACCTAAGTGTTTTTTTCTTGACCTCTACTTGGTAAATTACATTCTCATATATGTAGAATAGTCAGAATCCAAGTTCTGGGGGTCATTGTTACCAAAAAAGTATTTTTTCTCTAAACATCTGTCCATCCACATGTCTATGAACAACATTAACACGTAAATCATACACAGGATATTCACTAAAACTAACATTCTCCAATTGATTTAGGGATGCCTAAGTCCCTCGAACTTGAGTTGGATCTTTTAATTCTTGGAGGTCATTTACATAAAACACACATTCTCAAACATTTTTCTTAAGTTTTTATTTAAAGATTTTGCTTCAAAACATTAACAACTTTTTCAACACCCTCCTACATCTAGATTATTGAAGACTTTTAACTTATTGAAATCTGTTTATCAAAATTCGAACTTTAAATAAAATCATGTTCAATAGTTTTGAAAGTATGAACCACTTTTGTGTCATTTTGAGCAAAATTGTGACAATAAAAACAAACAACTTATAAACAAGATTTTCTTGTAAACAACTCCTTTTTTTATTCAAACCTTAGTAATTTCAAAAATTGCAAAAGTGCAATTTTGTTTCATACCCATCTTACACCTTAAATATTAAAGTTAAAGATTTTTTCTTATTGCAATATATTCCTGATTATTAGACCTTTATATTTTTTAATTTACACTTTTTAACATTTTAGAATTTTTTGCATTTTCAGTTTTGTTCTAAAATCAATGCAATGTGAATTCATTTTACTTCTAGCATTGTACACAAAATGGTTCTGACACACAGGTAGAAAGTGACAATTAAAATCTCTTGACTTGTCTTGCATAATTCCTGGGTAAATATTTTTTTAAATACTTTTTGTAAGATTAGAGCACAATGTACTATGTTCAATGACAGAAAGCCGTTTTCTTTTAAACTTCTGAATTTTCAAAAAATTAAAGATCTGTATTTTTGTTAAACTCTCAGACTTTGTGTGGTTAGGAATTTTTCAATTGATGGCTGACGTGTTAATAGGATAGAAGATGCAATTTTATATTATATAACCTTTATGAATAATATGAGGAAGTATATGTAGTTGAAGCGCAACAAGTTGCCATTTGACTTGTATTTTGTATGCCTGTCAGTCATCCCTTTTTTACTGTTGTTTTAAAATACCAACTGTTGATCTTATTGCTTCTTGGGCACAAGATACTTTTCTTTTAAAAGTTTTCTTAAATTGCAGTGTATTTACAGTGTTCTAAAAAGTTTTGTTTCTCTTGCTTCCTATATATTTGCTTTGGCTAGCGAATTTCTTTCTTGTTTGTGCTTTAAGTACAAGACTTTGTACATTGGTCAGAGTTGTTTGCCTTTTAACACTTCTCTCACTTTTTCCATCATAAAATTTCTCAGAAAGGAACTGAATATTGACCCTTCATGTTTATTGATTCTCATACAGAAAATTCTTCTCATTTCCCTCCTCCTGGTTTACTTATCCTAGCTCCTTTCCCTAGTTTACACATTAATAAATGCTTGGAGGACCCATACGAACATTCTGCCCTTAGTAAATCAGTGTTTTAAATCTGAAAATAGCTTCATGCTGGAAAACAACTTTGAATGTTTATGACAAACTATGCTATTTAGTTGGGTTCCCTCCAAAAATGTAATTGAATGTCCAAAAATGTCATTGTGTAGATTATGGCTTTAAAAATATAACATGTTACAAGGGAATAGAAAACATAATTTTAAGGGGTTTAGAACTATTGTTTTTGAGTTATGCATGATGGTGAGAGTGCACTACAGTTTGCATGTGCACCTGCTGTTGCCCCTATATCATAATCTGTGAATTTGTATTGTCGTGTAAATGCTGGAGAGGGAGGTAATTTCCTATCTAGCAGAAGCACGCTAAGAAGGTTTTGTGTTGGTGGCTTCGCATAAATGGTACAAAATTATCATCTTTTCTTAGTGAATTATTTAGAGAGATTTGCAAAATATAACAAATTTCTGTGGTATGATCCCTTTGGTATCTTTTCTGCTCCTTATTTCTCATCCCCTCTCCTCAACTTTTTTATTGGCTCTGTAGACCTGCCTTATACTTCATTTATTGATTTTTTTAATGTTAAATCTCTAGATAAATTTTTGCAAATCAGTTTCTGTGAAAAAGTGTGACAAATGTCGGGGGGGGAAAAAGGAAAACCTAGAAAATAAAGGGAAATCAAAGAGCAAAAAGTATTCAGCAAAAACAGGAAAATGCTATTTACATTTATTTCATTGTAATTACAGGCAACAGTAGCATTACTGATATTTCCTGAATCAGCACATGAGTTGTCATGTCAAAAAAAATGCATTCATTATGAGACTGTACCTGAGCAGAAAGAAAGAATAATGTTTGTTGATGTGACGCAGGTTATATGTGGTGAGTAGTAATGTCAGAGAAAGAGTGATGTTCGTTTTAAAATGCCATATGTAGTTAACCATGTAATATGCACATCACAGAATTATTATGGATGCAACAATTGTTAAGAAATTCACCTCACTGTTACAGGCAGATGAATAATTCTTGTTATAAGTTGTTTTAATGTAAAACTATTTTTTATAGTAATAAGTATTCTCAAGCCTTACGTATTACAGAAGTTACGTATAAGGCAAAGGGATTTGGAAACAAGGGGAAAAAATGGGAGAAAATAGATTCAGACAATTGGTGGTCACCATGGAAAGTTTTCCTGTTTCTTGCAGTGGCGAATCCATCTGTAAAGGCACATGTTTGGGCACATTTGTAAAATATTAAGCGCCTTATCTAGTTTACCTATACCCCTCATTGCAGTCATAATAAAAAGTGCTGACAAATTGTTATCTTGGTATTTCTCACTCCCAATGCATCTGGTATTGGATCCTCCCAGTGTGTCTTTAATTTCAAAGTATGCTGTTATCATATGTATTAGTCTGAGAAGTTTCCTTGGGAATTTACACTAAACTGTGCTTTATGGAGTGGATTTCTTTCTCACCTGTGGAATGTCTATTTATTTCAAGTCTATAAGCCATGAATGCACATTATCATTGTCACATCCATATAATATATTTATAATATAATTCACTTCTCTAATTTGGTATATTTGATCAGTTGTACTTTTTAATGATCAAATTACACTTACATTTAGTCATTATATATCAGAAACACTTATGTATTCTTTGATAGGTTTATTCCTGAACCTTTATACTATAATCATGTTTAAATTATTTGATCTTCACCTGGAGCTTTGTTATGGTCAATAAGTTTTACTGTTTCTTCTAATGTATTTATTTGAGGTCTTTTTATACTTTTTTATGTCACTCCATTCTATCATTTCCATATTGTAAAAATTAATTAAAATTAAGTTAAAATTTTAATTTAATATACCCCATTTCATATCTACAAATATTTTTCCCTTTTTTGTCATATTATTTTCTTTACATTCTTTTCCTCAATGCAATGTTTTTTGTCTTTCAAATAATTTCTTTCCTTGTTTTTCCAGAATGTTTTATTTTCTCATTTCTACAGAAAATTATAAATCATTTAGCATTACTTATATTACAGTGTAGCATGCAGTATTTTTTCTGTTGCCTCCTTATATTTTTGATTGAATTGATTGATTGATTGATTGATTGATTTCCAATTTGTTGCTTTTGATTATTGTGTTTGGGTTGTTGTTCTAATACTTATATTCTATTCCATTTACCTCCTGTGCGTTCTTCTTGATACACTTTTCTGATATTTCTCCCATAGTATACATTTTTCTTTCAATAATTCAACAATAAAGTTGTACATTGCTCTCTCAATTTCTGTTTTAATTTAAAATAAATTTGATCCCACTTGTTCTGTCCTTTAGTAAATGTAGTGGTGCTACAACAGCACATATTTTTTTGCATTATTTGTAATGGCTACAGAATATTATAATACTACATGAAGCGATTTCTGCAGCAAATCTTTTTTCTCAGCACTAAATTTTCAAAATTTCAGAGATTTTCTTATATATTACTTCAAAATCTAGTTTTGAAGAACAGATTTCATTAAAGACAAAATCTCTGTCATCAATATTGTAATTTTATATTGTTAATTTTTTTGTTTTCAATATTTGAAAATTTAGAGTGATTTTGCAAAACATAGGATCTGCCCCATTTACTCTATCCAAGGAAAGAATTAGTAATATTAACATTACTAATATATTTAAAATGAAAATTTATGTTTATAAATTGCTTTCACTTCAAACAAAAATTACATGAAAACTACTTCCCCTCCCTCTCTAAACGAAATTGTACTTTTCTTTATGTAAATATCTATTTTTTTAGAACAGATTTCATAAATGAAAAAACTTCTTTTATTAAGAAAAAAATCTCCTTCATAAAGAGGAAGTATTATAATGCTGCGACAGAAATCGGTGAATTTGTGACAGAAAACTCATATTGTGGGGTCCTGGTATCGAAAAAGTGGATAAATCTTGTTCCCGTGTGTAGTAAATTACTTCCTCTAAAACATTGTGTTGTCAGAATCCACCTTTTGTGGTTCTGTATACCAGAAAATTGGATGAAGGCAAAACGTCTGTGTGTCTGTCCGTTTTTCTGTAGTCATACACTAGTATCTGAACAGTTACAAGTCTAAAATTGATATTCTCAAATCGATTTACACGAACTAAAGGCCCTGCGAGTTTGAAACACATTTATTGATTTTCTGAGGTGCTTTACATGAAGCCTCAAACACATCAAAACTTTCTCAAAAATGTCTCCAGATATTTTTATTCTTTTTCTTCTTCTCCTCCTCCTCCTCCTCCTCCTCCTCCTCCTCCTTCTTCTTCTTCTTCTTCTTCTTCTTCTTCTTCTTCTTCTTCTTCTTCTTCTTCTTCTTCTCGCCCTTCTTCTTCTTCTTCTTCTCGCCCTTCTTCTTCTTCTTCTTCTTCTTCTTATCGCCCTTCTTCTTCTTCTTCTTCTTATCGCCCTTCTTCTTCTTCTTCTTCTTCTTCTTCTTCTTCTCGCCCTTCTTCTTCTTCTTCTCGCCCTTCTTCTTCTTCTCGCCCTTCTTCTTCTTCTTCTCGCCCTTCTTCTTCTCGCCCTTCTTCTTCTTCTTCTTCTTCTTCTTCTCGCCCTTCTTCTTCTTCTTCTTCTTCTTCTTCTCGCCCTTCTTCTTCTTCTTCTTCTCGCCCTTCTTCTTCTTCTTCTTCTTCTTCTTCTTCTTCTTCTTCTTCTTCTCGCCCTTCTTCTTCTTCTCGCCCTTCTTCTTCTTCTTCTTCTTCTCGCCCTTCTTCTTCTTCTTCTTCTTCTTCTCGCCCTTCTTCTTCTTCTTCTTCTTCTTCTTCTCGCCCTTCTTCTTCTTCTTCTCGCCCTTCTTCTTCTTCTTCTCGCCCTTCTTCTTCTTCTTCTCCTCGCCCTTCTTCTTCTTCTTCTCGTCCTTCTTCTTCTTCTCGTCCTTCTTCTTCTTCTTCTCGTCCTTCTTCTTCTTCTCGTCCTTCTTCTTCTTCTTCTCGTCCTTCTTCTTCTTCTTCTTCTTCTTCTTCTTCTTCTCGTCCTTCTTCTTCTTCTTCTTCTCGTCCTTCTTCTTCTTCTTCTTCTCGTCCTTCTTCTTCTTCTTCTCGTCCTTCTTCTTCTTCTTCTCGTCCTTCTTCTTCTTCTTCTCGTCCTTCTTCTTCTCGCCCTTCTTCTTGTTCTTTGTCTTCTTCTTCCTCCTTTTCTCATTCTTCATCCTCTTCTTCATGTTCTTCTTCTTCTTCTATGTAGGGTGAACATCTGTTTTTCTTCATTCTTCATCCCTGGGATTCACTCACATCTCTCCATCTTTTCTGCGGCCTTCCAGGGTTTCTCCATCCTGATGGTATCATATCCTTGGCTATCTTCACCAGTCTGTCCCACTCATTCATATATGGTTGGTTATTCCATTCTTTTTTCCTTATTTTAACAAATTTGGTAATATCAGTTATTTTACACTGTTTTCTTACATCCTTTCAATTTCTTACCTTGGTCTTTCCTACTATTGATCGCAGTGTGTTCATTTCTACTGACCAGTGTAGTTCTTTTGTTTTCTATGTATCAGCTCAGATTTCAGCTCCATATATCAAAATTGGTCTTACCACTGCCTTGTAGATTTTAACTTTACCTTCTATGCTAAGGAATTTATTTGTTCAAGTTACATCTGTTACGTATCCTGATACATAAGCACCTTTCATGGCTTATTCCCTCGCTTCTTTGCATGTATGGTGATCACTGGAGATGTTCACTCCCAGGTATTGCAACTTCATCAGTTGATGACTTTGCCTTCTATTTCTAACTTTCATTTTACAGGCTCCTTGGATATTACCATCGATTTGGGTTTTCTGTTGAAACTATCATATTAAATTATTTTTCTGTAATTATGAATTTATACAATAGTCTCTGCAGGTATTTAGAGTCTGCTATAAGCACTGAGACATCTGCGTAACAGACTATGTTTATCTGGTTTTACCCTTCATGTAGCCGTCCGTTGTATTTACACTGTCAATTATTTTATCCATTATCAAGTTGAAGATAACTAGACTTGACGAGTCGCCCTGGCGTGTTCCACCTGCACATTCTATTTAATCTGTTGTTGGGTCTCCTACTTTTATTTTAGTTTTGACGTCTGCGTATATAGCTTCTATTGTTTCTGTCAGTTTTTTAGGCACTAGTTTGTTCCTAAAAATTGTGATCACGTCTCTTAGCTTTACTCTATCAAATGCCTTCTGGAGATATACAAAACACTATAAGGCAGTCTTGTTATATTCAATTGCTTTCTTGAATATTTGACAGACTGTAAATACAGCACCTGTTGTTGATCTGTTTGTTTGGTATCCTTGTTGTTCTTCATTGATTTTGAAGTATGGTTGCAATTTTGCCAGTATTATTTCCTTTAGTAATTTTAATATCATACTAAGTAAGGTTATATCTGTGTGGTTGTTAGGGTCATTTCTCTTTCCTTTTTTAAAGATTGGTAACGTAATACTGATTTTCCAATCTCATGGTACATCTCCGAGTTCTAATATTTTATTAAATAATACTTTCAGCTGTTCTTTTAATCTCCTGCCTCTGTACTTCAATGTATAAACTTCTTATGTATTTCATCTTGACCTGGAACTTTCCTATTCTTTAAGGTTTTCATTGCCGTTTCATCGCCATTCTCTGTAATTTCAACTACATCATCCCTGTTGTCATCCCTTTCTTTGGATTTTCTTGGATTTCTTTCTTAGTCTCTTGACATAACTGTTGAAAATAGTTTTCCCATGAGGACATTTCAATTGTATTTATTTTTACAACTTCATTTATTTCAGCTTTTCTATTCCTTACCATCTTCCAAACTTTCTTTTGAGAGCACCAAACATGTCTTTCTCCATATCCTTTGTGAACTTTTCCCACTGTGCCTCCTTCAGGTCTCTTATTTTCTTACTTGCTTTGTTCCTTGCAGTAACATACAGTTGACGATCGTGTGATAATTTTGTTGTTTTATAGCGTAGAAATGCTCTTTTCTTTTCCTCAGTAATGTATTAAACTTCATTAATAAACCAGGATGTCTTGTATTTATTTTTAGTTCTCCCTCTTATGTTCCTTTCTCGCATACTTCTTTTACTTTGTGCAGCGTAAAGGATGCTTCAAAAAATTGTGAATTTCTCATTTTATTGAAATCTTGGATTTTTCGAAAATTAAACAAGTTTAATTTTTTGTCTTCTTACAACTACAACACTAAATTCCTTAGATTAGAAAAGATTTTTCCTTAATAAAATCTGTTCTTCAAAGGCAGATCTTGAAATAATGTTAAATACAATTTTTTGAAAATATGAGTAATTATCACTTAATTCTGGTTGAAATATACATGCAACTTTTAAACCTTTAAGCAATTATTTTCTTAAAAATGGCACCAAATTTTTTTCTTTAAATTTTTGCATGGAAACCACAAATTATGCTGGAAAAAAAATAATGCAGATCTTGTTTTTGGCAATTCTCTGTATTTTTGAAAATTGTCAAAATAAATTAACATCGTAAAACTACAATATTAATGATAGGTATTCTTTTTTTTTTATCTAGATGTTGAAGTAATGTAATTGAAAAACTTTGTATTTTGGCAAATTCAAATTCTCGACATTTTTTTAAGCATTGGGAAGGTTGAGTGTTAAAGGTTGAGTAGTGGCTGAGAGTGGCTAGTGGTGTAGTAGTAATATGACTGGCATGTTAACTCTTAAGAATTGGGGTTTGTATCCCAGAGCGGAGAAAAAATGTTTATTGATTGGAAACACTTTTGCAGGTTCATGTAGTATATTATGTACTCATTACAAATAATGTGAGAAAGTTTGTGCTGTTGTTGCTCCTAGTTTAATATTAATTTAATAGATAATTACTTACCTTTTTAATAACCCTTTTTAGATAATTAATTACCTTTTTGTTTCAGTCTAAGAAAACAGAAGTAGTTGACACTTTACAGTACTTATGTTCGAATGATGTGGACATACCCATAGAAGGTATAATTCATACGGGTATGCAAAATGAAAGAGGAGGTTATGAAAATGATTGCAGTTTGGCGAGATTGGCTGAAAATCAGTAAGCTTATGTTTCTACAAATGTACAATTAATGTTGGAACGTACTTTGAAAATAACAATTTTCCAGTTATATTTCAGAAATGTTTACTTCTAAAAACCTTTTGAAGAATGTTTATTGACTCTGTTTCTCTTGTTTGCATAAAATTGTCTTTTACAATTGACATTGTGATGTAATAATTGTGTGATATTGCTTTTGGTTTTAATAATGATATTTATTCTTGGTTTACTTTCATTCCAGTTACATGATGATAGCACCAACAATACAGCAAAATCGCTGTAAATCTTGGATTCAAAGACATCTCCCATCTGATGGGTCGGTAGTTATGACTGATATAACATCCATGTACACAGCAATATGTGTAATGGGCCCTTTTACAAAACAACTTCTTTCAGAACTTACCGATACGGATTTAAGTCCTTCGTCATTTCCATTTTTCACATTTAAGGTTTGTTATTGACAGAATATATTTAGAATATTATTTGAATTTTTAAAGATTAATCCACAAAAGTTAAGAATTATATTAATTACAAATTTAGTGTGTCAGTTTTCATAAAAAGCAAATTCTGGATGAATAGAAGTGACATTACTTGATACTGGAGTTCACAGTTGCATTACAATGTCCTAGTTTCTTTAGTAGGGAAGTAAGCTGATTGCCTCTCGTCACAGATTTGCTGCATGTAAAGAATTTTGAGCCTAAATGATACTTCTGATCAAAATTCTAAAAACTTTCATCACCCTATTTTATTATATTCTTTCACTATTGGGTGGCATTCTGTTATTTGTAATAGGTCATTGATGTGCATTGTATGTAATTTTTGATGATATCTTCCTCATAAAAAATGTTGTACCCTGATAAACAATATTGTTACTAGACTTACAATAGCTTCTAGACACATATAAATAATTATAAATTAGTCATTTACATTTTCAAACAGCATAATATCAGGAGCACAAAGCTAATCATTTTTTAAAATGTTGGGATGGAAATTAATAATAAAAATTATTGACAGCAACAGCGAAAGGCAACTAGTAGTTTTAATTAGTTTATTGGAAGCAAGAAAATTATATCTGAAGATGTCAGGATTTGTCTTAAATATCAATTGTTGTAAGGAAACAACACAATCATTGTTCCAAGTGAGTTTTTCAATTTGTTGGTGCCAAATTATTTAGTGTTTCATTTAAAAGAAATTGTTTTCCACATAACATGTCTCTTCATAGATCATCTGCTACTGATAGAATTTCAAGCTGAATTTGTACTAGTGTTTTCTTCTTCTTCTTCCTCGCGAATAGGCCACATAGGACCACGCGTACATACATCCTGCATTTTACCGTGGCTCAGTCTCATATATCGCGGTAGCAGGTGTATGTGTCACCCAATTGGGGGGGGATCAGTATTTTCTACTGAATCCAATTTTTATCCCCCAGGGCTGTTAGCTCTGGGGGTATGAAAGATGAAATGATGATGATAATGAGGGGTGAAAGGACGACGCACTCATACAAACACACACAAATACACCCATGCCCGAGGCGGGACTCGAACCCGCGATCTTCTGGTCCGAGACCACTCCGGCACTACTGCCTTAGCGATCTCGGCCATCTGATCGGCGTACTAGTGTTTTATCATTACTTATTTATTTTAAATACATGTAAAGAAATATGTGTATGTAAACATATTGTTTTCTTTCAGGAAATAGATGTTGGACTTGCTAATGGAGTCAGAGCTATGAATTTGACTCATACAGGTGAACTTGGATATGTTCTTTACGTTCCTAATGAGGTATGTTTTATTTGTAACACATAATTGTAAATATTTTATTATAATAGTATTATTAGGCAGCCTACCGGGGAAGAAACCCTAAAAGCGTTTCTGGGTATCTAATGTTACCATAGATACATCTCACATGGTCAGCAGGTGCATAGTTTCTTCCAATTTCTTTGCATATTGAATATCTAATATTTAAAAGACAATGTTTGTTTGTTGTTCATTGGTCTATATTTAATGCACTGGCTTACCATTCACCCCATTGTGATAAAACTGTGTCAATTTATTGCTTGCACTTCCAGGAAGAATATAGGCATAGTACGATGGGAATACCTGTGCACATAGACACGTGTTGATAATAATTTTATGCAGACTCAAGCGCTCTGAACAGGGAGCTCTACGTAACGGCGCTTGACGCAACCCGTTGCACACTGAAGTACGATTATAAAAACGTCTTCATTGTGTATTCTGTCTCAGCGATTGTAAAATTTCTCCCGACAGAGACAGAGGAAGTCAGATGCAGAGAGAGAGAAACAAACTGAAACAGAGTCAGAGGGGGAGAGAGAGAGACAGAGAGAGGGGGGTGGGAGGGAGGAGGGAGGGGTGCGTACGTATGTGTGTGTGTGTGTGTCTTTCATGTATTGAAATTTTCGCAGAGCATAGCGTAAAATGTTATTAACAATCACGTGACCAGTAGCATGTGAAGTGTAATACAGTGCAATAAGGAAGCGTTGCCGAGTCCACTAGTTAGTAATATACATAAAGGACAAATTAGTTTTCGATAGTTTCTTTAAATGAATTAATTTCCATGTAAATGCTCACCAATTCATTTTAAATATATTGTCCTTTTAATAAAATTGGGATGAGGGATTGGGATATTATTTGATAGAGAAGGAGTCTGTATATTCCGTGTGGATTCAAGAACAGACAACATATGGCAATAATTCATTTATATATAGCAGGGGCTGTTTGTTTCACAAAAACAAAGGTACCTCATTACATTTTCAAACAAGAGATGCACCATAATTTACACCTCAATTGTAAATTAGAGATTTTTAATAAAATGTACATAGACATCTTATTTTCTTCGTCTTTATTCTGCATAACCTACCTTGAGACACACGTAAAGTCTTAGGATTTATGCATATTGTCACTGGATCATGAAACTCTGATGCTCGTCATAGGTTTCCTTAGTTGAATGGGGACCATGTGAGGATGGGGGATCAGCCCATTCTTAGACCCTAAAGATGGGGTGGAAGGATCAAGTGCGTCAATGATCCATTGTTAACGATACTGCTGCTGCACCACATGGAATTAAATGGACATAACTATGGAAACAACCAATAAGAGCTGGTGGCCTCTAGAATTTTCAACATGGCAGAGGTTACTTTTACTAAACAATGAACTAGAGTCACTCATCATTTGGGTTTGAACCAAATCTTCCAGTCTACAAAGCTTCAGTTGCAGTCTTGTAACTACATTTGCTAACTTAGCCAATAAAGAAACTATGCATAGCAATTTCATGCTTTTGATTGCAAACGTAAACTTCAGAGGAACAGGTCTAGAATGATTGATAATTATTAAATTTGTGAAAACTGTGTTCATGTCACTCCTTGTGCTTTTTCTCTCTTTTTACTTTCTTTCTTCCAAAGATGAATATGTATGTAAGAGATTTTGTCATTTTTATTTGCCTTGTCTTTATTTTAACAGTTTGCTCTCCATGTATATTCATGTCTGATTGAAGCTGGTAAAAAGTATGAACTCAAGCATGCTGGTTATTATGCAATGAGGGCTCTGCGAGTGGAGCGGTTCTATGCCTTTTGGGGCCAGGACTTGGATACAACAACAACACCTTTAGAATGTGGCAGATCTTGGCGTGTGAAATTTGATGTATGTATTCATTAATGTACTTATCTTGTGAACAAATTGTGTTTTACATTATCTTTGTTATTTTCATTGTAGAAAGATATTGATTTCATTGGAAGAAAAGCTTTACTGAAGCAGCGAGAAGAAGGTGTACACAGAATGTATATTCAGTTGTTACTTCAAGATCATGATCATGAAATTGATTTATGGCCATGGGGAGGTGAACCAATATACCGTAATGGTAAACAAGTTGGCATTACCACCACAACTGGATATGGCTTTACCTTTAAAAAACAGGTGCTGTACTTAAACAGGAAATATATGTCATGATTTTTGTTGAGCCTTAATGTGCATATTTGAATTGCATATTTTGTATTTTCAATTTTTTATTTTTCTTTGTTATTTTTTATCTATGATCTTAGCAATAACATCGGTTGGGGTGATACTTGTGCACCCTCACACACGCACGCGCGCACGCGCGCACGCGCGCACACGCACGCACACACGCACACGCGCGCACACACACACGCACACGCGCGCGCGCGCACACACACACACACACACACACACAGATACACCTCCTCCTCAATATTTTTTAGTATATGAATTTTATTGAAAAGGAGCCCTTGGTAAAGTATGCCTATCTCTTGAATTGTTCCCGTGCCCAGTACTTTGGTGCTGGTGATACTCATGAGCAATAATAACTAAATAAACAATCACATCTAATGAGGTTACCAAGTAAATGCTGAGATGATCTTGTTTTCCTTCTAGGCAGTAATGAGCAGTGTTTGTTCACATAGAGCTATTCCCAACATAGCAAATTTTTCAGGAAACAAAAAAAAAAAAAAAAAAGTAATGGAATTCAACAGTATATTTTTTTGTAATATTGGAGCAGAAATGTCCTCGTTTTAATGATACCTACTTCATGTGTGCTGTTTTATTTATATTATGACAGATGTCGAAAAAATAAAAATGGAAATAGCTCACTTTGTATGGACTCATTTTAAAATGTAGAAGTTACAACAATTAAACAATTAAACGAACACATTTAAAACTCGAATTCTGCCAATTTTCTTTTATTTTTCCCAAATTCTTTTTGAAGTAATTTTTTCACCTTGTGTATATTTATGTAATCCCTTTGCCTGAATGGGAAATGGATTAATTTATTCAGTCAAATAAATAATAGTATGATTGCCGCAAATAATATTAATAATTTAACACACAGGTATCCTTTTTTATTTTTGACAATGAATGAACAGGTTTTCAAACAAAGGTTTTGTTGCCCCTATAATGCTAGAACACGATATTTTGTGTAATAGTCGTATATTTATGATTGAAAAATAAAAAAATTAAAATTTTGTAAATTGTTTAGAATAAAAACATTAAAAATAAAATTACACAGTAATCCGAGAGGAATTTATAGAAAAAATAAATGTATGAGTAAAAAGTTTGTAGTAACTACAAAATTGTTAAATAGATGGGAGAGAACTTACCAGAACACGATAAAAAAAGTCAATTTCTTTAAAAAAAATTATAGGACATTATAAAAAATTAAAAGAATAAATCCAAAAAATACAAATTCTCTTTGAAAATACATCCATCCTCGCTTCAAGATGAAGGAGGCAAGTACACACAAAGGAGGAGCAGTTTAACACAATTCCCCCCCCCCCCCCCCCTTTTTCAAACATAACTATATTAATTATTGCTTGTGCACATCTGATGATGTGTATAAATATTACCCAACTTGTCATGTTCCAGCATTATTATATGGACAATAATACATTTTTTTGTAAACTTGTTTAAGGATTCTCAAAATAGAAAAATATATCTGTGTTAAATTGTTCAGGAAATAGACTAATGTTTGGTAGGTGTCTTCAACCTCTTAAAAAAATTTATACTGGGAGACCTTTAGAACGGATATTTTGTTATTGACCATCTATGGGGGAGGGGATCCCGAATCCAAGGCAATGCAATATATATATATATATATATATATATATATATATATATATATATATATATATATATATATATATATATATATATATATATATATATATATATGTGGGATTCGAAACTTGAATCACGTAGTATCGGAGAAGTGAGCGAGTGTGGCGAGAGACAGTGAGTGAGTTGTGAGAAGTTGTTGTGTTCAAGTCGTTCATTGTATTTCAATGTATTTTTCAATTTATTTAATATAGTATTGTTTGTTTCGTTTAATTCGTGTCTTATTCCGTTCGCCCTAAACCCAAGATTCTACATTTGGGGGCTTGTCCGGGATATACGGGCGAATTCCGGAAAAAGTTCGGCGCGAATCGATGGAACATTGCAGAAGGAAAAGAGGTTAGCCAGGCGGGATTGTTGTGGAGATACGCGGAACGAAGCCAGTTGTACGGAACGAGTAGAAGACGACTACGAGTTCAGTTAAGTTCGTTCGTGTTTCGACGCAGATTCCACTGCAAGTCGAGAAAAGATGGCAGATGATGAAAAAAAGATTAACATGAAAAACGACTTGGACGACAAGAAGATGAGGGGACAGATAGACGAACAGAATGACAAGGAGACAAAAATTCAAGAGACGCCAAAACAAATACGGCAAACAGTCATGAAAGGAGGATCTGTAATCAACATCAAAGAAATCGAAACATTTACAGTTGCCAAGTTGCAAGAAGAATTGGAAAAATTGAAGTTACCGACTGATGGTAAGAAGTTGATTCTAATTGAACGATTGAAGACAGCAGCAATATTTTTGGGGAAAACTAATGACCCTGAGAAGAATGACATTATGAACAAAGACGAAGACGATATCAAAACAAAGAACGAAAGTAACACGGAAAAAGAAAATGATATGGACTCTGACGAATATTACGCACATTTTTTCAGTGACAATATAGGGGATAAAAGGAAAAAGATATCGAAAACAGAAAAGAAAGTACTCGATAAGAAAAGTTCCAGAACAACGTCAAGTGAAAGTGAGTCAGAAGAAGAATTAGGTTATGATTCACGCAATTCCAAGAAATTGAGTTTGAATATGAAAAAAGGTAAGCTAAATTTTGACACGTCCGATTATTCAGAAAGTGATGACAGTTCTGATCAAGAGATGCTTAAACAACCCACAAAAACAAAACGGCGTGATCATAGATGGCGCGACATGCGCGAGACACGTTACGAACATGACAGGCGTGAATGCAACGAGCGTGAACACGACAGACGTGAACGCAATGAACATGAACGTGTCAGACGTGAACGTGATCGGCGTGAACGTAGTAGACGAGAAGGCAATAGAGCCAAACATGAATTTACAATTCGTGATGTTGAAAATAGTTTGACAGAGTTTTCAGGCGATGATAAAATACAAGTCGAACAATGGCTCAATGAATTTGAAGATATAAGTAATTTGTTAGAATGGCATGATTTGCAAAAGATCATTTATGCAAAACGAATGCTTAAAGGCTCTGCGAAGAAATTTATGTTGACCAAAAAAATATCAACATGGAAAAAATTCAAGAAAGACCTGACGAAAGAGTTTACCACCAAACTCAGCAGTGCTACAGTACACAGCCAATTACGGAAACGTAAACGATTATCTGACGAGACGGCGAAGCAGTACATATACTCGATGATTGAAATAGCCAACCAAGGAACAGTAGATGAAGAAGCACTCGTCGAGTATATCATCGATGGAATTCAAGATTACGAGAGCAATAAAGCCATTTTGTATAGTGCAAGAAATATTCAAGAACTGAAGAAATGTTTTGAGGCATACGAGAGGATGAAGGAAAAATCAAGAGGACGACAGACAACTACACAGAAGGAAGAAAGCAAACATCGAAATAAGGAAAACAAAAATCAAACTAGTTCAACAAAAGAAGATCATGGCAACAAAAATTCAGATGGGAAGCGGCCAGGTCAGAAACGGTGTTTCAGTTGTGGATCGAAGGAGCATGAAAGAGTCAACTGCACGAACAAAGATAAAGGACCCAAATGTTTTAAGTGCAATATTTTTGGTCACATTGCGCCAAATTGCACTAAGGAGAGTCAGAGTGTGGGATGTATAAGTTCAAACGACGAGGGTCTTATATCAATGAAGGTGAGAGGAAGAAACTACCGGGCGTTACTAGATACAGGCAGTGATGTCAATTTAGTACCAACTGATATCTACGAGAAGATAGGCCGTCCAGAAATGAGTCCAACGACGCGATGCTTCACCGGATTGGGGAACAAGACAACAAATCCTGTTGGGAGAGTCAAGCTGGACATCGAAATCGACAACCAGGTATACAGCACGCCATTTTATGTAGTTCCAAAAGACTCGATGAAATATAACTTTATCCTTGGACAAGAGTGGATTAAAGACATGGAGATCACCATTAGTCAGGGCAAAATCTCAGTGAGGCAAGTTCCAGCTAGATGTGAACAAGGACAAGACAACGATGGACTAGTGTTAAATGCAACGTACACCGAATTCCATGAAGACTTGAAAGTGCTTCAATGTATTGCTGTAGACGAAATTGATGTTCCTGCTCCCTACGAAGCGAAGGTTCGCCAATTACTTGAAGATTACTCACCCCAGAAACAAGTGAAGACTAACATCGAGACGAAGATAAAACTGAAGGACGACGACCCAGTGTGTTTACAACCACGCCGATTAGCTCCGAAGGAGAAGAAGATACTAAGTGATCAGATCAAGGAGTGGCTTGAAAAGGACATTATCCGACCTACTGATAGTGAGTATGCCAGCCCAGTAGTGATAGTACCAAAGAAAGACGGTTCACATAGAGTTTGTATCGATTTTAGACAATTAAATAAAAAGATTGTAAGGGATCGTTTCCCGATGCCATTAGTCGACGATAAAATTGATGCTCTTGTAAATTTTAGTGTGTTCTCCGTAGTTGATTTGAAGAATGGGTTTTTTCACGTCCCTGTAGAAAAAAATAGTCAAAAATATACTTCCTTTGTTACACCGGACAATCAGTATGAATTTGTAAAGACACCTGTTGGTCTGTGTAATAGCCCTACCAGTTTCTTGAGATTCGTCGACAATGTTTTTAAAGATTTAGTCAGGAAGATCAATTTACCACCAAAGGTCACAAGATGGGCTCTTCAACTTGAAGAGTTCGATTATGAAATTGAACACCGTATGGGCGATAGAATGAAACACGTGGATGCGTTGAGTCGAAATCCGGTTATGATGGTTGAAGATCTAATGCTAGAAGTAATTAAGAAGGAGCAGAAGAAAGAAGAACGACTGAACGTAATCATTCAACTTTTACTCAAAGAACCCTATGAAGATTATTCGATGCAGAACGAGATCCTTATGAAGACAATAGACGGAAGAAACGTCGTAGTACTACCTACCAGTATGCAACAAGAAGTTTTGAAGAAAGTGCATGACAATGGTCATTTTGGCACTAAGAAAATGCAAGAGATTATTCAAGCAGACTACTATGTTCCTAGAGTGAGGGAAAAGCTGGACCATCTAGTTGAATGTTGTATAACCTGTATTATGGCAGAAAAGAAGAAAGGAAAAAAGGAGGGTTTACTTCGACCTATACCTAAAGGCGACATTCCACTACATACTTACCATGTGGATCACATAGGACCTATTACTGCAACTTCAAAACTCTACAAATATTTATTTGTTGTTGTTGACAGTTTCTCCAAATTTACATGGATTTTTCCAACCAAAACAACCAACGCGAGTGAAGTTCTGAGCAAGATGGACATTATGCAGGCATCGTTTGGAAATCCATACAGAATAATAAGTGACCGAGGAGCAGCTTTTACTTCTACAACATTCCAAGAGTACTGTGCAAAAGAGAAGATCGAACACGTCCTCACTACTACTGGCGTGCCACGTGGAAATGGTCAAGTGGAACGAATCAATGGCATAATAGTACCAGTTCTCACGAAGTTCTCCAAAGATAAACCTGAACAATGGTATCGACATGTAAATAAATTACAGAGATGTATCAACAGTACTTTTCAGCGAAGTATTGGCAGAAGCCCGTTTGAAGTCCTATTTGGTGTGAAGATGAGACACCAAGATGACGTAGCCATTTTAGAAGTCTTGGAACAAGAAGCAGTTGAATTGTATGATCGTGAAAGAGAAGATCTTCGAAATGCAGCAAAAAAATCCATCCTGAAGATCCAAGAAGAAAATAAGAAGTACCATGACAAACACTCGAAAGAAGCTCGAAATTATCAAGAAGGAGATATTGTAGCGATCAGAAGAACCCAGTTTGGACCAGGTACGAAAATCAAACAAAAGTATCTAGGGCCTTACAAGGTCAGTCAAGTGAAAGGTAATGATCGATATGAGGTGATTCGAGTAGGAAACTTCGATGAAGATGGATCCATGATAACCACAACATCAGCAGATTATATGAAGCCATACGTATTTCCTTCAGAGGCTGAAGGCTTTCAAGGATGGCCGAATGTGGGATTCGAAACTTGAATCACGTAGTATCGGAGAAGTGAGCGAGTGTGGCGAGAGACAGTGAGTGAGTTGTGAGAAGTTGTTGTGTTCAAGTCGTTCATTGTATTTCAATGTATTTTTCAATTTATTTAATATAGTATTGTTTGTTTCGTTTAATTCGTGTCTTATTCCGTTCGCCCTAAACCCAAGATTCTACATATATATATATATATATATATATATATATATATATATATATATATATATATATATATATATATAATTAAACTAACTAGGAATAGAATTGCATATGCAGGAGGGTTTTGAATGAGTATTTAACATATTAATTTTGTATTTAATCAGTAAGTATTTTTCAACAGAACTGAACATGACTTTCAATATTCTTCAAGTACTGCCATTGGGTGAGGGAGAAAACCAATTTTTAAATGTATATGCTTCATTTACAATTTTCTTTTCACAGATTTGTTTAGGATTCGTTCAGAACTTTGATGAAAATGGACAACTTCAGCCTGTTACACATGATTTTACTCTGTCTGGAGATTATGAAGTTGATATTGCTGGGCTCAGATATCAAGCAAAAGTCAATATTCATTCACCTAACCTGCCCACTCAATACCCAGACAAAGAAAGAGGAGCGTACAGAGCTACTAGAGATGCATCTGCATGAGATCATCAATATCATCCCTGTTTTTTCTAGAGTAAAATTATTAACAAGTTAATTGTAAATATTAAGTTTTTAATTAAGAAATAATTTAAATAGTAATATTGAGTTCATAATACTTTGTTCAATGAGTTTTAAGTACTTTACTAAAAACTGTCTAAAAATTGGTTACACGTTCATCAAAGCTGTTTCCTATAACATCATGGTCTTCCATTTTGTATTGGGCAACTACTTAGAACAACTAACGCAACTTTGTTCTATCTAGGAATGAAATTAATTTCTCATTCAAATGTAAATAATGTGAATACTTAAAATAATTTTTCATACATTTTCAATGTAAATGTAGTATGTCTTCCTTGGAAGACAAGTTTCATTGAGAAGGATATTGCTAAACTTAAATAACAGTTGTCATTAGCAATTATTAGTGTAATACTTGTACATATGTAAAAAAAAAGTATCATGAAACAAATTAAAAATGTGTGATTAAAATGTATTTTTCCATTCATTCAGTTATTTTCAATGATATTTTTTCCAATACCTTTGTCTCTACTTTCAGTACTGTAATCACAATTCAGGAACTACTTACAGTACTGTAAGAACAGTTTTCAAACATTGATCTTAAAGATGCGTATTTACAGGTCCCATTAGATGAACAGCCATAGAAAGTGCTAGCAGATAACACTTTGTTAGACCTATTTAGTTTTAACAGGATACTATTTGGTCTCAACTCTGCAGCAGAAATATTCCAGTGTGGTTTAAAAGAATTCACTTCACAATTAAATGGCTACTGTAGTTATTTAGATTATAGGGGCAAGTTGCATCTTTAGGGAACATTGAGAAAATTTGATTAAATTATTTAAAGCATTGCAGGATAACGTATTAAAAATTAATATTGAGAAATGTGAATTCTCAATTCAATGCAGCAAGTAATTTTTATAGAACACAAACGAGATAAATTGGAAATGTCCACAACAGCATGAAGAAGCAATCACACACATTCCAGCTCCCACAGTCATTAAACAATAGCAAGCATTGGTCAGGAAAATCAATTAATATATAAAATTCATCCAGAATTTTTCCACTGTGGCAACTCATTTAAATGCCGTCTGGAAGAAATGGATTAAATTGTAATGGATGCAAAAATGCCAGAATGCTTTAGACATGTTAAGTAAGTCCGTGATACGAGGCCGTTAAGCTCAGCCATGCTTTGCCGGGGAGAGTCACAACTGTGGCAGTGGCCATCACAGACTATGGCCTAGGGGCAATGCTGTTACAAAGTGGTGTAAAAAGAGTGGAGAGGCCGACAGCTTTCGCATCGATGTCACTTAATGAGCACGAAAAAACCATTCTCAAATTGAAAAAGAGGCGTGGGCAATCATTTGTAGTAGGAAAATTGAATTTTTGCTCTAAATTTCACACCATTATGAACCATAAGCCTCTCGTGCAATTGTTTCATGCAGGGAAGAAGGATCTGAAGTGCTCGGCGAAGAAATTGCAGTACTCAGCGTTGTCCTTGACAGATTGCAAATGCCGGAAACATTTCAGAAGAACGCAACATGCGGATGCACTATCTAGTATGCCATGTGAAAAAAGATATAGACTTAGATAAATCAGGGGATAGGTGTCTACAATTAGACATAGAGGAGTTTTCCATTGGACGCGCACATCTTCGCGGAGGAAACGGTCATGGATCCAGAGCTAAGAGTCATCAGGGAGTTCACTATAGAGTAGTAATCCCCAAGAGAGTAAGGTAGCAGGTAAATAAATAATCGACCAATATTTTAACAGACACATTTGCATTGAATACAAGATTTTGAATGGTGAATGTTACGTTTCGGCCCTTAGACATATTGCCTATTGTGCAGATTGCACTTACACATCAGCCTATTGTGGTCATCATCAGGAAAAAGAAGAGACCTTGTAATCTACATGAACAATTATTTGTAAGAAAACTATAAGAGTTACATTCATAAACAAGACGTGTTGGCTGTCTAAATGACTATACAGACGTTAACCGTGTATGAAGGTAGCAGGTGTTGAAAATGAACCCTGCTGGGCAGTGGGGTGATGGTTGGAACAAAGTCTGCGCGTTGTCATTGTTATTGATAACGAATGAGTAATAATAATAATAATAATAATAATAATAATAATAATAATAATAATAATAATAATAATACTGAAGAAAAGCAAACCTGTAACATGTCCACCTTTGCTCCAAGAAGGGAAAATCATAATAAATGGTAAATATACTATTATGGCGCAATTCATAATTATCGAAATTTATTATTTTTTATGAAAGGACGTTATGGTGATTATCATTTACAACATATTTTGAAGTCTTAAATCTCGGCCACGGTATATCCCCTAGGGGAAAGTTGTTCAAAATGGGCAAAACACACAGGTCGTAGAGCTTCACGATCGGAGGCAGCTCTGATACATTTTACGGGGTTGCTACTAGTTTGGTAAAAAGTTTCCAACAGTCATTGCTCAAATAAATATTGTAGAATACAAAATAATAAGAACAAAAATATAAAAAGTGTGTAAAAATCAAAATAGGTACTAATAAGCTCTTAACGCTTGAATAGGCAATTATCTCTAACATAGGCACTATAAAACCCTCACAAAAGCCATATCTTATGTGAACATGGATAATGAAGTAAGCTGCCTAAAAATACATTCAAAGGAATAAAATAGGCAAATAGGTCATTGTTCGAGCTCATCTGATACTTAGGGTGACCAAATGAGGTACTACAGCACTAGAGGGCCTATCAAACAGTTTGAGAGGAGTTGTGGATGCGTGTGCGTCTAATGGTTTCTTTTACGAAAGTTTCAATGTTTCTGTTGAAAACCGCAACGATTTTATCTACCTACTGTATTGAATCTTTACAATTACTTTTTGTCATTCACTTGTGGTGAGTAAAGGATTGATTCTCCTAGTTTCAAGGTACATTTTAACATAATTTATTACGTTATCTAAAATGGTTGTAAATATACGCCATGTTTGCTAGCGGTCGTCAAGGTTTCCCCAAATGGGGACATTGAAGCAGCCCAAAACGGGACGTCTCCATTTTGAACGATAGAGTAGAACATGTAAAAATTGAAAAAGAAGAAAAACAAATAATAAACAGACAAAAACTCTGTTAAAAGATCAAGTGAACATGACGAGCTCAAAAAGGAAAAAAGTAAAGCTGAGGAAACCGTGATTAGTTCCGAAGAAGAAAATGCTGACGATACTTTTGTCTTCTGCAACGAGATTTAGACAAATTCCAAGGAGATCGAAACCTGGATAGAGTATGGTACCTGACAAGATTGGACATATGAAGCCTAATTCAGTGCTGAAGAAGGGATGACACCTTTATTAGTGACTTTTGTGCGTGATTTAGGCCCTATTTTGTTCCTGTGCCAACTTGAATGTTAATAAAAAGCAAATTTACAAAGTGAGAAGATGTGAATTCTTATGTTTCGTACTTGCCAGAGTTTACTTAATTGGATTATTGACTTTCTAAATGTTTTGTAGTGAATGTCTTGAATATTTGATCATTTTAATGTGAGTACCCCATTTCCCATTTTAGCCAACCGGTTGTCCAAAACGGGGGCATTGCACACTATCACGATAACGTAATATTCCATCGAAGTACGTATTTTTGTAAACACAAAAACAATTTCTTCTGACAGACTAAGTTCTACTTAACATCGAAATGTTTTTTAAACTGTTTTTACCGATAATTTAATTTGTTATGAGTTAAAATATGTTAGCTGCACTAGTCGACTGCGCAGCATTGAAAGAACCGCCGGAACCTAGTACCGTCGCCGCTCAAAAGAGGGCGACAACAGTAGCCGCCGCGGCGCCGTCACGCGCGACCAGGCACCGAAAAAGGAGTCACCACTCCTATCCGGGGGCTGGCCAGCGGACCCTCAGCCCCAGCGGGCTATGAAGCAGCGCCCCGGCGGACAGAGGGCAGTTGAGCGCCTACCAGCAGTATCGAGTGCATCAGTGAATTGTGAACAGTGTTGACGGAACAGCAAAGTGTACGGACTCTCTCTCGGACAGACACTTCGGTGTTACGGCTACTAACTTTGGGCATCTCCCTGGGCAACGGCGACTTTGGCATACTCTGGTACATCTTCAGGAAAATTGTTGGATCTGGCTTGTATATGGTTACTCTGCACTGGTGTGAGATCAGAATAAATCTATTTTTTAAGAAATTACGTTTTTTTGGACACAACATTAGCGACCTCATTTTGGACGACTTTCCCATATATCGCTCCTAATAGCACCTTTTCCTCACTGCTATATCGCTCGTATCCCTCTCGATCCTTTTAGAACATGTTTGCAATGTATATAATTGTCACCATTCCCATCACCTCATAAGAAGGTAAGGTACACCACTGTAGTGTTTTGATTTTGACGTAATTCTTTTAATCTCTGTTAAGCAGAAATAGTCGGAGTGATCTTTGAATTCCCTCCAAATCATAGGGATAGAAAATGGCATGAGGCGGGTGCCACTTTTCCATGCAGTAAGAAGCCTAGAACACGATAAACAAAAAATGTGTGAGGGTTGGGGGAGGGTCAGGACCTTGATTGGTCCCCCACTTTAAACTCAAAATAAATTTCATAACACTTTTTCTCTAATGGAGTGAGGTTTCGCCTTTGGGACTGACCAAATACATAACTAAAATTGTTTGGATTAAACAAAATCTAGGCATTTTAACTAATGACAAACTAGCGAGTAATGAAAATAAATAAATGTGTAAATATAAAATACACAATAATTCAGGCACACAAACCATTCTGAATGACGTGTTCACTGGTTCTCTACTCTCACACAACTGACGTAGTTCATATGAATGAGTTCTTCTCTAGATCACGTTTGTACGTGTCTATGTCTGAACCTGCATAACAGTAGCAATACTTCCATTTGAGTTAGTTCATTTGGTTCCGTCATATTTACAATGCTCGAGGATATTTTTCTTGACAATGAGCAAAAAAGTTTACAAATATTTAAAAAATTAAAATAACAAACTAACTGTGGGTGATGGAAAATTCCCGAATACATCTTTGAAATCCAGATAAAAAACTGCATAATGTGCACCTACTGGTACTCGTGAGAAAAAATCGTTTTGACCAGTGTTATCAAATACGGGTATCGCCGCAAGAATTTACAAAGTATCGAAAGATGTTACACACGATCCACATGGTGGCGAGCACTATGGGGAAGGACAGCACACCTGACGAGCGATACCAATACGAGCATAAGGAATAGGGTTACCATTCTTTCGTTATAAGAAAATAATTTTTTTAGAAAAATAATACATAAAATGATATAATATAATAATTTATTTTCTTAAAGACAAAATACTACTAACAAAGTAAATACTACAATCATTATCATCACTTTCACAATCCCACGATAGATCCTCTTTATTATCATTACTGACTTTTCCACTTTTATAGCACAAGAATTTGGTGGATAATGATATCTCCTTCAACAATTTTTTATTTCCCAATAATTAGACATAGAAACTCATACAGGTTAGATAAAGTTGTATTAAACACACATTATACTTTAAATACGTTAAACCTTCTGTCTTTTATAAGAGAGACGATTCTGCGTTAGCATTGTGACTATGGAATCCAAAATAAAATTCGCCGATTTTTGGGAGTTCAGAGTGGCATCCAAGGCTTGGAGACTAAAATATTGATGACATTAACTGCCTGTATTAACTTCTCAGGGCCAACAAAATAGTATTAACTCCACATAGCTCACAGAAAGTATAACCAGCACTAGCATACAAATTTTACGATTTGTTATACTAGCCAATGCCAGCACTGTCTTTTTCAAGGAGTAAATGACGTCAATGTTGATGGTTTATTGTGGATTTTGGCAGTTGTTAGAAGAGATAGTTGAAGTTAAATGACATACAACAACGATATGTTATGATGTCGGGAAAGTCGAAAATGTTGAAAAAAATTGCAGTATACTTTGTATAACATGCGTCTACATTTCATTTAAAAGTAGTTTCTCTTTTCCAATAAAAAGACGACATTTCATATTTTCTTTTAAAATCTACCAGGACAGTTTTTCGTACTTCAAAGAGAGGACATATCTGGGGAAAAGAGGACGTATACTAACCCTAGTAAGCAATCGGACTTCGGTTTTGGGACAACTGCCGGCGGTGTTGGTGACTGCGGCTACAGAATTCTCTCTGGCAGAACGGCAACCAGGCTTTGTATGAATCTTTTCCTGGCTATCGTGACTACGGCATGTTTTGGTATGATTGTCATTGTAAACTATGAATCAAGCAATAATTGCATATTGAAAATTGAACAATAAGACGTATTTTTTAGCCACACCAAATTGGCAACAAGGAAAAAAGATTCCACAGCGGTAACGCAATATATATCCGGATTCTGAAGCAGTGAAATAATTTGGTTTTTCGCATTGTCTAAAACTAGTATATATAATATTCGAGATTTTAGGATATTCGAAGTACATTTTCAATCTTTTTTTTCAAAACATGCTTCAATAATTTATATATCGCAGACACGAATCATTATCCAATTTTTAGAAGACATTGAAGCTATATAAAGTGAATCTGAAGAAAGTTTCTTTATTTTTGCAAACTTTATATTCTTTCGTCTAAGAGGTTTTGCATACCAATCAAGAAACAAAACAAGTTTCCCAGAAAAGTCAGTGTTATTTATTACAGAAATTAAGAATAACACTATGTTCAAAGCTTCTCTTTTTTGTGCAGTAAAATAAAACTAATAGTGCACGTACAAACAGTTTCTTTCATACACTTACCATTTGTAAAATTCTTAAACAAAGCGTGAAAAATACATATATTTTCTAATTCCATCGTAAAAAACCGAAAATAGCTTCCTGCCATTGAATTCAGTGTATCCACGTTCTACATACGTATACCAACGATGCGCGATGCGTATTTTAGCCGTAAATAACATTATTAGTTTATATTAACGCGAACGAACTGCGGCCGTCATTATCGCATTTTGTTATCAGTGAGGCGTTTCAATATTATCTCAAAAACAGAGAAACATTATTGGGAAACCCAAAAATTAAGAACATTTCAAAAAAATGTACTTTGGGCGGCGAAAGATGGCTAGTTCGTATGGATAGCCGAGATCAAAGGAAATAAAAAACTTTGCCGCTATAAATACATATGGTATATTTTGTGTACAGATTAGACGCTGACAATATAACAGTATACAAAATAGTATTAATAAAATGTTGTAACTTTAAGACTTTGTGGATTTATTTAGAAAATTCTACAATCCCGTGTATATAATAGACGATCACCAAATAACTGCACATTCGCGACCCTCCTAATTTTTAACCCCTTTGTTGTCTTGTGTATGGTATATATCTATATCTATATCTACCTATCTATGTCTCTCTCTCTCTCTCTCTCTCTCTCTCTCTCTATATATATATATATATATATATATATATATATATATATATATATATATAATTGAAAATGCGCTGAATTACATATGGTTATTAATACATTATAAATAAATGTCACATGCAAATATACTTGTATTTTTAACAAAATACTACATAATCCCTCCATTCATAGATATTTTTGTATTGAATGTATGGGAGAGGGGGTGATACCAATAGTTTTTCCCCGGGTGACATGAACTGAAACTACGCTCCCAATAAAAAATGAAACAAAAAAAACGTATTAAATGTTGCATTTTTTGTTTTGACCAATATACTAATTCTTTGGATGAAAATCAATTTTACTAACTTAAATCATTTTTATCATATTTCGCATTCGTTGCAAATGTCCATAATTTTATTGTATGTGATTTTGTGGGTCTACTCAAAATATAATATGAAGATAAATTATCCAAGTTGATCTCAAAATCGGAAACTAGCCGAGGAAAGGAGACAGAAAGATGAGGAAATCATTAAGAAATCGTTCAAATTAACTTCGTTTCTTCAACCATCTGCATCACCTTGAACCCCACAAAACGTTCCTGATAGTGTGGAGGATGTGGCAGAGAAGAAAAACAATGCAAGAAATCCAGGATCAAGGGCATATTGTCGAAAACGATAATAATCCTGAAATTCAAAATGTTGTTGATCAAGATAAAAGAATTAACTATCCTGGCAGGTGGACTACTTTTAATGCGGATGACACCAATTACTTGATAAATCAAGGACCGCAAAGTTGTCAACATCATTCAGGACCATTTGAAAATTCACGCAGGACATTTCAAGTTGGGAAACAAACAAGATTTTGCTCTCAAAACCTATTTCATAATAAAAAAGCAAATGGTGAGAAGTACACTCGAGAGTGGCTGCTGTATTCTCCATCAAATAAATGGATCAGTAGATTGTATTGCATGTAAACATTTTCCATCAAATGTCCTACCGTGATTTGTAACCGGATTTAATGACTAGCGTAACAAGGGTGTCATTGATCATCATGAAAATTCACAGTATCACAGAGCAGTAATGCTTGCATATTTTACTCAACGAAAAGGAATTGGACTGAAGTCTCAGTTAGATGACCAAATCGAGAAAGAACTCAAATACTGGCAACGAACTCATGTCTTGCATCGAGTTGCAGACGTCACTCAGACGGTAGCAGAACGGGGATTACCTTTCTTAGGGTCAAATGATAAATTTGGATCCGTCAAAATGGATATTATTTGGGATTGCTAGAACTGATCGCTAAATTTGATCCATTTCTGCCCTCACACATTTGAAATTGTGGAAATCGTGGAAAAGGTAATCATATCTCTGAACTGAAATATCTCCTAAAATATTTTTTTTACAGGATTTAACAATTTTTCACAATTTTTTTACAGGAAGTGTGTCATACTTGTCGAAAACTCTATTCGAAGAGTTTATTGAACTAATACGCAAGCAAGTATACTCTACGATTTTGGATGAAATGAGTTTCTGGATATTTTAGTTAATCCATCGATTCAACACCTGAGCTATCCCATGTTGATCAACTCTGCGTCATAATACGATGTGTTTCGCCGTTAGATGGATTGCCTGTAGACAGTTTTTTAACCTTTTTGGAACTGGAAAATCGTGTTGGAAAACAAATTGCTACTCAGATTTTGAATTATTTATGTGACGATTGTAACATTGATTTTTCTAAGTGCAGAGGACAATCGTACAATAATGCGGCAAATATGTCCGGTGGTTATAAAGGGATGCTAAGTGTTATTAAAAAAAAAACATATGCGATATATATCCCATGTGCAGCACATTTATTGAATCTTATTAGCCGTAGCCAGTCGATTGTTGTTTGGAAACCGTACTTCTTTTTATTAATGCAAACACTGTACACATTTTTCTGCGTCAACGCACAGATGGAGTGTGCTTAAATAAGTGTGCAATAAAAATATTTTAAAGAAACCTTCGGGTACGCGTTGGGAAGTGAGCGCTGTTGCCACAGAAGCAATACTTGGTTCTTGCTACCAATAATTCTTAACGCGTTAGATTTTATCTCCGATAATGATAAAAAAGGAGATTCCAAGCGAGAGGTAATGAATATCACTATAAAATGCAAGATTTTGAGTTCGTTTTTATGCTAACAATGTGGCATGACATTTTTCATCACTTTCATCGCACATCTCAAGCTCTTCAAAGTGCAGAAATTAATTTAAAAGTTTGCAGTGATCTCTATGAATTGTTAACAAATTACTTACAAGATCTCCGCGAAGATTTTGACAAATTCGAAAATGCGTATAAATTAGTTCTGCCTGATGTTGATTATAAAGAAAACTCTACTCGAAAACATTTTCGGAGAAAACATGTTAATGATGGTCAAGCGGAAGACGTAGTTTTAAAAGCAAGAGTCAAATTTCGGATTTCAACTTTTTATGTGATCATTGACATTCTGCAAGCTCAGATGAAAAGTAGAGGACAGGTTTATAAAAATCAGTCAGACAAGTTTTTTTTTCTTGTTGAACATGGATTTGTCTAACTGCATTTAAAGTCGAAACGCTTGTCGCATCGTATCCGGAGGATCTGGATTTGAACTTGACGGAGAATTGGAACAATTTCATCGTTACATACTTTTGAAAATGAACGAAGATAAAAATATTCATGTTAATTGTACTGATTTCTATTAAATCATTATAAATTAAAACTTCAGACAGTTTTCCCGAACTGTTTTTAACATTGATGACAACATAAGTGTTCTAGAGAGCGATCTTTTTCAAAGTTAAAAAAAGATAAAAAAACCTTTGAGGCCGAGAATGGGACCAGATATATTGAGTTCATTGGCTCTACTACCAATTGAATCCGATGTTATGAGTCGCTTACATTTTGATGATTTTTTAAAAGAATTAGCTCGGCAGAAGTGTAGAAAGATGATGTTTCAAATGAGTTATATTTTATATAAAGATAAGATACTCTTATTTAAACTGCAATTGGGTATAACACGGAGGCAGCTAATTACATAAATAAGATAATATAACTACCATGCAAATTATATTATAATTTAAATTACAAAAAATAGTTTTTTACTGTCTTAGAGCCCTGGAAACGACTTGAAAAATCTAAAAGTTCTTCTTAAAACACAAAACGAGATTTTTTCAGATTTTTCCATTGCTGAGCTATAGTTAAAAAATAAAAACCATCTTTAACATTTTAAATCACAAATGGTTGCAACAGTTCTATGCATTTAGGTGGGTGTTTATTATACATTTGTAATTAAAATTGTACTGTTGTCCAAAAAACCAATGAAACGTTTTGATAATAGTACCATCATTATGATTAAAAGAACAGATTCGGTTTTATAACAACAGAAAAGTGAAATTACTCCAATAACACTGACTATAACAGAAACTACTCTTTGGAAGGTTCGCTTTATTCTCAGTGGACACTTGGCATCAAACAAATATCATGCATCAGTTACAATATATCTTACATTGTAAGAGAAACATGTACAAAAAGGATTTTAACCCGGATCCGATTGCAGAGATCGCTAAGCCAGTAGTCCCGTGTGTGTCTAATTGTGCATCATCATAATCGTCACAATTTCACCCATTCTCCAGGGCTAACTACCCGGGGGTGTAAAAATGGAATCAGCGTTGAAATGTTGTTCTGCAATAGAAAAAAACGTGCAACTACCCCAATAATCAAGTCTGAGCCCTCGTGGGTTGCACGTATCGCGTGTCCACATGATGGCCGATTCGCGAGAAAAAAGGTTTTACTCAACGTCATTCATATATTTTCTCTTAGTCACTCAGTGACTTTTTTGAATCCGTACGTTTCGCAGCGTTGGCAAATTTCTCCTTTGGAAGATCCGTTAAAGAAAATCGAAAATCGTTTTACATGGACAACTGTCTAAAGTTTTCTAATTGCCGACTACACTTCCATAGATTACAAGAAATGCTAGAAAACACATGATTTTTATCGCATCGCGAACACACGTAACGTTATTTCGTTCGATAACGGATATCTACTATACATACGAATAGTCAAGTGTAAACCAAAAGTATTAATGAATGTATATTTATTGAATGATAAATGAAATGCATAAATATTGTATTCATCTTTTACTTACGTTATACTCGTATTGCAATTTGTCATGCATTTATAAACAAAACTATAAAGATCCTATTTAGATAGATTTTAAATTAAAAATTGGAGTTTAATGTATATATTTGGATAAAAATAATAATCAATGGGGCCCCAAAATATTTACAGCTTAGAGCCCCGCAGACTGGTAACTTGGTCCTAGACAGATACATACGTTTTGACGTCACTCGACTTTTCGGTATCAAGGACCCACAAATCATGAATTCTGGCTACACCAGGAGTAGCTAGAGCTAGTTGTTAGAGGATTTGTATCTAAATTTAGCAACTAAATTCATTCACATTTTGATTACCAGGTGCTTGTAAGATGAGGTTTTGCCGAAAATTCGCCGTTTTTTCGCAAAACTTTGTCTTCTTAAGAAGTATCTTCTTCGAGAAAGTAAAAGTGCTGTAGGCAGAGCTGGCCAGAATTTACGAAATAAACCAAAAAAATTTGGAAGGACTTTGTATCTGTCAAAGAATTTTTGCAACCCCAAACAAAGGCTGCCAACACATCTGTGGTTTGTATTGGGCGAATCGTCAACAATAACAATGACAATCAATAACCAGAGTTCGAATACGCGGAACTGCGAAATATTTATTCGGAAAATTAATGCATTACTTCTCAAATAATTATATACTATTATATCGTAATTAAATTGCCTTTTAGGAATTATGAAAAAAGAGTAGAATAAAGTGCCTTATTGAAACGAGTGGTGTCTTCACAGCGGATACTTTCTCGCATTATTTATCTCAAATTCAGAAACTTCAACGAAATAAGGACAAGTACCACTTTCCCTCTATCGCCTTACTACGAAAGATATTATTCCATGGCCTTCATAACAGGAGAATGTATTGTAATCGGGCGCCGGAAAGCAAGGTTTTTTCGATAGAAAAACTAATGTTGGTTCATGGTTAGGGTGACCAGACGTCCTCTTGTATCCGTACATGTCCTCCTTTTTATACTTTTGTCCGGGTCCGGGAGGATCTCTTAAAACTCCCGAAATGTCCTCCTTCTTGCAACTTGCTTGTCTGACACAAGGAGGTTATAATATGTGGAAGTGACATCGGCCCCAGAAAGTGAAGCCAATCGCTGATGTGTCCGCCATGTTTTCTTGACCAAAGCATTTCAATGGTCTCAGTGTACACGGTTTGCAATGTAGTTACTTTCGGTTTATTGCTTTGCTTTCCACTTTACCACGAGTTATTTATTTCTCTTCTTGGGGAGAAACGTGTAAATAACTTCCTTTCTGAGAAATAAACTATTTGGACTTTGGAGATATGTTTTTAAAGGGAGTATCTGACATGATCAGGGCAAGACGTAAGTGAATATAGAAAAACCAAGACCTATTTTAGTTATATATTAAAATATGCCTTTTACCATTTAGCTTTTTTTAATGCTTTAAGTTATCTATCATTATATTACGATGATAAAATGGCAATCTGTACTGATTATGGCAACACGGGCAGGAACCACCAAAAAATTGTCTTCCTTCAGGTAAAAGAATTAATTATCGTACCTTTTCAGTTTTGCGATTAATAAATTATAGAACCATTTTATTTATTTACATCTGTGTTATTCATAAGAATGTGATCAAAAGTGGTTGGAAAGTTGTTAATGACATTCATTGCTGATGTTTACATTTTCCTAGTGAGAAAGACCAAGAAAGAAGACAAGCATGGATTAGTGCTGTGATGAGAGAAAAATAGGTTGCAACTCCATACTCATTTTTATGCAGCCTTCACTTAAGTGCGAACTAAATAAATTCAACATATCCCAGTGGACCGTGATGAAGGGATGGAGCAATTCCAAATTTATTCATTGCTTACTCAGCCCGTTTGCAACTGACCCCGAAAGAGGTATAATCATTATCAGTGATCACGCGCGTATTCAGGGGGGAGTGAGGGAAATCCCCCCTCCCCCAATTTTTCAGTAACCATTAATTTTGACTTCTCACGAAACTTTTAAGTAACTAGTGGTGCTGAAATAGCGCGTACTTTCTCGCCCATATTTTCACGCAAAATTACGCGAAAAGTACTCAAATTTTCGAAACATTGTACATGACTTTATTTCAAAATCTATCTTTAGGAACAGATTTTATTAAGGGGGAAAGTCTCTATCTTTAATATAAAAGTTGTAGAAAGACTCCGAAAAAATTTTGAACTATTGCAATTTTTTGCACTATTTTCTCACCTACACCCATTCTCTTAAACGCTCTTCACATTATCTAATAAAAAACAAACAAAAAAAACATGAAGCCATTTTTAATTTTAAATATGTCCCAGGGGATTCATGTTAAGTACCCCTCAAAATTAAAATATCGGTATCAAATTATAGAGGCCGCGGCAGCAGCCAGATCGATTGGAGAATATCAATTTTGGAGAAAATCGGCTGAACGGTTTAGCCACTAGCGTTGTTCACAGACGGACAGACGTTTTGCCGCCATTAGATTTTTCTATTTCAAAGACACATAAAACATAGATTTTGGCTACACCACGTGTTCGAGGACTTTTTTCTAAATTTGACAACAGATTTTATCCACTTTTTCGTTACTGTATTGAGTTTTCTGCCGAAAATTCGCCGTCTTCTGCGCGCAGCATTACATAACTTTCTTTCTACTTCGTAAAACATTTCGATATATTCGAATATTTTAGCCTGCGATATTCTACATAATCTGTAATATGACACATTCGATCGAAACATTTTGAATAAAAAACTATCTAATGAAACGATCACACTTGACTCACTGTGAGGCATTTATATATCATCTCTAGGATAGGAAAATATAATAACGAAGGGGTGGATTTTGATGACCTAAAACATCGCCAAACATGATGAATAAAATACACTTAAAATGTTTGCAATATGCCCGAAAAGCAAAGAAAAATGACAAAAGTTTTTGTTTTTCAAACAAATTCAGATGCGTAATTCAAGCTGTTGGATATGTTACTAATATAATCGCAGAGTCGGGTCGAGGGCGCCATGTCCCCCCTCAAAAAAGGCCCACAGAAAAAATTAAAATGGTAAAAGTGCAGAAAAAATAAAAATGATAAAACACAAGAAACCATTGTACATTCCTCTCAAATGTATCGAAAAAATAACCGTGCTTTCTGCCCTAAGCCTTTTTAGTTACGAATGGTAATCCTGATTAGCCCAGTGGTACGTATGGAAGATGTCTTCGAATGTTCTCCAGGGGCGTGTGACAGCTCATATCTCCTTTTTCCTCCGTTTGACAAACGCTGCTACGGCGACTTCCACGTATTGGAGTGGGACCGACACAACCGGAAGCAGTGTCGACGGAGGTCTCTCACTAGGTGCCAAGCGATTGATCGCGGGTCGGTTTAACATTTCGCGTGATTAGTGCCCCCGAAACAAAATAATAGGGCATGGAGACGCTTCGCTGACATGCGCCTGGAGACGGCGCGGTTAATAAGTACTTAAGAAGAGAAAGAAAACATTTGTTCAGTCGTAGACAGTAATGTTTGTATGTAAGCAAAAGTTTAATTTGTAAATCGATATCTTGAGTTTTTATTTAAATGCTATCTGTTTACATCTGTATCGTAGAATGAAAAATATAATACACTAATCCGTCGTTTTGCACTGAGATGTGTGAATTCGGAGAGAAATTCCGATATAAATAGTATTATGAAACATTACTAAGGGAGAGAAAGTATGTGCTGTTTTAGAACCATTAGTTATACCAAAGATTTCTTTCGAGACATTTTTATTTTCAAAATTTTTGAAGAGAATGCCCACATCTTCTTCTTTTTAACTTAATACTAGTATTGGCAATCTTTAACTTCTACTTAATGCTAGTTTTGGCAATCTAGGATTTGCCATTCTTTCAACATTTTAATGCTATTTGTCTCTATTATCTTCGATCCAGGATGTTAAGGAGAAGATTCTCGTACGTTCTTTCCTTATGTCGTTGCTCTTTATCTTGTCGAGTCTAGAACATCCTTTTACAGACCTCAGAAAGGCAATTTCTGAGGCTTATACTGTTAACCAGTCCTTTTTTCAATAATCCCAAGACTCAGAACCATAGAGGAAAGTGGGGACTGCTAAGGGATGTGAGAAACACATCAAAAATAAAACAGGAAAAGAGACAAAAATAAAGTTTTATCAAGAACTTTATTTGAATCTCTCTTGTTTTATTTCTAAGGTGTTTCTCACATCTCTTCAGTTAATCTTTTGTAACTCACGTTATAGAAGTGACACACATATATATATATATATATATATATATATATATATATATATATATATATATAACGTTTTGGGTATTAAAGAACAAAAGATGTTCTTTCATTAGATGTACTACGTGAATTTGAATTTATTAATTTTTTTAAAATGCATTTTTGACTTATTCTGTATTTATTTTTTAAATGTCTTCCTTAATCAATTTAAATATAAAAAATACAGTCGTAATCTCTTTGTAGTGTTCTACGTAAGTTTGGTAAGTTTCAAGGTGGGACCCTGAGAGGATTCTGTGAAATTAAATACAATAGAAATATCTTCTTTCTGTTCTGCTGCAGTTCTTGCCAGAGCGTCACCCCCAGGGGCAGATTTACGCAAAGGCACAGGAGTCACGTGCCTACGGTGGCAAAATTTTTGGGGCGGCAAAAATTGTGGACTAATAATGGTTTTACGGAGCCTCTTTTTCGTTGCGTGCGATTTTTCTTTTTTCAATTTGTATTTTATGATTTTTTAAACAAAATTATTAAATACTCGCAAATTAATTTATTAACAAAGTAATGCCTTCTGTTATATGACTTGGTATAAGTCAAAATGAGCGATGTTTATATTTCAGGAGTCATTCATTTAGATTTAATTACAGTTATGAAAAGGAGTCTTCATGTTACACCAACTCCATTTACCTTTACCGAAATTCTCTATTGTAGTGTGTCGCCAGATCAGCGGAATTCCTGAGAGATATAGCGGCTTTTCAATGTAGTTAGCGGGGAAAAATAGTTTTATACGGTTAGTGGAAAATTTAGCGGAAATTTCACTTTTCGTGTCGGAATACAGCGTGATTTCAATTTATGAACATATTTTTGTAAAACTTTATTATCTAGTTTATTGTTAATGTACCAAATATTGTATCGAAATTTAGAAAATAAACGAGAATATCAGAGTTGAGTACGTTTATTTGAGTGTAATTTAATATGATTTGATTGTAGTTTGAATGTACTTGTTTATGCATAATGTCTATTCGCTAAATAAAGTTTTTATTGAAAACTTTTCTATAGAACAAATGTATACAATAAAAATAATACATACTATTTAGTGAAAAATTAAATATTCTTAGCTCATGTTAGCAGAAAATACACTACTCAATTTTTTTAGCCGGAAATCAAGCGACATCTAGCGAGAATATGAATTAAGCATCTAGTAACACTAGATGTAATGTTATGAGTAAAGAAGACTATGTAGTCTTCAATTTTCAATGTGACCCTGCACGAGTAATGTTGTTTGCGCAAGAATTATCTTAATTCAGTTTAATGAAGATTGATTTTCAAGCTTGACTTTTTTACTTTATCGCCTTTACTACGAACTTATTACAACTGGCATCAACTGATTCTTACAAAAACAATGAATTAAGAGGGAGAAAAAGGAAAATACTCCACACCAAGACTACAGAGAACGAAGTGGAAATGACTGGTAGATATCACTTTCAAATCAACACCTACCTTGCTTATTGACTGATTGTAGAATTGATCAAAAGCGAAAAGCGTGTGAAGATATCAATAAACATTTTAAAGACATCGTCCAAGATGAAAATAATGTTTTTATTCGGTTTAGAAAAAAACAGAAGAAAATATGTGATCGGCCTGTCTTGATCTTGAGGACACGTTTGACACATATTCATTTGAAGTCTCATTTGGCTACTCTTTATCCAACATACAAAGCAAAGAACCCTATTTTGTTACAATGACTCCGAGAAGAAAAACTGCATTATGTTTACCCAAATATCGATATTGCGTAGAGAATGTACTCCGGTTTCAAATTGTACCGCGGAACGTTGATTTTCCTGCTTAAAACGCATTAAAAATTATTTGCGTTCGATAATGACTAAAAACCATTTTAGTGTTTTAGTTGTATCGATGATCAAACTTAATAAAATATTAATTTGAACGAAATTATTGAAAATTTTGCTTTTGAGGAAGTCCGTCACAAAACCTTTAATTCTTAAAATTACAGAATTGCGTACTTTTGGCACTAGAAAATATGAACGAAATATGACATCCTTAAATGTAGATGTCTACGTAATTTTAAGGATTAAAGGAAGAAATCGGTAGAATAATAAATATGCATAACTCAAAAAACGATGAAATTATATTTCTATACATCAAAATATTTGATTTAAACATGAATTGATTTCGCGTAGAAAAAAAATGACATGCTTAAATCATGAATTAAATCATATTTAATTTTATACATAAATATGTGCGACTAAGTTATAAACATAAATTATACTTATTAAATATAACCTTTTTCCTGAGTTATATGAAACAATAGGCGGTAATTTTTTTGCGTTCCCAAAGGCAACAAAGTTGTTAATGCGCCTCTGGTCACCGCCAGGCACGTGCCAATCAGCAGTATACAATTATCATCGATATACTTTCACAGAGAAATAATAAAATTATCCCTTCACATCTTACAATATGACATATTTATGACCGTTGACACGTACTTGTGACGTGTTTTAGACCTTCAGAAAAAGCTATTACTGCATGATGTAAGTATAGCACAAAAGGATGCATGGTAATATAGTAATTAATACCGTGATTTCTTTCAATTGCATCAAGTACCAAAGAATAATTTTCTAAAAGATATCACAATAGACAATGAAAACTCCTATTGTCAAATTTTATTTTTGCCTCGTGAAGACAGCAGACGACAGGTAGATAAGAGATGAAAGAAGACCAGAAAACGAACTAAAACGATCCGTTTTGTTATTATCAGGAGATACATTAGTGTGAGTATGCCCTACCAGGATCAGCTGTGCACGTTTATTTATCACTATAATTGTCCGATATATTTACAAGATTCACAAGTTTCGACGATTTTTCCGGTTTCATTAAGGAAAAAACCATCATCAATATTATAGTTTTGTAATATTATTTTTTTTTTATTTTCGAAAATACAGAGTTCACCGAAATTGAAACGTGCCATTTTTAAGCGCTCTAATGCACTATCCCCTGAAAAAATTCAGATCCGTTTCTGAAAAAAATAGTTGATTAAAAATCACATTTATAAACTTTTTAGCCTGACCTCATTTTAAGATCTGGCAGGCGGACGGGCAGGCAGACTTTTGCCGTCAATCGATTTTTCGCTATCAAGGATCTACAAAACAAGGATTCTGACTACACATGTTAGAGGAAGTTTTTAACTACAAATAGGAAGAAGATTTATCCATTGTTTCATTACTTTGGCCCGACAATACGAGTTTTTTCTATCAAGAATTTACCGATTTCCGACGCACAATTACAATACCTTCTCTTCTTACGAAGTAAAGTCATGGAACAATATTATTTCATGGTAAGGTGGAAAGTAAAAACGTTGTGGTCTCATTTTCTTTTGTATTCATTCTGTATTTTCGAAAATTGCAAAAGTTAGAAAAAGTGAGAGAAAGTATGTGCTGCTGAGCGCCACTAGTTTACTCTGAAAGACATTACCAGTAGTCAATCGGTATTTCATCGAGAACAAAGCTATTACAGGAAAATCACAAAAGATGTTTGCTTCATTTGAAGGCCTCCTTAAACCATATGTAATAACACAGACAAAAAACAACTAATATTTGCTTTATGTTTTTAATTTTGTTTTGTAAAGCATGTAGGCCCTAAAATGACGTCGAAGAGTACTCTGTATTAATATTATATGATTTTTGGGAAATTTGTCCTAGAGAAATCAAACCACTGAGCCGAACTGAAAAAAATGACTAAATGGTACCTGAAAGCATTGCGTATTCACTTAATAAGAAATAATCTCGAGTAAGTATTCGAGAAATCACCATCTACAGTTTGTAAAATTTGAGTTCACCGCAAAATTATTATTTGTCAGAAAAGTTGTCTGCGAATAATCAGCGTAGTGCTTTTTTTTCTGAAAATCTATTTATGCGATTAGAGGAGTATTTGAAAGTTAATAATTGGTTAATATTGACATTAATGCAAGAAATGTGGCGAAATTGTACGGTGTGAATACGTTACTAAATGGTATTTTAATAAATATCCTAGAGCATATCAGGAAAACACAATTTTCAAAATTAAATAAATCATATACGCTATAGCTACTTAATAAGAAATAACGAAGTTGCGTCTCCACTATTTTTTATATAAAGATCTGTGGTTGAGAGTGAATGCGCGTTCTTTTACAAACCTGCGAAGCGATCCGTTTTGCATTCCGTGATGTTGCGTTTCACCTTTCATCTGTTCGCAGTGTTCGCAGGTCACGGAATGTATTCAGCATTCCATAGCTAGCTTCACGTACTACTGTCAGATGCGTGATGGATTTTTGTATTGTTGTTGGCTTATTTTGATAATCTGTTGTTAGAATCTACTGTGATGCATCAGTGTAATACGCTGATTGTGCAGACAAATGTGCCTATTTAAGTTTTGAATAAGTATTTATTTACGTGTATCTTCGAATCTTTCGTATAAAACTATATTGTATAATGGGCAACGCAGGAAGTAATACAAGAGAACGTCACAAGCCGGGAGAAAATATGCCTCCGTCTTCTCCTGGTAAAGACAGTCAAGCATTTGTATTTGATAAAAAGCCAAGCCCGAAGTTAGTGTTCCAGTCGTCAAACGAAGAGGAAGAACCTTATTTTTCCAAGGACTCTGTTCAGGTTAGCAGGACTTCTTTTGTAAAACTTAACATGAAATACCCTACCTTGCATCCAGTGCTTTTGCTGTAATGATTAAATTAATTTTTGGGCCTATTTGAGTATTAGCTTGTGCTCTAAGCAGTGTCATGTCAATTCTGCTCGTATCAATTCATGCAATGTCTTCATAACTTTGATCATGGCATAATTAAGCATGTAATTTTATTGCAGTTATGCTTTCAAAGTTGTCGTAAGTGAATACTGTCAAATGTATATTAGATTACTGATCATTTGCATTTTATCTGGAATTTGGATTGTGAAAGAATAATTCTGAAAGCCAAATGAGGTTTCTGAATTGTGTGGTTTTGTATTATGTATTTACAGAAGGCATTAATTAACTCTCCTGTTTATAATGTGCACAATGTCAGTTCCAGTGCTGTTCAATATTTTGATTTTCAAAGCCTTGAACTTCCTGAATTGATTAATTCGAGCTACATTTAAACTAGTTATGAAAATATAGATTGTGTGGTTAAGGACAGATGATCTATCTGGTTACATCAATGTTATTTTGGCTGCGTTGGATGCATATATATTTTTCTTCCAATTAAACATTGAAGTTGAGATGAAGTATACAAGATCCTGAGTTCAGTTATAACCAAAGGCTATAGCATTTGGGTTTGTTTCCTGAATGTTAAAATCTTGAATTGAAAATTTAAGTTTATAGTTTACAGTCTTACCAAAAATATGTTGCTGGAGCTAGTATGCAAAAGTTGCCAATGTCCATTATTTGTGATTTTCTGATGCAGATGCGAATGACAGACTATGTTTTATAAGCTTGTTTAAAATATATTATTTATTAAAATAATAAACCATCACATGCAAAATAATACTGAAGATTACACAATAGAACAATTACAAAGCTTAATTTTCTTGTGCGTTTTTTCTGATTTTTGTTCATAATCTTTTAATATGGACACAAGCATGTTAAAGTAATAAAATGGTTATAAGTGAATCATTAAGATTCTGTGAAAGAAGAGTAAAATTTAATTGTTTATTAAAATATGTTTGGAAGTCTTATGGGTAAATAGTAGGATGCTACAAACCTGGGCCAGTGGCGTATTTATAGGGGGGCAGGAGGGCGGACCGCCCCAGGAGTCACTTTAAGGGTGATGTCAATTTAAACATTTTATATATGGAATTATATAATTATGTATTTAAAAAATATATTTCAATTATTCTGAATTACATAGTTTTTTAGTGTATTGTTAATAAATGTCATTTGCATATATACTTATATTTTTATTGTCTAAACTATTCAGTAATAGATAATTTTATATTTAATTTAGGGGTATGTGGGATGACACCAACTGTGGCTTTTTTGTTTAATTGTTGTATATGTTTTGTATTTAATGATGAAATGTTTTTGTTTGTATGTGGACACAGGACCATAAAGATAAATGTTATTTATCTAGAAGTTTATACATCGTGAAATAGTAATTATAATTGATAATAGCATGAATTGGGTGTGAATTATCAATAAACTCAGAAGTTGCAAAGAGGCATTAATTTAACTAATCTACTCCTAACTACTTCAGCTAATAGTGTGTAAGAATTCTGAACATACAAACCAATCGGTGAAAAAGTCACCATTTCAAAAATTTCATTTTCTAATAATCTCGTAAATTATCAATCATTATCAAGGTGTTATTTTACTAAGAAATCTTATATTATTTTATTGGTTCTTTATGAAGACCATTTCACAAAGTGATTTCTGCTCCATCTCCTCCTCCATATTTGAATTATCTTCCTCCGTTTTCGTAATTTCCTAAATTTTCTTTCTTTGTGTTGTTTTCCTAAGCTTTCCTCTTTTTCTTCTTTTCCGTCTGTCCCCACCTTTTCTTATCTTCACTTCTCTTCGCTTGAATCTTTTATCTCCTTTCTTCAATTCCCTTTTTTCTATCTCCGTTTTTCTCCTTCCCTCCTCTTTACTTTCCTGCCTTATTGCGTAGGTAGTAAAGAGAAAGTATTGTAATGGTGCAGCATAAATCGGGGATGTTTTGACAACTCGTTCAGAATGTCTAGAACACGTGACTTTCAGAGCGTCTGAGAGCAGCACCGTCGCTTGTGGGTGACAAGTGGCAGACGCTGGATGCTGCTAACTATCGGTTACAATACGGTATAAGTGGGGAGTTTGTGCCACCTCGAACGTTAAAGCACTATAGATCTTCCGCGCATGCGCAGTTCATGTTTCGCACTACTTTTATGCATCTTCGCGTGCGCAGAAGATCGATGGTGCTGTCTGCTATGGCGTGCACAAACTTCGTTTTGTCAGTATGTTTTAATATGTCGATATCACTCTTCGTTTGAGGCTTCCTTCTGCGTAGAGACGTCACAAGACGTAATGACGTCACAAGGTTTGGCGGGAAAGCGTTGGGTGGCAAGCTGGTGTGCGCGTAAGAGTTTCTTTCAGCAGCAGCATTATTCCATGAGACATATGAAGTCACTACCTTCGTATTTCGAAAACTGTTTGAAGTAAATATTATCATAACCTTAGGAATGATGCGAAGGTGCTACTTGATAATAAATGAAAGATTCGGAACCACCTATCATCGGATATGAAAAGTGTCAACTTAACGAATTCCGGGCCCTAATGATATTCCAATAGACTCCCTCAGCGCATTTTTTTACGAACTGTCTGCTTCATAGAAAATTGTATTAATTATAATTGAAATAATAATTGCTACATTAAACTTCAATGATATTTGGGGAAAATCTCGAATGTTTATAAACCGTCCCAAAAAGGTTTTTCAGTGATGGAGAAACCATAAACTGTAACTTAACCAAAATGTTGTGTAGGTAATTTAACGGATTTATGTTTCAGTGTGTGAATTTTAATAAATGTTGTTACTTAAAAATTTTAATAAATATTACACTATCATTAAAAATATATTTTTGAAATTTCCTTAATTCGACTTTGGTTGAATTTCAATAACTAAGACACGCGTTTAAAATATTACTTGTTCCCTAATGGCTTTTTGCGTAAAAATTGCAGTATTTTAAGTCACAAATTACTATCTGTTCAGATTCCGATTAAAAAATAAAAATCATAACATTTTTTATCACATGTAATATTTTCAATATCTTTGGTTGCCAAGTTTTAATTAACATTTGGGGTCACTCGTTACGATACTTTGTACATAGAATTTGGTAACTCAGACGGCAAAAGTAAACATTTCTTTGATTTGGTGAACTACATAATATTTTGGCTTAACTTTTATACCAATAAAGCCTTGAGAATTCACAAAATTGTAGTGGCTCATGCATGGTATTATGATACTGTGTATGAACCACTAGAGACGGGATGGGGGCTCCAAGCCGCTCAAACCTTAGTTCGGGTGGCCCTCAGTTGGGTTCTCGGCTTCGTCCTGTCAGTGCCCGATACTCGTAGGTAATTGAGAAGTGCTTTCACCTGGCGCGTGTGAGTAGCGCTTAATCAGACTCTGGTGATAGTCTGGAAATCTAGAGATCTGAGCTGGCAGAGTGGCCCTACCCAGGCTGAAGTGGGGAGACACTCCTATGGGGTGTTGCGTGCCGGCATATCCACCTTTCATCCCGACGGTGCCTCTGAAGGGGGTGAGTCCTGCGGCCCAAGTGCCCCCTCCCCAAATGTTTACTTCTGACGTACAAGCGGATATCCGTAAGCACGCCACCGTGGATTCCTCTCGGCGAAATGCACGGAAGTGGACTGCGTCCGACTGCCGATTGGGCGGACGTTCGGCCAAGGCAGAGAAAGGATCGGCTAATCAGGAAACGACCCCCCTGGGCGGGGTGGGAGAAGACTGCCCGTGGTCGGACGTCCAGGAGAACGGTAAACGCGATCTGGAGCGTCGCGGTAAAATAGACGTTTCCAGGCCTCTTGAAGACGTGGACCTTGGTCAACATTCGAGTTTAGGAGATTTTTTTATGATTTCCACCGCCTCTTTTACTCTCCTTTGGTCCCCAGCGGCATTCCCTGGTGAGCGTTGTCAAAAAGGCGCAGCCTTTCCATGCTTGAAGGGCTACGGACGATTTATTTATATTATGCTTGTAATGGTGAATGCTTTCCGGGGAACGTTCCTCAGTAGTTCGTCCCGACTCGCCGATGTAACTGTGGACGAAGATGCGTGGAATCTCATACACCCCTGCTATAAAGAGTGGGCCCGGATCTTCAACGCGTACTACTTTTCCCCCGAGTTTTTCGTGGGCTTTTGTAGGCCGTCTCTACGAGTAAGTGGCTCAAAAGCTTGCGGATTTTATCTGTCTTTTAATGTATGGCAAAATGGCCATGTTTGTGTTTGGCAACATACATGAATAATAATGGTAAGGTCCGATTTTCGTTGA